>QAOC01029471.1:400194-444075 GCA_003255005.1 Begonia fuchsioides | reverse complement strand
GTCGACCTTCAGTTTTAAAACGGTCGACCTTCAGTTTTAGAACGGTCGACCTTACGTTACCGTTGCATATGGAAGTTATAGCCGTTACATTATAACGGTCGCCCCTCTTTATAAAAACGGTCGACCTTTTTACAACTACCGGTCGACTCTTTTTTCCACGCGGTCGACACTTTCACAACAATCATGCGTATTGCGGTCGACATTTAATTAGCGGTCGACACTTAAAAACGTTCTGGAACGTATAGCGATCGACACTTTATTTTGCGGTCGGCCATCCAAATTTACATATGCATTAAGTATCGACCACGTGTATACTAAGTGTCGACCGCACTACAAGTAGTCCGAGCCAACCGAGCCAGCTCGAACGAGCTGCACTCTCGGGCTCGGATCGAGCTTTTGCTCGAGCCGCTACAGTGTCGAGCCAGGCTCGAGCTGCTCGCCGGCTCGCTCGTTTGCGCACTAGTTTGGACATAGGAATAATGCATTCGGCGCTTGGATTGGAAAACATTCATTAACCTTGATTAAGCCCAGAATTCCGTGGTCGGCGTTTCGACTTCACGCGGCCGAAATCCTACGTTGGAAAGAGCCGGGAGCTCTGGCCCACCACGGGAGACAAAACGGTTTGAAAAGCCACGTCATCAATCCCACACGTCTGTCCATCTAACAGAATTCGGTTCCCTGTAAAACCCTCGCTTCCACCCTCTCTCCCTCCATTCTCTTCCTCCGCTTCTGCGGCAGTACAGAGGAACCTGAAGAACCAAAAAATTAAAAAACAATACAAAAAATCCGAAACTATTCTGTTCTTTTCCTGATTAAGGTTTGGGGTTTTTTTTCCTTGTTAGTTTCTTTTATTCGTAGGAGGCAATGGCGACGGCGGCGACTCCAGTTCCGGTTATTCAGGCTCAGGCAGCGGCCGGTCATCCAGTCGGAGGGTTCGCGAACGCTTCATTGTATGTCGGGGATCTTGACCCTAATGTCAATGAAGGGCAACTGTTAGATCTGTTTAGCCAGATTGCTCAAGTTGTTAGTGTTAGAGTTTGTAGAGATCAGACTCGAAGGCAATCACTTGGTTATGCCTATGTCAATTTCACTAACTCTCAGGATGGTAAGCCTCTTTAACTATTTCTTTTTTCTTCGACTAGATTCATGTATGCTATGATTATACTGACAAAGTATGTTTATTTTAGTCAAAGTTGAGTATTTGGGAAAGTTTCGTTCTCTTTTCTCCGACCACGTTCATGTAGGCTATGTTTATATCGATAAAGTTTGTTTATTTTATTCAAAGTAATATTTTTTGTCCATACTTTGAGGAAATGGCGGTTTATTATTAAACGGTTTCATGGATTTTGAACTTGTTTTCATTGTTTTGAGACATTCTATGTAAAGTAATTCTTGCTCCAAATATTGCATAAAGAAGGAAGGATGAAATCTACATTTTGTTTTTTTTTAGTAGTTGTGGAAATAGATCATTGGTCTCATTAATTTTATTTGGGGAAAAGGTAATAGTGTTTATCATGTCCTTTGTTACATTTTATTTGATTTTTCAAGTTTTTAATTCTTGAGATCTTTCTTATTTGTCTCAGCTATCAATGCCATGGAGGCTTTGAATTTCACTCCACTCAATGGGAAGCCCATAAGGATTATGTATTCTCACCGTGATCCTAGCATGCGGAAAAGTGGATTTGCAAACGTTTTTATCAAGAATCTAGATACCTCAATTGACAACAAGGCATTGCACGATACTTTCGCTCAATTTGGATCCGTACTCTCCTGCAAGGTTGCTGTTGATGGCAATGGTCAATCAAGAGGTCATGGATTCGTGCAGTTTGAGAGTGAAGAATCTGCACAAAATGCTATAACAAAATTGAATGGCATGCTGATTAATGATAAACAAGTTTATGTTGGCATTTTTATTCGACGCCTCGATAGGAATCAAGTCAAGGGATCGCCAAAGTTTACCAATCTTTATGTCAAGAATTTACCCGAAACAACTATCGACGATGACCTAAAGAAAATTTTCGACTCTTTTGGTACTATCACAAGTGTTGTTGTTATGAAGGACGAAGCTGGTAAATCGAAAGGTTTTGGTTTTGTTAACTTTCAGAACCCGGATTCAGCTGCTCATGCTGTTGAGAAGTTGAATGGAGCCACTATTGGCAAAGAGAGAGTTATATATGTTGGTAGGGCTCAAAGAAAATCCGAGAGAGAGGCGGAGTTGAAAGCCAAATTTCAGCTAGAAAGAATTAGTAAATATGAAAAACTTCAAGGTGCTAATCTATACCTTAAAAATCTCGACGATAGTGTCAACGAAGAGAAGCTCAAAGATTTATTCTCTGAGTTTGGAACAATAACATCATGCAAGGTATTTGTTTCATAATTCGAGACCTCGCTCCTCATTTTCTCTCTTGATTATCACATTTTATTACTTTCCTTTTTTACATGCAACAACTCAGTTTACCTTCTTAGGATACTATCTTATTATACACGATGAAGCGTCAAGTTGTTATTAGTCTATTTAGAATCTATTCAATGTAATAGAATTGAAAATTGTTTATAATATTTATCACATAAATCACAACTTGACACGTCTAAAGATATGTTAAATAGGTAAATCTAGCATTACTCTTCTAATTAATGGATGATATTACAATAATAAGTTCTGTTTTATTAGATCACGTTTGGTCAGCATGGGTTGAGTAAGGGCTGTGGTTTTGTGGCCTTTTCTTCGCCAGATGAAGCATCAAGAGCTGTGAGTGACAAATTTTCTTGTCTCAAACACTGTTTTTGTACGATTTGGACCTCGTTCTTTAGTTTATTTACTAATTGGAGTTAAACTTTGTTTAGTTGAATGAAATGAATGGGAAGATGATTGGTCGGAAGCCTCTGTATGTGGCTGTGGCTCAGCGAAAGGAAGAAAGGAAGGCTAAACTGCAGGTTATTTCTATTTACCTCATGTCCCTTAATAATCATTGGCTGTGAATCTTGTTGTTTTAGATACTCTTTTATTTACTCATGCTTTTAATAATCTCCATTTCGATACGTTAGTTTCTTCTCATTTTTCTTTCCTTCTCTTCTCATGGAAGCCTCTCTAACATGATTATTCTCTCATTTTCAGGCACACTTTGCACAAATTCGAGCGCCTAGTGGCATTCCCCCCCTTCCTTCGGGAATTCCCGGATTTCACCCGGGGGCCAGACTGGGCCCTCAACCAATGTATTTTGGTCAAGGAAGTCCTGGTATGCTTTCTTCTCAGCCCGCGGGTTTTGGATTCCAGCAGCAACTCCTGCCTGGGATGCGACCTAGTGTGGGCCCAAACTTCATAGTTCCATATCAGCTTCTGAGGCAGAGCCAACCCGGACAGCGTATGGGTGTTCGTCGAGGGGCAAGCTCCCACCCTCAGCAATGGCAGCATCAACAGGTAGTCACCATCGTTGTAGTTTTTTTTTTACAAGTTGGCTTTTCTCCAACTATATATAATTTACCTTTTTCTTGATCTCCAAAACATAAATTTCTCGAATTGTGAAATGCAGTTAATGCAGCGCAACTCTGGTCAAGGCTTTCGATACATGAACACTCCCCAAAATGGTTTGGACCCATCTATCGTGCCTCAAGGCCTTGTCTCTCCGATGATGCCTTTGGCGTTCGATGGTTCAGGAATGCCTTTTTCTCCAACTGATATCCTACGAACCGGGCCTCCCACGTCGACTCTCGCATCTGCCTTAGCTTCTGCAAGCCCCGAGAATCAGCGTGTGGTAAGTCTTTACGCCGAATTTGCGATTATACTGATAGGGTTTTGTTCTAATTGCTTCTTTACTTTTTGGTCTTGGCTATAGATGCTGGGCGAGCAGTTGTATCCGCTCGTGGAAAGGCTCGAGCCAGGCCACGCCGCAAAGGTGACGGGAATGCTGCTAGAGATGGACCAACCTGAGGTTCTTCATCTCATCGAGTCTCCGGATGATTTGACGAGTAAAGTAGCCGAGGCCATGGAAGTCCTTCTCAAAGCTTCGGCCGAGTCTGATGTTTCAGATCAACTGGGCTCGATGGCTCTCAATGAATGAACGATTAAAAAACGTTCGTGATTTAAAGTGGTAATAATTCAATTGTCTATGATTTATCCCCCGGCTCGTAATTCCTGGTTAGCTTTTTAGACGAGTTTAAATTTATCTTTAGGATTTGTTTGAAAAATTTAGGCTGGATGTTCTAGGTTGATTTTATATTTGGAGTCTCTATGGATTGCTATTAGTGTGACTGTTTTATCATTAATTTGGATAATGGTTATTTCATGTTAGCAAAGTTTTGGGTGTTTCAAATTCATTTTTTCGAAGTGTTCATCATTTAGTGTAACTCGGACAATCTATGTTTGTCCTAGGATGTCTTGACAATTGGCATCAATATGAATATACAGATCAGATTGCAGATGTTGGAAAATGACTCGAATTAAGTAGTTTCGGGAGATCGGGTTTTGCCAAAACTCAACGTTCGTTAGGAAAATGGCTCGAGACCGATGCCATCTCGTAGCAGGAGGGCATCGGAAAGTGGCCCGAGACCAACATCATCTGCTAGCTGAAGGCCATCAGAACGTCATCCGAAAACCGGCATCATCTCCAAGGGGGGAAGACGAGACAAGCAGGAGAAGGAAAAAGTGGTCCAAAATCTACAGCTACAAAACTAAGCGTTGTTGGGTTTAGGAGGAAGAGTTCAATTTCTGAGAAGCTGTCGGATTGATCATCTGTCATTTTCTGCAATATTGTATAGAAATTCGAAATGTCTTCGAGAGTTCTTATTGTTGATTTTTCTTTTTTAACCTAAAATATTTTATATTTATGTGGCCATTAAAGTGGTCTTCCTCTCCGATCAAACAGGGTGTAGTGGCTCCACACTCCATCAACCGCCGTTTTCGTACAAATTTGATGCAAAATTTTACCATTTTTGGCTCTCAACTCGTTCTGATCAGCTCACTCGGTTCTTCAATGGGCATGTGGGGTCGATCGGGTGCTGAATTCGACCGAGACAGAGGGTCTAGAACAAGAGGTGGAGTTTTTCTTACTATTACTAGTAGTGGTGGCAAACGAGCGAGCCGGCGCCGGCTCGGGACTGTAGCAGTCCGAGCCTGGCTCGGATTGCTACAGTGTCGAGCCGAGCGTGGCTCGAGCCAAAGCTCGACCCTTAGTATTACAGCAGTCGACACTTAAGCTACATTATAAAATTTGTAGGTCGACCGCATAAGAAGGTGTCGACCGGCATATGTTACAGAATGTTTTAGGTGTCGACCAGGTTCATATATGTCGACCGCAAGGTATTTATCGTTAGTGAAAGTGTCGACCGCCATTATAAAAGGGTCGAACGGTTTACACAAAGTGTCAACCGATGTTGTTAAAAGAGTCGATCGGTCAAATGTAACGGCTAGAATTTGCATATTCAACGAAAATATTTAGTCGACCCTTGAAATACTGTAGGTCGACCGGAGGTTGTTGTTATGATGGAATTCTATAAATTGTGGGAGTTAGCCTAGAATTTCTTACCTGAAATTCTCTGTGCAAACCTCTATGAAGTATTCGCGCTCGAAAGTCTACTATTCTCTTTACAATCATCAACAACTCGGTGAACGGTATCAAAGTAGTAATTTTTTTATAAATAGTTCATTGTTTGTTATGGATTCACCGCCTAAATACATAGAATTCGAAACGTTTTCGTCTTCCGACGATGAGGTGCAAGAAGTTGCACCTATGAATCCGGCATTTTCCGTCGGATTGACACACACATCTGCATAAGCATCCATTTCCGTCGGATTGAAATAAAAAACGTCAGAAATTTGGAAACATTTTCAAATCGTAGAAATTAACGTAGGCACGAAAATAGAAAATATAGCACAATGTAATTATTGTGCCAATCATTATGCTTATGAATCCACCACTAATACAATGAATCGACATTACAAAAAATATCACGAGCACTTGCACTCGAAAGATCGTATGCAATTGCAATTAAACACTCTTGGTACGAGAAATTTTGTTTATTCGCATGATAGAATGCGAGAAGGTGCTGCAAAATATGTGGCACAATGAGAGTTACATCTCTCAATGTTTGATCACGAGGGAACCGTAACATTTATACAACAATACATTAATCCAAGCTTTAAGCGAATTCCTCGCAGTACATTGCGAGGCGACATAATAAAATTGTATGAGAAAATGAAAAATGACTTGCTTCTTTTATTTTCACATGCGCTCACGATGTCAATATGTATTACTTCTGATTTGTGGAGTGCACACAATACACTCGGCTATATTGTTGTGACTTCGCATTTCATTAATGCGAATTGGCAACTTAATAAACGCATTTTAGGTTTTCGAAGTTGTGAATACCCTCATAGTGGTATTACAATTTATCGATACATTGTTAGTATTCTACAATAATACAACATAAGAGAACGAATTTTTAGTATTACGTTAAAATGCTTCCGCTAATGATGTTTGTGTTAATCAATTTAAAAAATATTATCATTTCGATAATACTCAGTCTTTCTTTTCCATATGCGGTGTGTTTGCCATATTTTAAATTTGATTGTTAAAGATGACATGCAATTTGTATCACCGCATATTGATGCAATTAGATGTGCAATTTCTTTTATTTTTTTCGTCAAACGCCCGACAACAAGAGTATCGAGAATTTTGTACATCGGCTAACATCAAACCTAGGAAACTAAAAACCAATGTCGACCGCACAGTCCGGTGTCGACCGCGGATCATTCCAGAACGTAATAGGGTGTCGACTGAAAAATAACGGGTCGACCGCATCTCAAGCAAGAGCGTTTCTGGTGTCGACCGCAGTGAAAGAAGGTATCGACTGCGAGCCCCATTAAATCTCAGACCGGTGCCCTAAAATCATAATTTTTCGACGACTTTCGACGAATTCCGACGCCCCACTCTAATTTCTTCGTGTTTTCGCCCTTCTCTATGCCGAATCGTCAAGCTTAGAGGTAACTTTCACTAATCCACCTACATTTTACTTATTCGTTTGAAATGGCATCCACGTCACGTTAAAAAAATTAAAAATTTCTAAAAAATTCAAGGTCTCCTCCGTTTCGATTCCGGAGGAACCTATTGTAAGACCCTCGTTTGATTCTAGTTTGTACTTAGATTTAGAATGTCAACAAAAGTTTTTATCTGATTTCCAATACAAGTCCATTATTCCAAGCTGTGTTTACCGACCGAATTCCATCTGTAACCTACCGATTCACGAGTTATTCGATCGTGTTGGTTTGTCTGAGCTGTTTAAATTTCGGGAACCGTATTACGAAACATCAATTCGCATGTTTTATGCTAATTTTTTGTTTTCACTAAATCCGTTACCAGTGTATAGTTATGTTTACAGAGAACGCATAACTATCACGTCTCGTAAGCTCAACGAGATGTTGAATTGCATTGGCAACGAGAGAGCCTCTCGATACTACGAGCATTTCACCGAGCCTCTTTGTGTCGAAACGAGTGAGTACACTCAGTTTCTCCGCTCCGTTGTGAAAAATCCTGACACTCACCTTCCCCATAAACCAAAAGCCAATGACTCAAACGTCGCGGCTCGTCTTGTCCACCACATGATCTCCTACAACCTCCTACCTAGGGATGGTCACAGGGATCACGTGAGTGGTATGGATTTGCACATTCTTTACCGCATTTTCACTGGAACCAACGTTAACGTTGGTTATGTAATTTTAAAAAGGATGATGAATCTTTTTGAAAACTCGTCCAAGTCAATGTCGTTCAACCTTTTGTTGACGAAAATTTTCCACCAACACGGTGTCAACTTTCCTTCCTCTAAGACACCTCTCCCGGTTAGAAGAGTCAACACCTATACCGAATCTACCCTTGCGAGAATGAGTATTGTGGAAAACACCGATGGCGAGTAGATCTTTAAAGCCGGTCATCCTGGTTCAACATCACAGTCACTCCAGCACGAGGGAGCTGAGCAAGACCAAGAACAAGAAGCTGAAGCAGCTATTCGTCCTCGTCAATCAACAACCCAGCGGATCGAGGCGTTTTTGCACGACCACCAAAATTTTTTAGAGAATTCATTTGAGAGAATCCACCGACGCCTTCACAAGATGGATGCTCGCATCTCAACCTTGGATCAAAGGTTCGACGAGACACAAAACGGACATTGGGCTGAGATTTTTACCAACTCGCCGGAGGCCACACCCACCGTTGTTCCACCTGCATCGGACGATCCCTCCGTAGAGTAGGTTTGTTCTTCTGTAATCTTTTCGAACAATTAGAATATTTTTTTTGTAACTTATTTTACTTTTTATTTGGCCCAATGAATGATTTAGGTATTTCTATTTCAATTCGTACAATGCTTTTGATTTAATGTTTTGATGCTACTGTATTTGAGTTTCTTTGAGATATTGATTCGATGCTATTGTTTTCGTGTTTCTTTGGCATAATAGAGGCGCTACATACAAACGTTACTATGCAATTTTTTCTTTTGATCGAAGAAAACAATAAGCATAATTTTTTCATCAAAATTTAAAATTACATAATATGGAAAGCTATAAAAATTCAATATACGAATACAAAATTTCTATGTTTGGCTCGTCCGGCTCAGCTCGTTTAGGCTCGACATGCTCAACTGGCTTGGTCCGGCTCGCTCGTTTAGGCTCGAGGCTTGCGAGCCGGCTCGAGCCAATTTTTTTTTAAAAAAAAGCTCGAACGAGCCGGCTCGAATAGGCTTGACAGACTCGAGCCAGCTCGTTTGGCTCGGCAGACTCGAGCCAGCTCTGATTACTAGCAATGTTTAGATTATCTTTTCAGCATATTTTTTTATTATACACATTACTATTTTTTTTATTATATACATTAACATGTTGAACTATTATTGATCGAGTTAAAGTTCTTTTAATATACTATGATTAAATTAATTATTTATTGCATTAATCACAATTCGACACGTTAAAAAATATGTTAAGAATGTAAAGCTGACGGTATCTTGGATGACATTTTTCAAATTACACAAGTTCATTGAGCAAATATAATTGAGGAAAAAACACAAAGCTATGAATTTATTATTCTAATGATGAAGACAAATGACAAAAAATAAATAAAAATCTTGGACAAATTATACCCGGCCGTCCTGGAGCATTCAATTTCAGGACAGATTTGAAAGCCATTGCAAGAACTATAAAAAAATTTACTCAACAATGATAAAAATTCGAAAATTCTGCGGGCTCTAACCTCATATGGTATATAGACTTCTCGAAATCAGCCAAGTCTGCTCGGTCTAAACAAATCTTAGACCTTGCCATCGTTCTCGGTCGATTCTGAACCGCTGTGCTTTTGTTGCCTCGTCATAGGGAGTGAGTGGGTCCGACGTTCTTTGCCACCTGGCTTAGACGATGCATTTCCATACCAAACCATACCAATAACAGCTATGAGCATGCCCAAAACCACGTGGAGATTGAGACCCTCTTTTCCGAAAAAAATGAACCCCATGACCAATACAAGGATGGTCTTCATATGGCCAAGTACTTGAAAAGACACCGCAGTGAATCGCCCGATGCAGATGAACTGGCTGAGATTGGTCCCCACAGCAATGGTGCATGAAATAGCTATGAATGTCTGTGAAAAATAATACCCAAATATGAATAAATAAGTTTATCATTCTGGGTTTTATTCATTGTTCCATTTTGAATGTGTAGTTATGTTGAATGAGAAAACAAACGAAAACAAATTTAGTCAGTTCTAAAGCTATAGGCACATATCACTTCATTTGTCGTTCTATGGTTTCCTTCAATGACAACCTATGTAATGGAAAACGAATAGTGCTAGGTTTACGATCAGATTTAATATATTACAATTAAAATAATTATTTATAATATTTATTGTATTAATCAGAACACCACATGTCAGCATATACAATAAGAAAATATGTTAAAAAGGTAAACCTAACGTTACTCAAGGAAAAATTGTTAAACATCACATCACAATGCGTAAAAGGTGTTTCCGGAAATTAAAGCAATCTCAAAAAATACACCCCCAAAAAACTTAAGACATATGATATTGATTTGTGAAGGACCAGGCAAGGAACATGAGAGAGTATTGCATTTAATACATTAGCTCAAATGCAAACTCGAGACATAAATCACAAATTATCTTTACATAATGATCCAAGATTGTCAGCAATAAGTGCGATCACAAAGTTCAAAAGTTTTTTTAATAATTGACGACAACAATAAATAGCAAGAGTACTTACAATGGAAATAAAATTGTAGTGGAAGTTATCAACTCTCTTGTTTGTCAACCAATAGTCCATAAAGGGCCCTACTAGCAACAGTGATGCTGCCTGAGTAGGAGCTGTGTGTCCCAACAGGTTGAAAGATCCAAGTGAATACTTCCGCTGAAGGTAATGTACATACTGCAGATTGAGATTTAATGATTCATGAGAAAATCAAGTTACACGATCAGGCTGTACTCTAATCAAGAAATTAAGTATAGGAACTTTTCATGAAACATCAGTGAGTCCAAACTCCCGAAGAGACACAGTACATAAAACTTGAAAACTTCACTTGGAACATTTATAAACAGATAAATTGTAGGGAAAAATAAAAAAATGGAAATTTCTGAACACCAAACTACAGAAGATTCAATCCAGGCTCAAAGACAACCACATAAGATCTCGAAAGCCCAAAATACATCAGTAAGGTCAGTAAGGGGATGAACAACTTACATACTGCTGCAAAGCAGTACTCCATACAGCAATTGAGGCAGCAATGAAGCCTTTTGCATTTACACTAACATCGGTGACAGTACAAACTCCGACACCAAGGAGAACAATTGCAATACTTAGCTTTGTATCTCTGGAGTATCGAATTTTGTCAAAGACAACTTCTAAAAAGCATGATACGGGGATCATACTCAGCTTTGCGATCTGTCAATCACAGAGCAAGATGATTATGTAATACAGAGATATAAATAACTCTTAATAAATGAAAAAAAGTACACAGTTTATGAAGTAATACCTGATAGAATCCCACAGAATTCCACATTAGACTAACATTCATCCCAACAATTGAGAAATTCGCAAAAAGGACAAATTTCAGAAGCTCTGGCAGAGGTAGATGAGATGCCTGGATGTACCCAAGCCACCTCAGGATTACCGTCATCAAAGTCGTGGTAGCAAAATGTAAACCAGTAAGAGTTGTAGCTGCACGAGTTTTGAATATTAGTATAATGTAAAAAAGAAAGCAGAGCAGCGTCGATTAATAAAATCTTAAAACATAGTAACATTAAGAGGAAATATGTGCTATATAAATTCATGGTGAAAAAAATGTTATAGACTACTTGTATTATACAGATGTGCTTGCACTCAGATGTTCAGAAACTAGCGGAGTCTACAATGGAATGACCTAAGTTTGTTCTTGTAACTTCATATAACCCTGCTTTCATTTTTTTTTTCTAATCAGTACTTTAATCAATTTTGTCCATCTATGTCTACACTGCGCTATAAAGAGGAAAGTATGAATTTCCATAACATATTAAGATAAATGCAATATGAATCTGGAAGGAAATATACCAAAGCTGAAACCATAAGTGGCCATCAGAGCTTTGTTGACTAAGATTATCCCAACTGAAGTCACGACATTGAACAACCATGCAGCTGCATCACCTGCTGCCTTTCCATCAGTCTTGGCTGGAGCCATTGTCATAAATTCTTTGCAGATGGGAGACCAAGAACCTTTACTCTTCAGGCATACAGAAATCCACTCTCATCCATACATAGTCGAATGGAGCTTCCGCTATAATTTATTCACATCAACAAACAATAAACAACCTTAAATTATTTTCATATGCATGATTACAAAAGACAATAAAAATTATTGGGAGATAATTAAATTTCTCCCAAATGCTAGCAGCCATTTGTATGAATGATAACTAACAGGGTAGTTGGTCCTCGTGGCCTTTTCCCACAGCCATTAAAATAGAACTTCAGTATAGATCTATGTTTTATTTGGAAAATTTAGGATGAAAATCAATTTCCATGAATCGCGTTCCAATTATTTCATGCACACGGTAAAAAGATAAACATTTGAATGTTGTTTTTCATCACTACTTCCACTTTTGGTCTGAAACTTTTCTTAAGTAAATCAGAAGTAAAGAATAACATATACAGATCCAACGCATGTGTGACTATGCTAAGATTCAAAGTCTCTAAATTTCTCAAAAAAATAACATTATATCACTGACTTATGCCAAAGAATCAGAATTTTAACTGAATCGTAGACAGTAAAAATCAGAAGAAAACCATCGAAATTGATTAAAAAAGTATTATATTTTGCTATATCAGGCTCATTCAGCAGAAACTACGGGCGAAAGAAACTAGAACATACAATAAATCATCAATTAACAACAGAAAATACACTGAATCACAGATCGAAGAAAACAAAAACCAAAATTCAAAACTAGATCTAAAAGTAAACCAAATTCAAATCAGATCCACAATTGACAACACAGTAAGAGCACAACAAGCCACATTACAGATCAGAGATCAAGCACGAAATAAAATGAATAAAGTAGGAAAGATGTCGAAGCAAACACGGAGTTTGGAAAGCATACGCACCTCGGGAACGAAAGGGGCGTGGCGTGTGGAAGCAACAATCCTCGAATAAATAAGAAAAAAAACGTCGGTTAGAACAGAGAAGAGACGAATGTAAAATCAAACGTAACGGAATGGCTGCCGGATTAAATAATGCGTTTGGCTTTGAAAGATCGAATCGAATTGGTTCACTGTATAGCAGACTCGTCGCAAGATTGGGGAAGAACGAGAGAGGGGGGGAGAGAGAGAGAGGCAGGCAAGTAGTATCAACCATCAAGAAGGAAAGAGTTTATCATTATTATTATTTATTTAATTAAATATTTTAAAAAATAGTTGGCGAGGAGAGTGATTGGACCATGTGATGTCATTCTATACACCAGGGAAGCCTCGTGGCTTGCTCTCATTGGTCCAAAAATTCCCTTTGGTGAAATTAATTAATTATTTTAAATTTTGTTATTGTCTAATTTTTAGAGACTACGAACAACAATTGAGACGTCATTTTTTTTTGCACGCATTTGAAAACGATTTAAGATTAATAAATTATCACTAAATAAAGATTTTAATTAATCCTGCCAATCAAATTTAATATTCCAATTTAATGAACATTTACCTCATCAACTTTTTATTAGAGTTTCTCATATTGAAGTGTTAAATATATATAGTTAATATATTAAAAATAAATAATTATTTATTATATTAATTAATAATTAATATGTAATTATTTTTTATTTTTCTGTAAAGGAGTTTTTCTACGTAATTCTTGTGTTACGCATTTTTATTTATAATTTTCAATTTTGCGTTTGTTATTTCAACGTTTACATTTTAATTCTCACCTCTTGAAGTGATTCGTCTTAGTATATGTTAACGTGGATCATTTTAATCATGTATTGTTTATCACGTTACTTAAATTGATTAATGTGTCACATTAGACAATAAATATGATGTACCGATAGAGACTGCACTTATTTATGAGACCACGTGTCTATCTAACATAGAAGCATGTCACGCATTTTCAATCTCTAATTTTGTCTCATAATTTCTAAATTTAATTTCGTCACCGCTTAGCTAAGCACAATCTGAAAGGACATGCAACTTTATTCATGTGTGATATAGCTTTAGTAGAGGAGGAGCAAGAAAGGGGATTTTACGTTGGTCTGCATGGACACGATAGTTCCCGTAAGTGTCATTGCTTTCTCAGTTAAACCTAATCCTTACTACTAATAGTAATTTTAGACTCACCTTTTATCATCATTAAATAATTAAATTTATTAATAATTATTTATATTTGAATTAATGCGGATTGTCCATGTCACAGGATCGCTCGGGTTAAACATTTTTAGTCGACTCAAATTTTATTTTCAGTATTAGTAATTTGCAAAAATCTATTAAAATGAATTATTTTTTAACCGAAACTGAATACACTATTTATAAATACTAAATATTTTTATTAGCTAGTATTTTCAATAAAAAAATATTAAAATTAAATTAATAGTAAAAAATACTAAAAACTTAGTCAAGAAGGGTTGCTAAGTGTCATTGGTGATTAATGCTAAGGTTTGAGCTGTTTATTTAAAAAATTTGAGTTGTAAAAGTAACTGAACTTCGGGGCCTTTTTTGCAATAAATATATTTAATATTTTAATTGACTAATTAGGCGACTAAGCAGATAATTAAACTCGAATGTGGGGCCCACCTCTCACTTGCGTATTTGATTCCGACGACAGCTGCGTGGCTGGCTAATCACCAATGCCTATCCTGCTTTTGAACTGCAGCAGCTTTCCCAGGCGATTTACTTTCTCGCTGCCGTCAATGGCGACGGAGCCGCCGATTTCATTCCCCGACGCCTCCGATTAGCTTCCTCTGCTTCTATTCTTTACTCTAGGTATCTTGTGTTGTTCTGTCTATTTGATCCAATCTTTCCTCTGATCTCAGTGGTTTCCGAACCTAAAAAATCACAGTTGTGCGACTGAAAACTGGAGATCGAGTGCATAGGACCAGCTCAGTTCTGTTTTAGATGGTTTATTTGTGTTGGAGAAGGGATCTTATTTTACTTTATTGTTTCGAAGTTTCGATCCTCGACCGTCTAGTTGATATTTATGGATAGCCGTAAGTTTCTCATTATGGAGTGCGCATATAGCTCCAAGTATTTAGAAGATATGCTTTTAGTGTTATTCTCTTCAATTGGAAGTAAATTATTTTCCTTGCTGTTTTAGCATTCGTGTGAAGGAGGGTTTCTTATTATATCTATCCAAAAAAATAAATGATTGGAAAAGGAGCTGAATTTTATTGCGTTGTTGTCTTCAGATTAGTACTTTCTTTTATTACTCGTTTAAATGGCGATTTGTTCCTTTTTTTTAGTATAATTGCTTGCATTTAATGTGAACGAACTATCATTGAGGCACTAATACAGTCTCTGGACATGATGAAAATTGATAGGAGATTTAAATTGGAGAGTACATTGGGAGGATTTGTTCAATCTATGATGGATGATTGTTATATCATCGTGAAAAGTATTGGGATGCCAACATTTTTTTCTCCGGTTTTGTGTCTTATTGTTAAGACTTTTTTGTTGGGTCTATGTATAGTACTATGAGAGGTTGCATGACTCTTTTGTTTTTATCTCGTTGAAGTGATTATTCTACTAGATTTTTTATACTTATTATGAGCTATTGTACCCAAATTTAGGCTGTTCTCAGTTGCTTGGAAGGCAGGAAAGGAAATACAAGTTATTCTTAGGTCAGATGAGCATAACCGATGTTACTGGCAGTGGAAGGAGGAGGTTTCTTTTCTTCTTCAGCTTCTGGGTATAGTAACGGTCTGACCCTTCTTCTCTTGGGTCAGAAGAATGAAGAAAAACCCATGAGAGTATCCCCATGGGATCGTTATCATTTGGTGTCTCAAGAATCTGACCCAGAACTTCTGCTGGCTTCAACAAAGGGTCATCTCTCCCATGGCTGCACTTCCTTTGCTTGCTTTGGGTGTACTTCATCAGGGCTTGAATCCCCTTCTCCTAAAGTAGGTTCAATCCAACATCGAGATGTTTTGCCAGAGCTACTTGTTTCCGACAAGGTGGGAAATTCAAATGTTGGTGAAGATGGTGATAGTTTTAAAGGGGTCATGCTCAAAAGTAGTTTGAAGAAGCCATTGAACCATGCCCCAGTTTCTAAGCAGAATGCTGAAGATTACGAAGCACTACGTAAGAAAAGCACTATTATCCCTCATCATACATACAGAAGGAAAATACAGTGGACTGATACTTGTGGAAGTGAGCTTGTTGAAATAAGGGAGTTTGAACCCAGGTAATTATTTGTCTTATTTCAGTAAAACTCTTGTATGGGGCTAAATCTTATTTTCTTTTATTATTTCATGTTTTTCATCCTTGCTGGTGTTTTCTCCTTGTTTGGAGATTGTTGAATCTTCAATTTGTGTGACTGCAACCTGCTATTTCTGTTCTTTGATCTTTTCTAAAGTATAGCAGTTATTCGTAACACATTTTAAATTGTTTCTATTGCTGTCCGGTTATGGTTTTTGGCTGTTTCTTACCCGCTTAACCTGTTAATCATTTATTGTTTATCTCTTGAAGAATTTTCATTCAGTTTTGTCTACTTGATATTGTAATCATATTTTTGATTTCAAAATCATACATTATTGCAGTGAAATAGACGGATCAGAGAACGATTTCAAATATGGGAATGACAAAAAAAGTTGCCTGTGTGCTATCATGTAGCTGCCTGATCTTCAAAATTGTCGTGGTTTAACCCGGCGAAGCACATCTCGCTTCTTGTTTTACTTCCTTGGAGCAGTTTCATGGAAGAAAATTGGATTTTCGAAGCTCAAAACACTATACAACAACCATGAGGGCAAGTCTCATCATCAACTTCTCTCACGCATCATCTCTGTAATTGTTCTTATTCTTAGCGTCAATTTTATTATGTTCAAGTATTGTTGTTTCACCTTTTATGGAGGACATCACCATTGTTTTGTCGTTTCTTGTCTCTCACGAGAATCAAGATGGTTTGGTGATTTTGTTGAAAACTGTTTATGTATCTAATCCAAACTGGTCAGGAATCTACCCGTTACTGATTGGCTTTGTTTTGAAATTTGAATATCGGTTTGGTTTTATAGACAATCCAAAAGCTGAACTAGGGGTGGACAGAATGAGACCGGCACTCTCAGTTTTGGTCAAATCTAGAATTAGATTATGGAACAAGTGAAGATTCTTCTCTCCAGTTTTGGTCAAATCTAGAATTAGTTTCGGTTCGTGTTGACCTTGGTTCGTGTAGACGTTCATGTTCTTGTTCATCATCATCGGAGTGTTGTCTGTGACTGTAATATTATCAATTGAGTGTTGTCTATGTTCGGTTTCATGTCGATTTTGAAAAAAAATGAAACCAAACGTAACTAAAGTAATATATAGTCACGTAATAAGATAATATTAGGTTTATCTTCTTTTTATATTTTTTCTATCATATACGCTAACGTGTTAGAATGTGATTGATATAATAAATAATTATGTTTATCGTAATACATTAAATATATTTTAATTTAATCAATTATAATTTAATACGTCACTACGCACGATACAAAAGTATACTACAAAGATAAACATAATCTTATTTTACGTAATAATATAGAAGATGATTTGTTATTCATTAACATATTTTAATCTGTTTTGAACAGACAGGACCGATCAAATTCAATACAATATAATCTGAAAATTGAACGGATTTTATTATATAGTTTCATGTGGGTGACATATGGGATTGGAAGATGGAACCAAATGTCTAGCAAACATGTATTAAATTGTGTAAAAGTGCCGTACAGGTAACGAAGTGTTTGACCAGTAATTTATATCAACGTTACACGCTCAAGAAGCTTGACCTAATCCGACGTGTAATACGCGATTGTTTGCAGAAATTAATATTTATTTCGACATGAGAACACAGATTCCTGAATATGGATAATTGGTAAGTAAGTTTCCATTTTTTCTTGACTAGCATAACTTGTTTTAAACATGATTAAATAATACATTCGTGCAAAATCAAAAAAACAAAATTATATAATTTGCACATAAACTAACAATATTGTGCTGATTGATTCAAATAATATAAATTATCGTTATAATACAACAAAAACATTACTATGCGACAAATCTAGTGTCTAGAGGTTCTTGAATGTTATCCTTTTACCTGTCTAATAATCTTTGGTTGGATCGAATATATTAATTGGAGTTCTTGAACAAATGTATGTATGATCCATCCCGAAACAAAAATCAGCAAAAAAAAAGTGGAAATAATTTTTAAAAAAAAGACCAGAAACGTACGAGTATGAATCAACGCCGTGCAGAAGGATCGGCAAGGGACTCTGTCCACGCAGATGCCGCCAAATTTATTCTGTCGCCGTGAGTCTGATTTTCCGGCGGCCGGAAAGGGAGGTCCCGTTGCTGAGAGAAAAGTAGAGGAGCAGAAACAGGGGACGATGGGCCAGAAGATGGAGACGAAGAGTCTCTGTTGCTCTGAAGCAGCCGGGAGTATTCAATGTTACTTCTTCTGATGCTCTGAGACGACGAGGTTTGAAAAGCTTGAGAATGCAACAATGGCGGCGGAAGTGGCTGGGGGGTAATGGACGTCAGACGAGTGGGGTGGAATTCGGAAGACGACGGAGCACTGGGCTGGAAATTAATGGTGGTCGGAATTGCTCGGACATTTTCCGGGAAATTAAGCTTGGCTTTGTTGCCTCTGAATCTTAAAGCGGCTGCGTCGTAGGCTCTCGCCGCCGCCTCGGCGGTGGCGAATGTCCCTAACCAGACTCTCGCAGCTTTATGCGGATCTCGAATCTCTGCCGCCCATTTGCCCCACGGTCTCTGTCTTACTCCTCTGTATCGTCTTCTTCGCTCCCCTGTTTCTTCCGCTGGGGCAACATGGGCGGTCGAATCGGAAGTCACGAGTATTGTAGCGGACGAATCAAAGCTTTGTCGGGTTCTGTAATGGTCATGAGCTGAAGCTTCCATTAATGGAGCTGAACCGGAAGTGGAACCAAATCCAGAACCAGAGCTAAACGAAGGTCCTGAGGTTGAAGAAAACGCAGATAATGGCGATGAAGAAGAATAAACTCCACCGGATGAAGCTTGGAGATATCCTGAACCGGAATCGTTAAAGCCACTGCCGTATCCCGGCGCCGATAATATCTCCGAAAGCTCGCTGTACATGCCGGAGAAAAACTCCGGCGAATCAATCAGCTCGTCTGGTTCTGATATTGGATGCCTCGCTGATTCCTCCAGCTCTGAAAAAGCAAAAGAAGACACTTCTTGACCGTAATAATATCTCCTGTCTACGTCGTCGTCATCCGCTTCTTTCGCCGGGAGGTTGACTTCGTCGCCGGAGCTCTTCTGTCTCGCCACCTTGAGCAAGCACATGAAAAAACCTGGACAAACTTTGAGAACCGAAGCTTACCCAATTTTTTTTCCGGCGAATTTGAAACGCCCTAGGAGAACAACGGCTATATAAGCACGTAATTAAGATTTAAAAACTCAGCCGCCATTGACACCCTTTCTTGAGCTTCGAGGAAACCATCGAACCCACATAACTTCGTCAGCAATCCATTGACACCATTTCTCTGGTCCGATTTTGCCCGACGGAATTTTATATTACGAAACACCGACGTTGCATGTCCACACGGATCCGATCTTTCTATTACAGGGACCGGCCGGCCGGCGACGGCGGAGGGGAGCAGAAGGGCCACGCCGCCTTGAACCGATAGAAATATATGCTGTAACGTCGTAGGTGGATCAATCTGAGAGCTTCCTTGGAGAAATAGAAAAGATGGAGAATGGATAAGATTGAATTATTTCTTTGTAAACAAATAAAGATAATATTTGTCACGTGTGCGCCGATTAGGCTACCTCGTAATTCATTTCGCAAATGTTCACTTGTTTCAATTTTATTTAATTATAATTTCAGATTTTATTTTTTGATCTGTGCACACGTGCAAAGAAAGAACAAATCATGTTTTTCTATAGTATTGCACGTGGCTAATGCATGTTGTTTTAGACAAATCGTGACAACATGGCAATTAAATTAGATATGGGAATCTGAAATGACTAAATCGTGGGTTCGGGTCTCTTATTTTGTTGGGTGAAATTAGAAATAGCACGTGTCCATTTAGCCTGGGCAGGCTGCGTGCTGTTTTGATGAACCGTAAAATATAAAGAGTAAATTTAAATTTATTTTTTAATATATTTTAATGTATCACTGCATATTTAAATTAATTATTTAACGAATAAAATATTAATTATTTTATTATTTAAATAGATTAGTTTAGATAAAATTGAATGAATTCTATCTCATTGTATTATAGATCCAAATAAAAACCAACTAATGTTAGGTTTAATTTTAGTTCCACGCAATTCAAACATGTAAATTCAAGTGGGTTTGCCATTTACCGACTCAAATTTAATTATTTTTGTAAAAATTGGGTGGATTATGCAATATGCTAACAACTCTAGTCCGGAATCAATTATTAAAAATAAGAACTAAATTCAAATCAATTAAATGATCGACTTGAATCACAACCGACTCAAACTTCGAGTCAATTATAAGTTGGATTTAAATAAACATTCTTTTTTCCACTATTCAAGTTAGCGCAATTAGAATCAACCCAATCCGACTAAAACGATCACAATTTGCACACGTTGGGTCAAATCAAAGCCTGATATCTAACGTTTTGACCATTAGTTGTCAAGACACGAAAAGAGGAATCAATCCTTGGCCAAACCATTCGATGATCTTGTCAAATTGACCTTAATTCCTAAAATTGAACAGAAATCCAAACTTTAAAACAAACTCCAACCCGAGTTAATTTTGTTTCAAAATCCCCATGTGTGATAAACGACAAATAAGATGATTCTCAGTTCTCTTCAATTGCAGTTTGGAAAAATAAGCATTAAGTCAGCATAACACGAACTAAGACATGAATCCCCAAGTTCTAGAAAGACAACTAAGAGCCCTCAAGTGCTCAAAATCCACGCTTCTCTTTCTAGTACACTATAAAACCAAATTGTAGGAAACAATCTGATGTCACCTGGCTGGGCAAAAATCATGCCTTGAGACGGCCAAAGAATTTCTGCTTCTCCTCGGTAGTCTGGAAACGTCCATGCCCGAATTTGGAGGAGGTGTCGATGAACTTGAGTTTGATCTCCTCTAGGGCCACTCGAGAGGTTTGCTTGAGCAGCGACTGCCGAAGGGTCACAACCCTCTTCTTGGGACCCACACAGCACCCCTTTATCAAGAGATAGTCGTCTTTCACCACACCATAATGAGGAAAGCCACCCATGGGAGTGATGTCTTTTTCGGTCCTGATTCATTAATAAAGACAAATCAAATCCCATTGATGTTTTTCTTTTCTCTCACTAAAGAAAAAACACTTGTGTAACAAAATAAAAAAGAAAAAGTAAAGGAGCAATAACACTTGTGTATCAAAACTATAGATTGGTTGAAATATAAACCATTTAAGTTGAAAGCCCTAGTGCTAATACCTAAAGCAGTGGATTGGATACCTACTACAGGCCAAACTACTAGGAAGAAATGTAAAGAACAAGAATTGTTGAAACTAGTATCTTGGAAGATCAATGGACCAATTTGAAGCAATCGGCCAATCTTATTTAACATTAAAATAAATAAGCGATTGAATTCCTAATTTGAAGCTAACCTGTCGAATTCAGTAATGGCTGTGTGTGATTCCTGCCCAGCCTTGCCAATCTTGTAAACTTTCTTGTTCATTTCCGTGCGATGGTGGTATCCATTTTGACCAGCCCTTGCAACAGTATATGATACTCTAGCAGGATGCCAAGCACCAATACAAGCAACCTTCCTGAGACCCCTGTGAGTCTTGCGAGGTAGGCGGGTAACACCCCATCGAGTGACGACACCTTCATAACCTTTACCTTTAGTTACACCAATGATGTCAATCATCTCATCCTTTTGGAATACAGCATCAATAGGAACTTGTTTCTCAAAGAATCCATAAGCAAAGTCAACTTTCTGCGCAATAGTCCCACCATTAACTTGAATTTCCATCAGGTGTGCTTTCTTTTGCTTTAAACCTTTCATTTTCCGTATCTGAAAACCAAAAAGTTGACAAAAAAAGCTATATTAACAAAAAAATATAGTCTTATATTAACCAGTATGCTTGATTCCCATTTAGATATTAATGATCAAGCCCAGTAACTACTATGAAAAAGGATCCAAAAGTTCCGTACAATCTAAAAGTGTAGTAAAAAGCATCCAATATGACTCATTTGAAAGAACAAAACAAACAAAATTGGATGGGAGTATGAAATCCAGAAGGTATACTAGTCTTGTTACCTGAGTATGAGCCAAAACTCTTATCACAGTTGCATATTTCTTCATTTTTTCAAGCTGTGCCAGAACACTTTTCTTCCCCTCATCGGTTTCAAACTGTTTTGAATATTTTGTAAAAGCCCTCTTTTTGGACTTGCACCAATTCTTGTAAAACCTCCTTTTCAGTTCCTCACTAAGATGCTGGGCCCACACAGTGTTCAATGAGCGGAGACCACGTGGTGTCTTCACATAACCAACGACTCCAACAATGACCATTGGTGGAGTCTCAACGATTGTAACTGCCTCACATGTTTCCTTCTTGTGAAGCTCTGTGGAAAAATTAGTAAAAATATAAACGGCACCAACAGAAAACTTGCAGCATTCTATATATAACAATCTAAGGAACAGAAAAAATGTATTAACGTGAAATAGTTAAAATTTTATGGGTTGGGTCGAGAATAAGATAATTCATTTCTAAAAATATGAATTAACTGAAAACAAAGAAAGTATTGGTGCTTTTCTATAATAATGACAACCATGATATAAAAACAATCCACTCACTTGATCCAGGTTTTTCGACCTCCCTGACAATATGAGTCATTCCTGCTTTATATCCCAAAAATGCAGTAAGCTTACAAGGCTTAGTTGGGTCATCCTTGGGGAATGCCTTCACTGCAAAAACAAACAAAATCAACAGCTATGTTAAGAGAAACCTTTAAGCAAAGAGTTCTCAAATTATGTATTGCATTCAAAAGCTTTGAAAAAGTAACACAAAAATAATTGCAATTGTAAGACGAGAAATAGTTGCTTCTAAAATTGGGTGGTCATTTATGGTGTAAACGAAATTAAATGATGCTTTCAAAAAAAAAAAAGATGGGCTGCAGAAAGCCTTCAAAAATTGTTCTACATTTCTTAAATGTGCAACAAAGGAAGCCGAATTCAATAACAAAAAAAAGAAAGCAAGGGTGAATTATACAAGTTATAAACCAGAAAATTATCCAAGTCACTTGAAAAAAGACTATCAAATAAATTACAGAAAATGAAAATATTAATGACACACATGGGAAATTTACACCTTTTCCCCTGTGACGCGCAGCCCTTTTCCTGGGTAGAAATCCAAGCGAACCATGTCTGGGGTGCTCAAACTTTCTGTGAGACATTTTCTTACCTATAAACAAATGATGTCAACAAATTTAAATTCTCCTTCATAAATTTGACTTTCAGTAGAGATGTAGACAACTCCATCATGAATTATATGGTCGTTCACATTTTTCTAATATCTCTATATTAGATCGTCGCGCGTCAAAAATTTGAACATCGATCGATTCCAAGACAACCCCTCATTCAACTCCACAAATGAAAGTGCGAAAGAAGAGGAATAACATTCGGCACCATTTTTTACTAACTCACTAAAAAATTAAAAACTAACAATGAGGAAAGACACATTTCTCTTCACGTGCAACAAATTCAACTCATTTCAAAGATACGAATCAGACGAAAGCACATCAATTGCGCCAACAGTGATCTAATAATTTACGACATTGTTGACGATGAAAAGAGAGAGCGAGAGAAAACCTGAGGAACGTAGTTCGCACTGCGTCGACCGCCTCGCCCTCGCTCTGGTGAGAACAAACCCTAGTAGAAGTCCCCATGGCTTTTATAATAAATTAAATTGCAACTGAGCCAGTAAACGGTATACCCTATTCGATAATGGGCTTTTCACAAACGATAACGGCCCAATAAAAATAAGCCCAACTCATTTCCACATTAGAAACCAGTTGACCCGGAATATCCAACTGACTTAAACTGAAACTGATCATCTTCGGTTTGGTTCTCAGTTTCATGTAAAAATCTAAAAATCGAACCGAACTGAAAACCAAACCCAAACTGAACAATTTTTTGTTTTGCTTTTTTAAATATAAATTTAAAAACAAATAAAAACGAACCCAAACCAAAAAAAAACGAAGCCCACACCGACATTTCAATTGGAATATCAATCATGGCGATCAATACCGTCGAGCGCGGGTGATCACAATCCACATTCAGCATGTATGGAGCATTCGAGATAATTGCACGTCTTTCTCGGATACACATAATTAATCGATGAATTATTCACAATAATTATTAAAATTAAAGAAAAATATGATAATATGGTATTCGTTAAAATTATAGGAAACTTCAAAGTATTAATTGATAACTTTTAAAATTCGAGGCTACTGCAGCAGCTTAAGGGCAAATTAATCTTTACTCTTACAAATTATAAGTTGGGTATGGCAAAGACAATTCCATAATATAGACTAAATCAAAATATCAGATTTCGATAAGGAGCGAGTGGGCTTGAGAATACTTAGGGTTATGCACATTTCGAGTCCGATTATACGTGTTTATCTAGACTAAATCAAAATTTTGAGTCATCGATGTTTTGATTTTTAATTCGATTGTTGATTATGGATTTCTCATAAGTGCAATTATACGTCTCAATTTTTGACAAAACGACACGAGATTGAACAAATATACTTGTGTGTTTTAGGCTCGTGTATCACAAGAATATTTGTAACCATATTATCATCCTCTTAATATTAATCACACTTTAATTAACATAGTATTGTAGAGGTGCTTGCAAAGTTTATCTCAAACTTTAAAAATAGGTGAAAATAAGCGGATGTCCGATGCGAACTTTTTGGACTCCCGATAAGAAAGCAGTGACCCTCATTTGGACGTTCGATACGGACGCACCGACTTTCATTTGGACGTTCAAAAAATCTTAAAATATCTTTTCATATCAGACTTTTTTAGGCAATTTATCCAAAACTCACGCTCGAAATGAATTTTTACCCTAGATGCTTAGATTAAGAAAATAGGTGAAAATATGAGGAGATCGATTTTGGTTTCTCTATTTATTGCTAACTATCGATCCTTAGTGTGCTTGCATTCGATAGTAGTACAACAAACAACTAAACATTAATAAAATATCATTTTATCAAAGTCGGTTGTGATATTACAGCCTGCCTTGGAACAATAAAAACGTCGATTAGTTAAAGAAAACAATAATCAAATTAAATTATGAAAATAGAATATGATGGTGACAATTTAATATATAGTATTATTATGTGTCACAAGAACAGTCGTTGTCACGATAAATGTACTTGAATGTACCACGTTAAAAGGGTGCAGAAATAGATGTGGACTGACTGAATCAATCTGGGTTTATGAATACTTAATGATTAAAGGCAATAATTAGGAGGCATTCAAAATATTAGTGACATAATTAAGTGGCCTCACAAAATGTGACAGTCTAGTGCCTGCATGAATTAATATCGCTTTTATTTTTCAATAAATGATTGGTTTTTCGTACAAAATCAAACACGAACCAAAATTGATGAAAATTTTTACCGAGATTTGGTCGATTTTGCATATGCTCGAGTGCAAGATGTCGAGATTTGGTCAATTTCACATTATAATAACTTTTTCGATTATTGTTTGATTCCTAACAAGTGGTATTAAGACGTTGGTTTTAAGGGCATAAGTTATGTATGTAGTTATCGTTTTTTCGATGAATACTCGATACTTTTCTCAGAAGCCTCGAAATGAATCGTCTCTAATAGACCAATATTCGAGTCACAACTCAGATAAATTATGCTCGATACAAGTGTAGCACATAGTTTGCTATTTTAAAAAATATAAAAATAAAAACAATCAACATTAAGAATTTCGACGACCTCTCCTCCAAGTTGGTTCCACTACTAATATTCTCGAATTATCGAGCTTTCTTAGTCACACGAGTAAAGTTCTTCCATTTTTGAGGGATTATATTTGGATAGAATCAAGATTCGAAAATGTGGGTAAGATAATGTTGAGTTACGAGAATTTACAGGTGGCAACAAATGATTCGCGCAGAGAAAACGGGTGTACCAAAATTAGGGTTTAGAACATTGAAGATTCCTTGCAGTGGGGTGCGCAATTGAAGGGTCCATAACACCATGTTCTATTTGCAAGTTGAGGGAAAAAAAAGCCCTAGCTCTTAATATAACCTCAACTTAGTTTTGTACATCCTTTTAGGTCTTACCAAATAATAACTCCCCCGGAGACGAGCCGTGTACTAAAATGAAACGAGCTTTGAAGAGGACCCGAACGCACCACCGATGCGAGAAATTGAGTTGCTCAAATCTTGAATTTATGAGCTTGAGGATTTCTTATCGTTGATCGAGATTGTTTTGTGATTTCTAGCTTAAAGGAATTGAGAATCGATAAAAGGGTACGCCCGATTTTCATAAAATTGATAAAAAAAATGACAATTCTTAGCGTTATAGAACCGGTTGATGACGACCCGAGATTTTATCGATCGTGAAAGTCTAATTTATGATATATGATTACACAACATAAAATTGCTTGGTTGAGTGAAATAAATTAATAGGATATCGTTCGCTTTGAATCTGCCAATCCAATCCTACCTCTCATTGACTTATTTATTCAGACAAAAAAAAATCGAAAAAAAACATATAGCTTCTCGGACCCTTTACGCTACAACTTTCCCTACTCTTCCCATCCGTATATATTTTCAAATCCACGTCCTCCGCCGCCGGCGACCCGCCGGCAGATTGTTTCCTCCTCTTTTCAAATTTCGTCTGAATTCAAGAAAGTCTCGCCGGCAGAATGTTTCCTCCTCTTTTCAGATTTCGTCTGAATTCAAGAAAGTCTAACGTTGAGAATGAGAGACCCTTCTTTTACTCGTTTGCACCCATTGAAGCTGGTTTGCTTGCGACAATTTCGTAATTTCCACCACTGGCATCGTCTTCTTCCTCGTCTTCTCCTTCTTTGTCATCATTTTCCTGGGCTTGATCCATTGCCTCACTTTCCACGCCGTCGTTGCCGGAGTCGGATCGCGTTTGGGGCGGCCATTGCTGCTCCGGTCGGACCATCAGCGGCGCCGCCATTGAACTGTCGCTGAATAAGAACTTGTTTTTGTCTCTGTACAATGCGTCGAGCTGGTGAAAATAAGGACATGTTTTTGAATCCTCGGACCTTTTCTTCTGGGCTTCCTTCACTTTTTTGAAGTATTTGTTGATGTTCTCCCATTTCTCTTTACACCTCTTTGGGTTCCGATTATATCCAAGCTTTCGCATGGCGGCGGAGATCTCCTCCCACAGTGGCCCTTTTGGCCCACTTTCTTGATACTTGGAATCAAGACCTGTACGTAGACTTATCAGAGCTTCAACTTCCACTTTCGGCCATCTTGAGGAAGTTCCCGCTTCGTAATTGTCGGTTTTTGGTGTTGCTTCGATTGATTCCGTCGACGCCCGATGCGCTGTTAGTGGTCCGGGTAGGGGCGTAGGTGTTGCCGGAGACTGTAATGACCGGGGAGGAGGCGGCGCAGATTGCGGAGGAGGTGGCGGCGGAGCTGGAGGTGGCGGCTGTAATGGCGGAATAGTGAAATTCAGAATCTGGCCAGGGTTTTGGCCTTGTTGTTCGGCGATTCTCTGTAGAAACGACATTAGTGCAGCGTCTTTAGCTGCAGCCAGTGATCTTTCTTGAGCGAGAATTTCTCTCTCTCTCTTGATTTTCGCCATTTCCTGAGCTCTCCAAGCTTCTTCTCTAACCATTCTTTCCTGCTCGCGTTTCTCCACTGCTTCCATGAATTTTCTCTGCTGCTCTTCTTGCTTATGGATAACCTGCTTCATTAACTTCTCCAAAAAGTTCTTTCTTTTCCTCTTTCTTCTCCTCCGGCTCTCCAATTCTTCTTCCGACGAGGTCGACGGAGATGAAGAGTTCGAAATCAGATCGGCGGCGACGTTCTGAATGGAGGACGGAATGGAGGGTTGAAATGGATTATTTGTAGCCGGGTTCCCATGTTGAAAAAAAGGAATCGCCATTGATGGAACAGTGGAGCTTTGAGATATGGTTTGAGGGTTAGCAAAAGTGATCGCCTGCGCCATTGCTGTGGCCGCCATTGAAGCTTGAGGTCTAGGTCGCTGCGAAGAAGACGAAGGAAACTGAGTTTCGAGTGCTTCTAATTGATCGAAAAATTTGTAGGTCTTTCCTTCTGGTTTCCCGCTTCTCCCTTCCTTGGTTCTTTTGTGATATTTATAAACGTTTTCGAATTTCTCTCTGCATTTTTTGGAGCTTCGATGATATCCAAGCTCTGAAAGTTTCCTGCAATGGCAGAAGCAGCGTCCCAACAGAAGGAAAGAAACACAACACCGCTAATAATAATTCACAGCATTATTAAAAGTATCCCATGTGGATGAATTAATGAGATTGTAAGAAAAAGAAAACATCGCTAGAGAGATGAAAATCAGTGGTTCTCTTTCTCTCTCTAAACTCTAGATTTCAGTGAAACACGAAGAAGAAGAAGATGGACAAGAAGAGAGAGAATGTACGCCATGGAAGATAGATAAGAGCTTGAAGAAGCTAAATCCGGAAACCCTTATGCAGATCTCTAAACACGATAAAAAATCAAATCTGGTTCAAAGTTTACCTGGAAACCTCATCCCACAATGGACCCTTAGCGCTTGCATCTCGGAAAGCAACTTCCATGGCGGAGCGAATCTTCAAAAGAGCCAACGTCTCTTGTCTCGGCCACCTATTGCCGCCGAAACTCCGGTCCCCTTCGTCCCCGGCCGAATTGGAAGCTCCGGCGCCTCCAGCATTGGAGGCGGCGTCGTGGCTGTGAGGCAGCAGAGGCGGCGGAGCAAGCGGCGTGGCGTCGCCGGAGCTGACACTCGAGTCGCCCAACATAGAAGCTCCTAGGCTAATCCCTATCCAGCAATTACAGGCTGAAGAAAAAAAACTTTTAAAAGAAAAAAAAAAAGAAAATCGACGAAAACTTTCGGTGAATTCAGCGACGAATTCTGAAAAAATTGGGTTTTTATTTCGGTGGGGATCTGGTCGGCTTGTCAATCTCAAGAACTTCCTTCCTTTTTATTTTTATTTTTTTAAATTAATATTATTTTTTTATCGCGGAATCTTACCATATGTTCTTCCATCTTTATTTATCTTTTTTGTCAGTGATAATAAAAGTTCCACAGAAATAAATGTAATTCGAATTTAATAATTGTGACGAAATAAATTAATAAATAAACCGAAATTATGGAACAGCTGCACCTGCATGTAGAGACAATAATGATAAAACTAGGGTTTTTGTCTGTTCATCCATTTTCAGTTACTAGCCGGCACATGCAATTTTCCTTTTATTATTATTACACCAATTTATTTATTGATCTAAATAATTATTTTATTTTAATATATTAATTTCATTTAGAAGGTAAAACTCCAATTAATAACATGTAATTAGATTTGGAAGGGAATTTTAATTTAATTTGCATTTCAAATATTTCATGTGCTTACCAGGAAATTACACAATTGCCCTCCCGAGTATTTTTTTGGTAATTGGAATTTCTACTGTATTTTTTTACTGCCTCCTTTTCGTCGTCCTTATTTTTCCAATATTTTATGTGCTTACGAGTAAATGACACAATCGCCCTCCCGAATATTTTGCTTGTAGTTGGTATTTCTACTGTATTTTTGTACTGCCCCTTTTTTGGTCCGTATTTTTCAAATGGGAAGCGATGGTGGAACATAGAAGTGCAGAAGGGGGAGTCTCTCTTACGTGCACGAATGGCTTGTCCTAATGGTGGGTCCCCTTAATTTAATTATCGTCTGTCCTCGTCTAACTATTTTTGCGCGAATTTAATTACATAATGTCGTCTTTTAATTTGATACATCAGTAAATCGATGCAATGTCATTAGATCATCAAACGATCAACCAGCGATCTTCTCCGTAAATGTCTCGCCTACGCTCGATTGGACATAGCAAATTGTACGTTGTAGAGTGCGATAAGAAAACACATGTCTGATTATTGGTGGGCACGATCAAGTTCTGTCTGGTTTCATCTTAGTTTTAAACTAGTTTATAAGTTTATAGTTTAAAAGTCTTGAAACTCAATTTTTATGATACGTATGTTGTAACCCCGAATGCCTTATTTGAATTGTGTATCACAACATTCAAAAGCCGATTTCATTTTTTTCTTAAGCTGCACGGTTGGGACTAGGCGTGACAATTAGATCGACCCGTCAAAGCGACCCAAGTTGAATATTTGAGTCGATTAATGTGAACTCAAATCGAATCAATAAAAAAATTTAGATGAGGCTGGTTCAAATCGAATATATGATCAAATTGATACAAATTTAAATTTGCGAAGTAGTAATTAATTTGTGAAAATGGTAGATCGATAACTCGCGGGTTTCATTTTATGAAACTGAACGTGAATCCATACGAAAATCAACTCAAAATTTTGAATCGAATTTGAATCTGATCTATTATCTAATTAAATCGAATCTAATTTTGTAGAATTGACTCATCTAAGCAGATTAATTTTTTATCAAATCTCAACCCAAATCCATGGATTTCACCTCTTTTTTGTGATTGAACCGGACTCTCCCCACCATTTGCATAATTTTATGATCATGATAATGAAAAAATACGTATATTTGATCTTTAATCCGGTGATGTAACGTTTGAATGTCCTAATTTGTCAACTATTGAAATGGATAAATCAATTATTTATTTATTTAAGGAAATGGGACATGAGTGGGCCCACCCAATGCAGGGACGGGGTGGGTGCCATTTATGAGTACAAGTCACCGGTGATGAATTCTGTTGAGGCTGTGCCCTACCTGATTTGATGGTACACAAAATCGGACGTTCCAGATCTCCCCAATTTTCATAACATATTGTCATTATTTGTAAAATCGTGACTAGGACGAGCATAACGTTACACCGTGCAATATTATATAACATGCTTTTGATTTCTTGGAGGAACATAAGTGATAATGACTTATATGCCCTTCCATTATTTCTGTAATTGATTCGAGGATATATAAATTAAATAAAAATTGGGAAAAGGAGGGGTTGCTTCGCTGGCAGAGCAATGGCTGTTTACTCCCCCCTCTCTCTCTCTCTGGTTTAGAGAGAGAGAAGATTCTATCCCCACTTTGCCCCCACGTAAGTCTGTATTTTCGTGTGAATTTGATCGTGGGGTGGAGTGGATAAACTGCAAGCAAATCTCATGGTGGCAGGGGTGTGACGTGGCACGAATTGATTGGTGGTATTATCTTGAGTAATATAATATGATATTATATAGTTTTCATTAGAGAAAGTGACTTCTCCCAACTATTTTAATACGAATTGATTATAATCAAGTGGTTAAATATTTTTCATTCTCGATCAAGTGCCTTGAAAAGCATGTCACCATTTAGATCTAAAGCATGGACGACTATGATATTAGGTTAAACTTGAAATACAATATACAAATTTCATAAGTGATCATCTGATACAGACGTAATTACCGTTCGATGCAGTCGCAATATACGTCTGATGAAGGGTCGGACCATCATTAGATTATACAGTACATTATATAAATTTACGGACCCGAATAGGGAGAAAAAGGTTAAGATGTAGACAAAAGGATTTTACAAAAGGCTTTTACAAATGGATAGGCATGTGATGACATCTTTGGCCTAGTGTCTACCATGTGGATTTAATCCTTCATTTATATGTCAACAGCTAAGCACTACCACTAACTTTATTCTTCCTTTATTTTATTTCACCTTTTTACGTTTATATTTTTCATGTCACGATTATATGAATCCGGTGCTAATCTGACGCATTTGAAGTCGTTATAATTTGATTGGATGTAACGAATTTCACACACGACTACGACACATTCTTCACTTGTTGGACGTTATTGAAATTATATCGTATGATTTATATCTCAATTTAGTATTTTTTATTCTATATGCTGATGCGACAAGATAACTATAACCTTAGCGTGTGGAACTCGATGTTATAATAATAAGATGACTTTAATATTATTCTTAAATTATATGCAAATGTGATTGTTATTTCAATCATTAAGTCACTATGGTAGTTCTTGATCTTATTTTAACTTCACTTTTTCTTTGATTCTTAGCTTGTAATCAAACTCTTTTATCTTTATTCTATTAACTTTATCTTCGTTCGCAACATTACTCCTTGGATCGTGCAATAACTCAATTGAAAAATCAATTCTTTTGTCGAGCCTTAAAAGCACGTCAATACAGTTTTATATGTTTTGGATCAGAGCTCCGATAACTTTGCCGAGGAACTAAGCCAAATAACGTTCATTGGAAGTAAAAAAACCAACTTATCAGTTATCATCAAACTTCACTTTAGAATAAAATACGATAGCCAACCACAAACGAGGGTTCACACATTATGCTCGTTACTAAGCATATGATGATTATATATGAAGCTCCAAAAAAGGCTTATTGTTTTGTTTCGAAAAGTGACACAACCAAGCAAAAAAACGTTAACAAATTTAAAGGACATAAATAGATAGGTTAGCACATCGAATTGCCGAAGGTCTCCGCAAGCTCACACTCACAATGTACGGGGAAAAGTTCATGAAACATATACACAATTTTAACCCGGATAAAAAGGACTAATTGACTAGAGCTTACTAATTAGAAGATTATTTTTAGTGCAAATAATAAAATGTTTCAAAAGACTACAACGTTATTTCTTTTATTTTACTCAATTTATTTGATTATAAAATCATTTTTTTTTCACGAGTAAGTTGGTGTATAATTAAATGGGGCCCAATAAAGCACTAAAAAAAGGCCATTTTAAGCAAGAAAAGGTGTACCATCGATTGGATGTGGATGCCCCCATGTGCTCAATCGTGACCAACATAATATAAAGTTTAAATTATTCATAAATAAATAATAAAAACCCAAGTTGGTATCCCTCATCCACATCTCCACTTTTGCACATTGTTCCACTCGTATCCACCTGAACACCGGCAGGACTGGGCATGGATCGGGTCGGGTCGGTTTGGTTGAAAACCTGATCATTGACATTGAGAGCCTCTTTTATTCCTATGTCTCTCCTCTTTCTACGTGGACAATATCTTAATGGGCTGGGCCGTGATTTCACATACGATTTATTTGGCCCGGCCCGACTTGTTACAAATTAGTATAAACTAGAATGAACCTCACATTGTTTAGTCCAATACATCGATCTTCACACACAAGTCTCGTTCTTTCTCTTCTTCGATAGGAGCTACTTCCTTGGCACAGATCGCGCCAGGTTGAATTTTGAGCCAAGCAATGGCGGCGAGGAAGAGAGTGTCGTTAAAGAGCGATTGGATCTTGTAAGACGCGGCCTCCACCAACATATCGATGTCAAGCTCTGTTCTAATGGAGAACTCTATGGCAACATCCATGTATTTAATTTTCACTTAAGAAAGTTATTTTAGTCATTTTATCAATTAAATAGAAATATAAATAATGATTAGGGTTAGGGTTAGGGTTAGGGTTATGGCTAAGCAATCAATTGCATATCTTGTTTCGAGAGGACAACCTTAAAAAAAATTATGTTATGGTACGTCGAAAAATGATTATTTTAATTAAAATATATTTAATTTATTATAATTAAAATAATTATTTATTTTTATTTATTATTAAGAATCTTTCCGATCATAACAAAGGGAGCGGATGAAGATTATTAATATATTTTTATTCAGCGTGTGGAAGTCAAGACTAGGTTTAAATGCAACAGCTACATACCACTGGAACCGATTAACTTAGTCAAGCCAAAGGTTATAGCCATGGCTAGCCAACCCCCGAACAAGACCCTGGCGGCGGACCGAGCAACCGGGGCTTTACCGAGCACAGCTCCGAGCCACCCAAACGCCATCAAAGCCACCGTCACTGCACCGACCACCGCCCACAACCTCACTTTGTAGACTTTAATGAACGAAGCTGCTAATAGAGGAACCATTGCTCCGACAGAAAATGCCAGACCAGAAGCTGCTCCTGCTTGTAACGGATTCGGCAAGTTCTCGTTTTCTTCGTCTTCTTTATCTCTGGAATTCGCAGTGTTTCTTTGTTTGTCTCTTTTGATCTGAGCAAGCTCTATCTCCAGCTGAGAATACACAGAAACATACTCTCCGATCGCCATGCTACAAGCTCCGGCGACTAGACCTGCAAATCCGGTCAGAATCATGGCTTTTACGTCTTGTTTTACAGCTCCGATCCCCACCATTAACGAGGCAGTTGAGACTAGCCCGTCGTTTGCGCCCAAAACTGCAGCTCGAAGCCATTGAGCTCGTTTAGAGTAATCGAAATCAACAGCCGCCTCCATTTCATCCTGCTGCTCGAAGTTGTTTGGAGATATAGAAAACTTACTGTCCATGGAACTCTGATTGTTAGCCATTGGAATATACAGTTTTAGAGTAGTTTTCAGACAAGAGAGAGAAGAAGATGCAGCGTGGAGAACACACGCAGACAAAAGAAGGGTTTTTATCGAAGAAAATTCTGCTACTGGTGCTGGTGACAATGGTGGGTGGCAGTGTCATCATGAAACAAGAAAGCATTCAAATGAACAGTTTCAGGTTGGATATACACTCTCTCCGTTACGATGATATCTTACCATGAAACCCTACAAATATATGAAATATTCGTGGTAATTTCATTCACCTACGCCACTAGACTTGCGTAATCATACGGATTTAACATTGATTAGAGATCATAAACGATGAAAAGAAGTTCTTTTACATAATCTTCGCCTGGAATATTGAGTGCTCTTAGTATAATTTAGTGTGTTCACCCTTAAGTTTTAAAACTAACCCTAAACATGTTATATCTGTGTGACCTTGTGCATTAGCATTTGCATGAAACGAGTCATCAGAATCGATAAAATCTTAAGTTGTGTGTACCTCGTCGGGTGAGATTTCATAAACTTTATTCGATTAAGACCATGCACCCATGTAGATGGTACTCTTAGGTGAATTTCGGCTCTAATAACACTCGTGGAGTCTTTGAGTTTCATTATAATACATTGTCTGTTTTTTTACCTAAATTTGCTCAGTTTTGTGTTCGGATCTACACAAAATACGTTGTACAAGGTTCCAAAAGAATGTATTACAAGCCTTTTTTTATTTCGATAAACGATGTAGAATGCGCTTTCATTGGTTAGTTCTCACAAACCCTAAAGTATTTTGGAGCGAATTTGAGTTTGTTCATATCGATCTCAACTATGATATACTAAATATGGATCTAAGTTGTGTTTTAAAAGCAAGATTTTCCCTCCTTTTTCCAGGTTCATACTTTGATTGTTCTTCTATTAAAGCTTATGATCCCTCTAATGAGAGACGAGACCAAATAAAAGCTCTAAAAATGGAATGCTGAAGAGGCAGCCACTACATTGGTATGTGTTGGGAGAATAAACAAGTGGGGAACTAGGATAATGTTTAGTAATGGAATTGAGAGTCTTCACTCAATGCACCATTTTCCCCACCATACAATTTTTCCCTCGCTCCTTAATACAGTCCCCGGTGATTAGAGCTTTTGGATCTTCGTTTTCTTTTGCAGTTATTTCCATCGTCCTAGTGACCATCCTCGATATAAACTCGGTCGCATGATCCGATAGATTTTCGAAGAAAAATGAGTCGACCCTCGAAGAAAGTTTAGCTGCACTACTGAAACTATTTTCAACAAAGCACAACAGAAGTCACATGAGCCATTTGAAACGTGCCGTCCCTCACTTGTCATCGATCTCACTCAACATGAACGATCATAAAAACATGTTTTCCTTTTACAGATTTTGAACAAATCAAATAATATTATACTAACAAGATTGAAATTCTACAAAAAAAAGCTTCGAAATTCCTTAAAATCTCATAGACGTTCCATCACAACGAGAGACCCAAATATTCTAATATCGATAATCTTGGTCAAGCTATAGATTAAAGAGTAAAAACGTTAAATAATAGCTAGTGTGAGTTGCATTTTCTTCAATCTATAAAAAAACTACCATGATCATAGAAGAAGATTAGACAGACTCGTAGTTTCCAATATTACATGTTTCCAAAAAAAAACCTAGATTTATACGCATAACGAGTTCTCAATAAAAACCCACAAACAAGAGCATAAAAAGCATTGTTTTTAGTAGTGCTTTGTATGGTCATCTTCTCCGGATGAAAGAAAGATGAGAGTGGACATTGGAAAGATAGAAGAAAAAGAGTCAACTTCACTAGACCCACCAAGAAAAAAGAGAGATTTCAACGATGGAATTTATGGGGGGCATAGAACATGAATTAAAATCATTTATAGTCCTCTTAAGAGACACTTTCAAGCTGACAAACATGTTGTTCTTACAATACTCGATGCTTATTTTTCACATCGAACAAGGTACATGTTCTCTGTCGATGTTCTGCATGGAGTCTTTGCAGTTTCCGATAAATTATTGTTTGTTCTATGCGAAAACATATATGATTTTGTTGGTGTTATTTCCAAATGTTATTGAATAGATTCTTAGGTTTTTCTTTCTTTCACTAAGCGGATTGTCACATTTTGAGAACTCGAATGGTGATTTGGAAGTATCGAGTCATGCACTCTATATAAAAACGAGCACATTTCGTTTATAAGTTTTTATTTTCGATAAGAAGCGGGGATGGGGGGAGGAGGAATCATGCATGAGAGAAGTATAATACATGAGTTGGTAATTAGAGTCAAATATATTATGTTATAGTAATGTTAGAGTTATCTCTTTATTATACTTTTATAATATACAAGATAACGTATCAAACATCGATTACTTAAATTAAAGCATAATTAATATATTATAAAAGAAATAATTATTTATTACACTGATTTATGTTCCACACGTCGAAAGCATGTACAATAAAAATATATAATAAAAAGATATTTCTAAAATTATCCAATTTGATGAATAAAGGTGAGAGATGGATGATCAATTTGATGAATAAAAGCATACACGTTGTGGCAAAACCCTAATCTTTCAAAGAGAAGAACCATTGATCCTTGCCCTCTCAAAAGGCTAGTTTTTAAGTATGCAACAAGAATATATATATTTTCTAAATTTTCTCAATTATTATTAATCAAAAATTTATGTCCCCAACCTGCCACTAACACGCAAATTGTCGCATGTTGGTCAACTTTTTAGTGCAAAAAAGTCAAATTTACTGTGAATGGATGGTTAATCAATTTTGAAAGTTGGACAGCCAATCTATCATTAATACATGGTGACACATTAAAATACATGGGAGCCGATATTTCTATTTTTTACTTATGGTCCGTATTATGGTTTAAAAATTCTTAATTTTTTTGGACATAAGACGGCATAATTTGAGGGAAAAATGAGAATTAAATCGTTTGATGCTCGAACTAAACCGATAAACATTGCTGGATCAAGTTCATCAACATTAGTGGATTCTATGAATTTAAATCTTGAACATGAAAAGCTACATTTTGTTCTTACTTTTACAAAAAATGACCGAACCGGTTCACCCGACTACATACGGTCTATCGGATTCTCTCTCTAGACTCTAGGGTGAGGAAAGTTGTGTGAGTGGTGGCTAGTTACGTTGACCGCCGGATCCTGTACTTCCTCCCGGCGTTTGAACACCCGGCAATGGCTCTCTCTGTTCAATTAAAAACGCGTCAGATCCTCCTGCTTTATATCTTAGAGAGAAAGAGAGAGAGGGGGAGAGTTACCGAAGCAGTTCTGGTCACCGGAGGATCAGCCGGTGGGGCTGGTGTATCTGCTTCCGGCATCGGAGAAGAATCTGCACCTTTCTCTGGAGCCGGAAGAATTTCCGGCAGGGTTCCGTCGCCAAGCTCTCTATCTGAACAGAAGAAAGAGACGGAGCTTTCTTTTTTAAATCCCAAACAACTCGGAAAGGCGTCAGCCACGCAGAACCCTCTCGGAGAAACGCTGATGAGTTCCATGCTCAGAGGGATATCGCAGTTCTTTCTTTCTCTCTCTTGAGTACGTTAATGGCAGAGAGAGAAACCCCAATCTTCTCCATTTATATAGGTGCTGCATGAGGGTTTAATATTCCGAGTTCTGAACAATGGCGGATGGAAGTCCAAGGGTGACCAAATCAGTCGGGTTTTTTTCTTTGAATGTCTCCTTGAATCGGTCAAATGTTAAAAGTCAGCTCAATCCGCCATTAACGAACAAAAGCTCAATCATTCTTCATCTTATGTTTGACTTTCATGCATATCTAGCTTTCACGCGAGTTGCGTGTGTAGAAAAGACTAGGCATAAATTAATTTGTAGCGAAGTATCGAGTTAGGAAGATGTTTGGATTTTACAGACAAACTGAGATGATCAACAGGTGTTTGCGAAAATGTTTGAAAGAAACCTACACTGAATTTCACAGCAATCAACGAAATTACATCATGGTTACGAGCGAATCCAATGAATTTGAGTAGCTCTGCCGATTTCAATATTTTCCATAAAAAAATTGATATATATGATTCGAATTCGAAGAGATTTCTCATACACTGAGTTGGATATCTCCGAGCTGGAGCTGGCGGCAATGTCTTCCAGCTGCTTCTTCACGCTCATGTCAATCAGTTTCGACCCTGAATTTCCATATCTCAGCAACCAGACTTGGGTCAATCACCGTTTTGATTCTCACGTTCTTGGCCCCCGACAGCTTCTGCACTTGCTTCGCGATCTGCGCCAAGTGCTGCGACTCCAATTTTACCACCGATGTAACAATGGCGAGCTCCGTGTCCGTCCCCGCGTTGTAAACCGCCTCGAATTCCTTAACGATTCGTTGATGAGATCGATTCTCTGCGAATCGATGAGAATGTTGAGGAAGTTTATTGTGTGCGGAAGCAGCGACGAGGAGGCTGCGATTTCGTTGAGAACCTTCATCTTCTCCTCGGTGTCGATGATGGGATTAACGAAGAATTCGAAAACCTGACTGTCCGAGAAGACTTTCTCGATCTTTTCCACATCGCCGCCGGTCGAGTCGAGCGTTTTGTTCGATTTCGCAACATCGGCGGGCGCGGCAGCATAGCTGCCGGCGACAGTGCCTGCCATTTTCGCTCCGATGGCCCCCCGAGTAGAGCGGCTGGTAATGGCCGAAAGCTTGATAGATGGAAGGCCAGCGGAAAACGAAAGGCCAGCGAAAAACGAAAGGCCACCGGAAGTAGAAGTTCTTTGGAGAAATGGAGCCGACGGAGGGAGCTTTGTTTGGAGGGAGATCGGAGTTTGTTGCAGAGCGGCCATCGTCGCGACGGAGAGAGAGACTCAGCTTCGGTTGGAGGTGGCGAGGAAAAGAGTCCGCACGAATGAGGGATAGGAAAGAAAGTCGTAGCCATGGACGGTTGGGATTAAAGACAGGTTGGGAATGAAGGGTGACGATTTGAAGTATTATACTGAGAGTTGGAGAGGATGTGGACCAGACCAAAGCCTCAGAATCCAGGTATTGATAACTTAGTCAACACGTGGAAGTTTATTATTGGACGATATAACTACAATTTGCGGCAAAGATACGGGAATTAGGTAGGATGACAGGCCGCCACGTAGATCCGAACTAATTATTTAGTTTTAATTAAAAATAAATAAATGTAAAATTGAAGTCGATTCAAAATTTAAAATCGATTATATTTCGAGTCGATTATTCAATTTGATTGTATTAGAGTATAATATTTTAGGAGCCGACCCACCGTATCGAATTAATTTTTTTCAAAATATTAATTTGACCGGTTTGATTCAAGTCCAACAACGGGTCAATCGTTTTTTGTAGGAAAAGAAAGTAACTTCAATTATAATTCTTCTCAAAATCATAATTCGAGATTCATGGGTTAGTAATCTACATTAATTCATATAAAACTAGAGGTTAATCAATTTGACTAAGATGGCCAAATTGTGAAAACTAGAGTAAACCACGGGTTAGTAATCAACATTAATTCATATAAAACTTGACCCAACATTAGTTAAAGTCCGGACCAAACCTAAAACCCACGTACTACTCGGAACAAAATATAAACATTTGGCTAAATACAAAAAAAACACATTGGAGCAATTATCAACGTGCACCCATAAATTAAAAAGTATTTTTCAACTCGTACCTTAAGTTTTTAACTATATCAACTGACATATTAAACTTCAAATTTATCAATTAATACTTTTAAATTTAGAAAATTATCAACTAACATCTTATCGTTAAATTAATAAAATCAACAATGGCAGATCTTACTATAAAGTCGAGAAAACCGTCATCTCGAACCGGCCTCAAATAATTTACTCGCTTGGGGCCCTACGTTGCGTGTTGCTGAGTCTTAGACGCTATAATAAAAATGTTTCAAGAGTTAAACCTAGCATTAGTTTTCTTTTCAAATCCATGACATAGCCAAAGAGATAATTGAAGATAAAGCAAGTTTTTAGGGTTCTTAAGGGAAAAAATGGAGTTAAGACGTAGAAAGTGAGACCCATATTCGGAACGATGCGACTTTCGAGGATTCGTTTATAAATGCTCTCAACTGCTTCCACTGTCTCGCACAGATTCCATAGCGAAGATTTTCTGGTGCAGACTGTATCTTCGTTTCATTTCTCGTCTGAAAAAAAAAAACCATCGGAGAAGAAGAAAAAGAGACGACCATGGAGGGAAAACCCATCATTTTTCTTCCCTTTCTGCTTTATTTTTTCTGGGAAAGGACCATCCAGCTCGGCGACGCAGAAGAAGCAAATCGCTTCAAGTACTTCAATGGAGTTAGGGAGATTAAAGGAATGTTCGTGTTCGGAAGCTCTCTGGTCGACAATGGAAACAATAATTTGATCGATAAATCGATCGCAAAAGCCAATTATCATCCGTACGGAATGGATTTTTCTCTCGGAGCTTCTGGGAGATTCACGAATGGGAAGAACGTGGTGGATTTTCTGGGTGAATTCCTCGGCCTTCCTTCTTATATTCCGGCGTTTTATGATCCGGCGACTACTGGCGAGAAGATCTTCATCGGAGTAAACTTCGCCTCCGGCGGCTCTGGTATTCGCGACGATACTGGTGCTTTTTCGGTAATATCAGTTCCTTTTAATCATGATTACACAAAAAAAAACACTCGGGTAAATCAAATGCATGATCTAAACAACTTCAGATGTTCAAATTTAGACGGCGAGTTTTGAATGTTCTTCGTCCACCAGGAGTTGAGCTGGTCAAGATCTTCGCCGGGAAATTTGGGCGTTTGACTTGGAAACTTAAATGCAGCCATGCTTTCTGCGTGAAAGATAGACGTATATATTAGAGAGAGTGATGTTTTTCACGTGTTCTTGTCATTCTGTATCTGTAATTCATGGCCGGAAAATACCAAGTTTTGATTGCTCGTGAAAATTATTTCTTGTTTTTTCAGAAATATGATGAAATGGGTTGAAAAAATCAAGGTCTAGGTTGAAATAATTTCAACGGATCGAATGCTTTTTTGAATGCAGGGAAAGGTAGTGAGTCTGAGTCAGCAAATAGAGAACTTCGAGGCGGTGACTTTGCCGGAGCTGGGCACCATCTACGGCGGAGGAAAGCAGCCGTTGCCACTCGACGACTACTTGTTCCTCGTCGGAAGCGGGGGAAATGATTATTCACTCAACTACTTTCTTTTCAAATCTTCCTACAACATCTCCGTCGCAACCTTCACTGAGAATCTCACTTCCTCTCTCTCTCTTCATCTCAAAGTACTCCCTCTCTTCGCTCTCTCTACTGTAAACCTACTCTTTCTCTCTCTAGAACCCATGATTTGAGGTGGGTTATTTTTTTGCAGAAATTACACAGTTTGGGAGGGAGAAAATTTGGGATAATCGGAGTGAGTCCATTAGGGTGCAGCCCAGTGGTGAGAAGAAGAACAAAGGACTGCGACGAAGCCATGAACATGGCGGCTCATCTTTTCTATCTCAACTTAAAGACGATGATCGACAAGATTCAACCCGAAATGCCCGGATCTAGCCTAGTTATCGTCAATTCCTACGAGATTCTCAAACAAATCATCGAAAATCCCGCCATTAAAGGTCTTCTTTCTCCTATTTACGATTCGATTCCAGTGGTCTGAGCTCATGTTCTTCAATGGTGATCATAGGTTTCAAGGATTCTGCAACTAGCTGCTGCGAAGTTGACGGGAATGGAATATTGTGCCGAGGAGGAGGATGGACATGTTCGAACAGACAAGATTATGTTTTTTTCGACGGGTTGCATCCGACCGAAGCTGCGAATTTCCTGGTTGCAAAGGCTGCTTTTTCATCTCAATCCGCCATGGAAGTTTATCCCATCAACATTGATAATCTTTCAAAGGCTTAAGAAGCTTCTATCTAGTAGTTTCCATCTCTGCTTAGTGTAAATTTCTGCTCCTACTTTGTTCAAACTAGTAGTTTTCGAGACAAGAATCAGACACTCTCCTTCAAATAATCGATTCTGTTCGAAGAAAACCTACCATGGTTGAAAAAAATATGAACCCAACGAATCCGTCGAGGTCTTCTTTTTTATTTTTCATTGGAGATTTTCTGGAGCTGCAAGCCATGGAGTTCCATGGATTTGATGCCTTTCAGCTCATGCGACATGATCTTGTTTACGAATCGCATAGAAATCGGGTTTAATCTCATAGAAATGATTTTTTTTTATTTACAAGAACGATTAAAAAATATATAAAAGTCATTGAAATTCCATGATAATAGGTTTTGTATATCTTTGCAATTGCTTTCGCTTTTATTTCGACTCACTCTAATTATCATGGTGAGTGCAAAACTCGGCCATAATTATTAATTTTAATTAAATTTTGATTATAATTTTTAAAAAAAATCATAATTTATGAATTGATTACAGTCTTTAAGAATAAAAAATTGTGAAACACAAATTGAAATAGAAGTGCATTATAGTCTGAACTAAGCAAAAAACCAAAACTACATCAGTTGAAATAGAAGTGTATTTATATATTTCATTTTTTCAATATGAAATGGAATTTAGACCAAATCAAATGAAACTGAGACCAAATCAAAATCGCATCGTATTTCACATTTACTGTTCTCGTTCTAAAATTCCAAAACCACAGCCACTGGTTCAAGTTCCATTTCGAGATGAACCCAGATTAGAACCGTCTCAACCATACTCAAGTTAAAAGTGGTGAAGCGTTTACCTGAAATAGAAGCTTTGATCGGACGCCTTTGTGCCATGCAATACCATTGTCCAAGAAAGAATTGTTTCAAATCCACAAATGACAGAGACCATACTGCTAGCGCTTTGACCAGACCAATATCATTGAGTAACCTTGTCATTGTGACCAATCTATCACTTGACCCAACATAAAAAGGATCGGGTCGTGGTTCATCTCGAGCAATTATTAAAAAAAGGTATAGGCATTTAGTGCAAATGACTATAAAATTCAAAATATAAATTAATGTTTATCCTACTTAAAATTAGAGATGGGCTAATCATGTTTCTAGATACTTAATCAACATTATAATAAAATAATATTTATTTAATTTAAAATATTATGCACCCACTAGTTAAAGTTTGAGCATGGGTTAAAGTAAAATATTAAAATCATATTGCCAGTTTATTTATTAACGCAATATACCGTCTCTCATTCTTACTAATAAACCGAAAGAAACATATGTACGAATTAAAACTAATTCCAAGAGCTAATGTTAGAATCTAATTCTCAACCCTCGAATTGTAATTTAAATCAAATTCTCTAAACTAAATTGACCGTAACATAATGTACATTATCAGACATGTTATGTGTCGCGTTGTCCGTTTAACTCTAATCACTACATTTATTGATCATTGTATGATAAAATTGATAGATGTAACAGGATAATTATCTTAATATTTACTAATTAATTAAAAATGGACATACGAAATATCTTGCAGTGTAAATATCAAGAATAGTAATATTTCACGCTCTTTAATTTTGTAGAATTAATGTAAAATAATAATAATTAGAAATTTAAAAATATAAAACTAGGAAGAGATTATATAAAATTTATTTGTTAATTAAAATTTAATAAAAAGTAAAAAATGGGAATAAAGACAAACACCCTGAGCCTCTCCTGCTGAGTGCTGAAGGCGGAGGGGGCAGAGTGCTGACTCTCTCTCCTCTCTCTCTCTCTCTCTCTCTCTCTC
>QAOC01029471.1:259202-396043 GCA_003255005.1 Begonia fuchsioides | reverse complement strand
TTTTTTTTTTTTTTTCTTGTGAAAGATGTGTCGTGGTTACTCAACTTTTTGGTAATTTATCTTTGAACTCATGACTTCTAAGTATTATAATCCGATGGACATGCACGTCCACGTTGTCTGATACTCTTAGTTGACAAAAATACAAAATCTATCCCCTTCTATGATCCTACCTAAATATTAGGCGATGGGAAGAAGGCGAGAAACCCAGCCCATTTACTCGGCACAACGCCATCAAAGGCCATATTTTGGTAAATATCCGAAATTTGATTGGTTTGTTATTTTTATTTGTGTAAATATCATTTTATTCCCTGAAGTATAATAATAATTACAATAAATATCTTGAATTGTAAAAGTTATTCGACAGTGACAAGGCCGTCGGAAGTTGTGTGACCTCACTCTGATGAGCTCATCTTTAAAGGTCTGTTTCGCCATTTTCGAATTTCAGGGTTCAATTTGAATTTCTGATGAATTTGGCTTATTTTTATTTATTATTTTATTGTATGAATATATAAACGAGACGGAGAGATCGAAAGGTAGCTTTCGAATGATACGTTGGAGCTTGGGTATCATTTGAATAAGAAGACTGAAGTTTCACAAAAATGGACGGCCAGGATTGGTTGATATCGAAAATCAAAGCCGTCTAATTATGAGCTAATTCTACTGCTTAGTTTTTATAAGGTTGGGTGGCCTATTTTTGAATCTCCACAACGCCCCCAGTTTGAATGTAGTACCTCTCGACCGTTGCTCTCTCTCTCTCTCTCTCGTCCGTTTCCGTCTGTTGCCTTCGATCGCAGTGCGAAGTTTCTTCTTTCTCGCTGCTTTCCACTTAGCGAATCAGTTCGGTGAGTATTTTGAGTTCATGTTCGTCGAATTTCGTCTTAATTGAGGTTCTTAGAGATAGTCAGTACTGTCAATCCCTTCGATTAGTATTTGGATTCGTGCTTTTCTATTCTATGTGCTTTCGTTTCATCTCCAGCTGGATCCGTATCGTTCCACGTTTTGATTTGATTTCAGGATCCGATTATTTTTAGTTGTCGAGTTCGATCTTCATATAAGAACGAAAATTATGTGAAACCGGAATGCAGTCTTGGAAACATCCTTAATTTATGAGCATTTTGGATATCTATTGTTGTATCAGCGATTTTTGGCTTTTAAAATATTTGTTTTTTATGTTCTATCTCTCTTTTTTATGAATTTGTGGTCGCGGTGACTAATTGAAATGCTATTTTCTTCGCTTTTTTAGAAAATTGGCTTTCATCTATCGAGAGGCTTGGTTGTGCTGTATTTTAATTTCAGCACGCTAACAATTTGATGACTTTGTTCTTTCATCTGTTCTTTCCCCTAGCTTGTGACAGGTCTTTGATGAAAAGGTACTTCTGCATATTCTGCGGAGAACTGTAATGATTTTGATAACATATTTTGGGGAAAACTACAATCAAGTGGGGTTTGTGGTGCACAATTGTACTAATCTTGCAAGGAAATATGGGAGGTGATGAAACCACCTCAAATTGTTCTGATGGGGTCGGTGATCATGTTCAAAACTTACGAGCCTTGCATGGGTAATGTCTTTGAAGCATATGCAACTCAATTCCTTACCGTTAATTACACTTTTCATCATTCAATATTGAATTTTCTATCACTTCTTTTCAACTATTTGGATTTTTTTTTTCAAAAACAGATTCCAAGTTGGAAGTTTTTTGGAATTAAATGGCAGTTATTTTTTTGTTCCATTATATAGGAGAACCAGTGGTCCAACTAGACGGTCAACTAAAGGGCAATGGACCCCTGAAGAGGTAAACTCTTGTTGGTCTATGCATTACAACTTTTAAAACGTTTTAAGATAGGGAGTTGGTCGAACTTGCTAGGAAATTATTTGAGATTTCAAATATTATCTTGTCATGCATTATCCTAATTACATGCAATGAATTATTATTTCTAGTGTTTTTTCAGCATTTAACCTACTCCCTCTAATATATTGGAGATCACGATCTAGTTGTTTTGATGATTTATTTCCAATAGGATGAAATTCTCAGACAGGCAGTTCAGCATTTCAGAGGCAAGAATTGGAAAAAAATAGGTACCATCATAGATCTTGTTACGGTGTGTGTTTGAAACTTAATTTTTACCCATTAATATTACTGTTTTTTCTTGATTCATCTATTTGGTGATTAACTAACATAAATCAATGCTTGCATTGCACACTTTCAAACAACACGTTGAAATTATAATTCATTTAATAATGCTATTACTAACATGTAATTGTATGAAATTGTAACACATGTTCGTAGCTGAGTGTTTCAAAGATCGAACAGACGTACAATGCCTACATAGGTGGCAGAAGGTCTTGAATCCTGAACTCGTTAAAGGTCCATGGTCTAAAGAGGTGATTGTTGTCCTCATATCATTAGCATCTTGTTCCCTTCGTACCTGCCATTGCTTTTTCCCTTTTGAACATGAGCAATTTTGTTTTCATTGTAGGAAGATGATAATATTATTGAATTGGTAAAAAGATACGGAGTTAAAAAATGGTCTGCCATTGCACGACATTTACCTGGACGTATTGGTAAGCAATGTCGGGAAAGGTATGTTTATACACAGTATTTTGGCTTATGATGTCGTTTCTTTATCACTCTTGACCTTTGCAATTCTTTCTAAGAGAGGTCAATGGTATAAATTTATTGTTTATTGTCATTGTTGGCTATTTACCTCAGCTTATGTTCAAGTTCTATGAATGATGGTTACCTGATTATAGGACTCATATTTGATACCATGGCTGTGAGAAGAAATCCAACCAATTCATTAATACTTCTCACAATTTTTAGTTTTCACATGCAATATTTAATTTCAGGTGGCACAATCATCTTAATCCTGCTATAAACAAAGAGGCATGGACTCAAGGGGAGGAGTTGGCTTTGATTCGTGCTCATCAGATATATGGGAATAGGTGGGCAGAGTTATCAAAGTACTTGCCTGGAAGGTTTGTCTATATCCTTTCTCTTAACCATCTAATAATTCAAAGACTAAGATAATAAAATATTCTAAAACCACTAATGATTCTCAAACCACTCATGATTATACCTTGGTAGTTCGATTTCCTGTTTCCCATGAAGAAATATGGATGGAACATCTTTGCCTTGAAAATTATTAAAAGTTGACTTAAACATCATGAAGTTTTCTGTGTGGATATGTCTTAACAGGACAGACAATGCTATTAAAAACCACTGGAACAGTTCCGTGAAAAAGAAATTGGATTCTTACTTAGCAGCTGGTTTAATTGGGGAATATCAATTCCTTCCTCAACTTGGTCCTTCAGATGGACCTGTGATGTCATCAATGGTAAAAGGAAATGAACGGCACAATGTGCCCAATAGTACTGGACTAGAAATTTCAGAAGTTAATCACCACATTTCTTCAATAAAAACATCCAATGAAGATTTTCGAAACGAAGCTTTTCATTTGAGTGATGATGCTGGGTTTGGGAACAGTTCAGAACAGTGCTATGCTTCTTTTAAGGGGCTAACTCCGTCTACGCCTGAAATATCTCTTGAGGTGGAGCAAAGTCGTTGTAAAAGAATTTTTAAGTAATTCTACAGTTATTACAAACTATGATTACCAATGTAACTTACATGTCTTATTCTTCTTTACTGCAGTTAAGGTCAGACTCGTTACAGTTTAAAGCACATAGTTCTGAGTTAATCGAAAATCATGGATTCATGAATAATTCTCTCAAATCTCCTTTGGATTTGGCCGATTCTTCAATTGGAACAGTGATCGTGAGCTCTTCTCCAGGAGGGCACATTTTGTTATCTGATGACGAATGTTGGAGGGGTTTAATTTTAGATGCCATAAATGCTGGGCATTTCGTTCCCTCTGTCAATGGTATGAACAACTCAGACACGACTGACTTGAGTATATCGAGAGAACAAGCAAGTCACAATTTATCTTGCCTTCATATACCTCAAAACTGCAGCGAGTTACCTTTACAGCTTCAAGGTTCTTCAGTTATTGAAATTCAAAGACAAATATCAGATAATCAGTCTTTAATGATCATTCCACATACTTCTGCAAATGATGGTTCATTTACATATGAAAATAACTTCAGTCAAATATCTACCGTCACAGATTTTTCTTCTTGTGAAATAGATGGTAGCATCAATGCTGGTGACTCTGGCATTTCTTCTTCTTTCAACGATCCAGATTACAAAAGAATGCAGGATCATTCAACTATGCCAAAGGACCAGCCTAGTGTACTCGCTCTAAATACGAATATTTTCGATGAAAATGTAATGCAGTTCTGTGTTGTGGATGAAAGAACAAATATGTGTAAAGAACAACAGGATGAGATTCTAGGTAGCGAGGCTCCATACTTTTCCAGCTTGGATATTCCATTTTTGAGTCGTGATCTCATGCAGCCTGAAACTGACGTACATCAAGATTATAGTCCACTTGGTCTTCGCCAGTTGATGATGACTGCTGGAAATTGTGGCAGCCCATTTAGGATATGGGATTCCCCAATGCGTGATGATTGTCAGAGTGGGATGGTAAAAACTACCACTAGAACTTTTAAATGTACACCTTCCATTTTGAAAAAGCGCCATCGTGACTTATTGTCACCTCTCTCAGACAGAAGAATTGACAAAAAGCTTGAAATGGACTTGACTTTTAGTTTGACAGAAGATTTTTCACGTTTAGATATGGTGTTCGATGACAAAAATGGGCAAGCTTTTCTGTTGTCACCATCTATTAGCCAAAAATTAGACTCTGAAATCATTACTGAGGATAAAGAGAATCTGTGTAAAGCACAAAACTTAGATGTCAAGCACGAAAAAGAGAAAAGTTCTGGATTGTCTGATAGCAAAATTTCAGAAAAGTTTTGTGATTATAACAGTTTCCAGGAAAATAGAAAGGATGAGACCACAAAGATCAAGGGTGTTAAATCTGGAGTTAAAGTTGTGAGTTCTTCTCATCTTTTGTTATAAAAAATTAGCGCATGTGAAATTACTGGATATTGAGTATTGTTTACAAATTGATTTTTTTTTAATATCCCATCGCTGAGCTGCAATTTTATTGAAGATCATTGTGGTTTCATCCTCTTTTGGACAGGTGAAGCAGCTTCCTCGCATCCTTGTGGAACATAACAGGAATGACCTACGAATAATACATTCTCCTGAGCAAGTTGATATCAAATTAGAAAAAACACCTCAATCTAAAGCAGGGTTGGCTAAAATTCACTGTGAAAAAACAGAAGCTGCATCAAATAAACGCGTCCAATCAAAATCTTCTGGTACTGCCCATTTGTATGTTAGCTCTCCAACTATTTTGAGAGTAGAACGAGGAAATCTTTCAATTTCAGCCACATACGTTCAACCTGCAGTTGCATCAACTTCCCCCAATATTAAAAGCGATAATTCTTTGAACGATTCAGTTATTGGAACCGTTTCTAGGTAAGATCAGATCCTTTTCTTACTTCTTTCCTCTCTAATTATTAGTATAATCAAGAACGATTATTTCTGATTGGGAGTAATGTTTTCTAATATGATGAGAATTCTTGATTGTTTTTAAAGGTGTTTGATTGATCTCTTCAATCACTTTCTATAAATTGTAATTGATGGATGTAATCATTTCTAGATTCGAGGATAATCCTTTTTATAGACGAATGGAATCTCCTTCTGCCTGGAAGTCCCCATTGTTCATTAACTCTTTCCTACCAGGCTTGAGAATAGATTCAGAACTGTCCTTTGAGGTGCAAACATCGCAAAATCATCACAATCACTTGCTTTGAATATGGATTCGTTAGAATTCATTTGACATTTGAAATTTTGTCCAGGACATAGCATATTTTATGAGTCCAGTGGAAAGAAGTTATGGTGCAGTTGAATTAATGAACGAAATGAATGAGCGGATTGCTGCTACAGACACGAGCATCCAGCAAGTTTCAGACAATGGAACTTGTGTAGCATCAATCGACACGGTACAAATGAGTGGTTCCGATTTGGCTACAATTGTGCTGGTATGACTGCCTTTTCCTCTGTTTATGTTTTTTTTCATACAATTATTGTCAAGTGATCAAGATCGAAAGCCTTAGAATTTTACTTGTGGAAAACATAATTGTGTTCGTCAGAAAATTTAAATAACTTCTCGATGACTAATATTTCAAAACCTATAAACCTACATATTACATGACAATTTTGACCATCCAAATTTAACTACCAAATATATTATCCATCTTATTGGTGGCTTAGCAGAATCTTTGATCAATCTCGTATATCTTCATGTTTTTGCCTTGGACAATTTTACTTAATAATATTCTCTAATTTAAAACTCAATTCTCCCCTAATTTATTGTCCACCATTGTGCACTACATATTCAATGACAATTTTAACCATCCAAATTTAACTACCCAATATTGTTGGAACTCTGCCTTGTGATTAAAATAAAATAAGAACTCATTTGAAATTTTTGTATCTTTTTATTTTTTTTCAAATACTTAAATAGAACTTAAACACATAACTACCAATGCAGAAAATAAAAAAAATGAAATGAAGTTATTCCCTTTCAATTCAAATCACAAGAAGAATTTAAAATTCTAACTAATTTTATTTTTTAACAATAATTCAAATTCAAACTAGATAACAAATCTCTAAATCTTCAGTATATCTTCTCCTACAATAATAACGTTTTGAAATATAGATCAACCAAATCTTTTGGATTTTGACTAATTTTCATAACATCACTACTCTCCTTGGCAAAATGCTGATAACCATTCGATCTTAGTATTAAAGAAACGCAATCATGACTTGAAACTTTTGCTATTTTTTTTCAAATATTTAATTAGAACTTAAACAAATAAGTATTCATACATAAAATAAAAAAGAATTCAATGAAGTTATTATCCCTTCATTCAAATCACAACAACAATTTAAAATTCCAACCAAGTTTATTTTTAACAATAATTCAAATTCAAAATTCAAACTAGATAACAGATTTCCAAATCTTCAATATATCTTCTCCCATAATAATAGCATTTTGAAATATGGATCAATCAAATTTTTTGTATTCTGACTAATGCTCATAACAAATATCCATTAGATCCATCTTATTGGGGGCTTAGCAGAATCTTTGATTAATCTAGTATAACTTCAACTTCATGTTTTTCCTCTGGACAACTGTAATCCTAATATTTCAAATCCTCAAGAACTACATATTGCATAGCAATTTTAACCATCCAAATGTAACTACCCAATATCCATTAGATCCATCTTATTGGTGGCTTATCAGGGTCTTCGATTAATCTCTTACATCTTAATGTTTTTGTTCACGACAATTGTTAATTTTTGTCATCATATGAAGTTTGTGTCTTATTTCACTCAAATAAGTTGAAAATGTTGCTCCTGAAACTTGGCAGCCGGAGGGTCGCATGCTTGACTTCAGTGACTGTGGAGCTCCTGAAAGGGGCTGAGGCTACAACATTTTCTCCATGATTTTACGTGTATTAAATACGCATATACATACATACATATACATAAAATTGTTCACAACATATGCACACACTTTCCCTTTTTTTATTTATATTGAACGATTTGTACTAGTAAGCGGAAGTAGTTCTCCAATTCCATATGGAACTGTAGTTATTTACTAGGTTTGAGTATATATATGCATGCTTCTTTTGACGAGTTCTTGTTCAATCATATGCTTCAAATTATTAAAATCTTTAGTTCATGCAATTTGTTTGGTCCAGGTGAGGTATTTCACTTGGGTTTTTGTTTTGAAATTTAGATTTGAGTTTGTATTTTGTGTTTTTTGGATGGACCGTCGATTGAACCCGATAATTAAAAAATCTAAATAAAAAGATTTTTAAATTTTTATGTAATGTTATTTAAAAAAGAAAAAAAATTGATTTACTTCCGGAAAATGTGCTTTGGTTTCGAGTCAATTTTGACTTGTGTCTTCAGAAAAGAAAAATCATTTCACTTAAGTTTGCTTTGAAAGGTGGGTTTCAGTTTGGTTGGGTTTTTAGAACAAACCTAGACCGAACCGATGGCCCAATAATTCATTTCGGTTTACTTGTAGGAATCTATTATCAAATTTGGATAACTTTAGGTTTTTGGTTTCATACATCGTCCGAATCTTGAAAGTTGCCAAAGGACTGATCGGAGCTGCAAGAATTAGCTCCTGATCTCATCAATGGTAGGGGTGGGCAAAAACAGGCCATGATCATTAATTAGACTAAAATTATTAATTTTAATTTAATCTTTGTTCTAATTTTAAAAAATTGTGATTTATCAACCGATTTTTATGAACAAAAAATCGTGAAATCGAAACTAGGATGGTAAATAAAAAAAATTCTAAAATCAAGTAAAATTCAATCAAAACCTAATAAAATTCGATAAAAATCTTAAAATTAGTTATAAACTCAGCTAATGACTTAAAACTCGATCTAAATATAATAAAAATATATATTTTATTTTTTAAATATAAAATAAAATAAAATAAAAATTAAAATAAAACAAAATCAAAATCATTGGTTTTTGGGCCAATTTTAAAAATTTACAAAAGTGAATTCTAAATTTGATTATCTTTTAAAATAGCGGTTACCCTCCCTTGTCATTTGTCAATGGCGTCTCTTCCTTTACTCAATCCCGTCTCCCCAAACCTCATTTTCTTCACAAAACCCCCCCGAGTGTTCCCAAAATCCTCCGCAACTTGGAAGAACTTTATTCGTAAAATACAAGAATGTCAGGAGCTCCTTGGTCGGTAAGCTCTCTGATGAATCCTAGTTTACTATGATCTCTGAATCATTTGAGCTAATTATAGACCTAATCGCTGCGGATTCTGCCGGTCAAACGGCCGATGTTCCTTTACTGACCAGCTCTGAGGTTTCGCGATGGTTTTGATTTTCTGCATCAAATTCATTTGAAAAATTGAAAAAGAATTGTTGGGTTCCTTTATTTTTGTCGAGGCGATTGAAAGATTGAGAAATTACAGAAACATTTGTGTGGTCTAACAACTGATCCAGCCGCCATGGTTATTCCCATGGACGACCACGTGGTCCACAGAGGACATCTCCGGAGGGAAGCAGCGATATCTGGCAATTATTGGGATTGATTTGTACGGAGCGTCTCTTCTCCGCCATTGAAGCTGTCTGGAGGAAAAAATCTGAACCCAGAAAGAGAGAGGACGAAGAAGCATTCTTTGGTGGAGGGCTACCTCAATCTCAGCGAGAAAAGGACTCTACATTGTAAGAGGATTCTTTTATTCTTATCGTTTTTGCGCTGCTCCAGCTTTTTTGCCCATCTGCACTCCCACTGGTGGAAGCGCAGAGACAGAGTTGCAGAGTTTAGGGTTTGAGGAAATGGGGGATGGTGAGGGCGAAGTGAAGACGCTCAAAGGAACCCTCCTGGAAGCTGGTCAGAAGGGTGAAGATTTGGACGAGGTTTCAGATCATAACGCCGGTTCTCGGACCTTGCCTCTCATTATAGGTAAATTTCTCTTTCCACTCGATTTGATCGTAGAATTTTGCGATTGAAAATAAACTTCTTCGGAGGTTAAGCTTTTAGATCGGAAATGGTGGTCGTTTTTGGAGAATCCCGGCGAAATGTATGTAGATTCCGACGAAAACCATGCTCGGAAACCTTTGATTTGGTCGAATAATGCTCATTATTGTCCTTGATTTCCCGATTGAGCTTTCGATTTTGTGTTTAAGGTTTTTTTGGTGCTGATGCGGCGAATGAAGCATTTGGGCGGACAGGAAGCTGTGGGATGAGTTCGAACTTGATTCTGTATTTGACCGGGGATTACCGGCTGAAAGTGACCACCAGAACCAACATTGTGTTTTTTCGGTCAGCCGCCACCAATTTCTTGCCGGTCGCCGGAGCTATTCTCTCCGACTCTTTCTTTGGTCGGTTTTCATCATCTATTTCGTAATTAGAGAGAGGAAAAACTGTGATTTAAACCATGAATTTGGAACAGACTGACATATATGGTCTTGTTTTAGTCGGCATTACAATTATATTGGCTACTTAATGGTCTTGTATTATGTCTGAGCAATTTAGTTGGTCCACCTCTTGATCTAATGTATAAAATTATTAAATCCGGACTAGACCATGATTATTCATTAAAATTTATATATATATTTTTTATTAAGTTTTAATTTCATTATTAAGAATTTTAGGCAAGCTTGATATAATTACTTATGTCATTATATTTTATTAAATGATATTGTTTTAATTTGTAAATTTCGATATTTGTTTCGAATTTGTGAGGAAAATGTATTTCCTAGGAGAGACTAAAACCAGACGTAGTAGTCGATATCAAATATATGGTCTGGTTTTAGTTCGGTCTTATTTTTGTAATGGTCCAGTTCAGATTCCAAATTTTTATAATCTAGTTCCTAATTTTTGAAAAACTTGAATCCATCCTAATCATGAACAAACCTAATGTCAGCCAAATTTTATTTGAATTAAACTGGTAGGCGGCTCATAATAATAATTTATATAAGCTAATAGCAAACTTCACGTTTGTATTTTAATTTTTATAGTAAATTCGTTGATATTGTCTGGAAATTAGTTTTCGGCACGATTTAGACGTATGTTTCTAATGATACAGGGCATGATTAGTCTTTGGTTGACAACAATGATACCAGACGCAAGACCGCCACCTTGCGACCAGTTTTCGCCGGCTTGCGAATCTCCGACGATCTCCCAGCTCATAACTCTATGCTCTTCATTAGTTCTAATCTGCATCGGAATCGGCGGAGTTAGATGGCTTTGGTGGCCTTCGGCGCCGATCAGCTGGACAAAAGAGACAACCACGAAAGCAAGAGAGCTATGGAGTGTTTCTTCAGCTTGTTCTACGTCGCCGGCACTCTTCCGTCGTCGTTGCTCTCACCTGCACCGTCTACATCCAAGATCGGCTGGGCTGGAAACTGGGTTTCGGGATTCCGGCCGTTCTTGTCGGTTTTTTCGTTTTTCTTGGCGTCTCCATTGTACGTCAAGCTGAAGCCCGACAGCAGTTTGTTCTCGGCGTTTGGCCGAGTAATCGTCTCTTACAAGAACAGACATTTGGAGCTTCCATCAGAGGAAGAAGACGATGTCTGCAACTACAATTTTCGATCATCCCTCTCGAAGCCGAGCCAGAAATTCAGGTGCGAAAAAAAGTGATTTTGTTCACGAAAAGCAGTAATTTTGCTTATGAAAAGCAGTAATTACTGTGTTTTTGCAGGTTTTTGAACAAGGCTTGCCTCAACTTGAAATCTCGCAGGAGCTTATGGGACCAGCTGCCGGAGGATGTTGTAAGTGTCACTGAAAATTAGTTAACCAAATAAACGGGTAAAGTACTAGTTCGATAATTTCCAGAAAGACGTTATTAGCATTCTTCTTAGACATAATTAGCTTTCCAAGTATGTTCTCAGGAGGGTCACAAACGGATACACTTAAATACTAGTCTTCTAGACAAAACTTACTTATACAGTACAATTACATCACTAACCAGACGGATAATTTTCTCTGATACTAAAACAAATATAACAATACTTGCACTATTGAAATTGAATACGAAACATAAATATCACAAAATACCAAAGGAAGAAACACACTAAAATTTACGAGGTTTGGCAATTTGTCTACGTCTTCGGACACCACCACCGCAGCGAGTCGATCTACTAATCTCTTCAAAAAATTACAACTTAGTAATCCCTAAATAAAAGGATCATCTCGAATGAAAAATATCTTAACTAAGACACTTTTCAACAATTAAGAGATACGAATGTTCAGGATACAATAACTAAGTAAGTTTAAGGGTTATTTATAGCTTTGATAACTCATTCAACTTCATCAACTTTCTAACGTAGTTTTCATTAAGGCATAACAAATTTCCTAAAAAATAAGCAACTAATTAACAATCTCAACCTTGATGATTTTTTGTTGTATAAATCATCTTCTCAATTCTCCAACTCCTAGATGATCTTTTATGGTGCTTTCAAATGCGCATTCAGGCACCTAGTTGATATTTAAGATGCTAATCAAGTCTAAACAATGTTTAAACTTGGTTGTCGTAAACACATTAGTCAACATGTCTGCATGATTTTTAATAACTCAAGAGAATACATCATTGTAGTCAATTCTCTCATTTTGTGAATCGCCCTTTGCTACCAATCTTCCATTGTAACAAACGTCTTTGTCATAGATCCCTTTTTTCTTTGCATAGACTCATTTGCATCTAATGACCCTTTTGCCTTTTGGAAGTTGTAATAACATCTATGTTTTATTTTTCATAAGTAACTGCATTTCTTTATCCATAGCCTTCATCCATTTTTCAGTATCTAAGCTTCTAGATGTTTCTTGAAAATTAGTAGGAAAATCTTCACATACTACAGGAAGAACATAAGCCACCATGTCAGTAAATCGAGCAGTTATGTGAATCTCTCTTCTCTCCCTCTTTGTTGCAATTGGATTTGATTGTTGTGCTTTTTTATTGAAGACTCAACTTCATCTAGTTTTTCTTCGACTTCTCGAGCGTTACAAAAAATTACTTTTTCTTGAGTTTGGTCAAACAATATTTTTTCCAAACTCCACCTGCTCCGAAGTATGCTTCACTTCCTAAATAATATCATTTATCACATAAGATTCATCAAAAGTAACATCTCTAGTAAATATCAGATTTTTGCTATTAGACACCAAAGACAGAATCCTTTTATACCAGAGGTGATTCCCATAAACAGAGCTTTCTTTGCTCTTGGATCCAACTTTGATTCCTTGACATGATAATAGGCAGTAGAACCAAATACATGTAAGGAATCATAATCATTAACACAAAAAATATCTTCAATTGTGTTTTCCATCAAAAGCTGATGATGGTAATCGATTGATAAGATGATGTGCATATGTCAAAGCTTAGCCCTAAAAATATCTTCCAAACTCAGCAGTGGCGAACAATTTTGTTGGAAACATCATTTTGTTGCGGTGTTTCTCTAACTGTGAAGTGGCGAACAATTTCATTCTTCTGGAAAAACTCGAGGAAATTATCACTTTTATACTCTCCTCCAGTGTCTGTTCTGAGTACTTTGATCTTCATCCCTGTTTGATTTCGATCATAGTTTTCCACTTAAAGAAAATTTCCAACACTTAATCCTTCGTCTTCATGGTATACACACAAACTCTCATTGAAAAGTCATCAACAAATGTTACGAAACAATATTTACCTACCAATGATGCTGTTTTGGATGGTCTCCATACATCTGAGTGAACATAATACAGAATATCTTCTGTATTATGAATAATAGTTTTGAACTTCAGTCTTTTCTTTTTTTCCAAAATACAATACTTACAAAACTCTAATTTACACGCTTTTGCACCTATCAACAAACCTTGCTTCATGAGAATTTGTAAGAATTTTTCACCAGCATGACCCAAACACATATGTCACAACTTTGTTACTTCAGATGATTTGTCTTCTACTACAGTAGTTGCTGACCCGATACTGTACTACCATTAAAGTAAAATAAGTTATCTTTTTTAACATCTTTCATCAAAATGAGTGTATCAGAAGTAACTTTCAAACATCCATCTTGTATTGTTATAACTAAGCCTTTGGACTCCAATACTCCCAAGCTGATAAGCTTTTTTTTCAAATTTGGCACATACCGAACATCGGTCAGAACTCTGAGAGATCCGTCATGATTCTTCAACTGGATTGAGCTTATTCTCATGTTTTGCAGGAGCTGTTATAACCCATGTGCAGAACTTCACCATCAAATTCTTCAAAGTCAGTAAACCATTCTCATGAGACATATGATAGGTACAACCCGAGTCAACAATCCATTCATCAGATTTGACGGCTGCTATGTTTGCTTCAGATGATTTAGCAACTAAGGAAATATCAGTATCAATCTTACACTCAGCTACATTTGCATTTGTGGTAGCATTTTTTTTCCTTTGTAATTTGAGAGAATTTTTCTTCTAATGTCTTTTTTCATGACAAAAGGCACATTCATCTTTTCTCAGTTTTGCTCTTGATGTTGATTTATCTTTTCTTCTTTGCTTGCCTTGCTTCCTGGTTTGTGAGCAGCCTCTTGTTACTAGTACATTATCAACTGCTACTTTCTTATTTTTTCTTCTCAAGTCATAACTGTATAAAACAGCACAAACAACATCGAGAGATACATCTCCCTTGCCGTGAAGCAAAGTGATTTCTAAGTGCTCAAATTCATCAGGAAGAGATAATAATAACATCATAGTCAAATCATCATCTTTAAATTCTTCATCAGTGTTTAACAAATATGTTACTAGTTGATTGAATGTTGTAATGTGATTATTCATAGTGGTACATGGTTGGTATTGAAACTGAAACAACTTTTTTTTCATAAGATGTTTATTATTACTGCTTTTCGTCATAACTTGTCTTCTAATATCTTTGATAGTTTATTTGCAAAAGTCTCATTCTTAAATGTATACTTTTGTTCTCTTAAAAGACATGAACGAATTGTAGCACACACTAAACGATTAATCGTCTTCCATTCGGCCTCTACAACATCAAATGGTTTCTCATCCTCTATAGCAATGTCTAGCCGTTGTTGGAATAGAGCACCGAGGACTTCGCCTTGCCACATGCCGAAATGGACAGTGCCATCAAACAACTCTACCGAGAATCTCGAGTTTGACATTATTGTCCTTGTCAGCATTGTTGAAAAATTTCGTGTTGAAGTAACATTTGGATTTGATACCGAAGATGAACACTCCATAGTATTCAATTTCAAAATAGCTTAAGTCGAACATTTGGCTCTAATACCGCTTATAAAGGAAAACTAGTTAAGCAAATGAACGTGGAAAGTACTAATCACGATAATTCTCAGAAAAACGTTCTTAGCATTCTCCTTAGACGAAATTACTTTTTCAAGTATGTTTTCACGAAAGACTTGAGGGTCACAAACAGACACACTTAAATATCAGTCTCCTAGACATAATGTACTTATACAGTACAATTACATCACTAACCAGACGGATAATTTTCTCCAATACTAAAACAAATATAATAATACTTGCACTGTTGAAATTGAATACGAAACATAAATATCACAAAATATCAAAGGAAGAAACACACTAAAATTTACGAAGTTTGACAATTTGTCTACGTCTTTAGGCACCACCACCGCAGTGAGTCGATCAACTAATCTCTTCAAAAAATTACAACTTAGTAATCCATAAATAAAGAAATTATCTCAAATGAGAAGTATCTTAGCTAAGACACTCTCCAATAACTAAGAGATACAAATGTTCGGGATATAATAACTAAGGAAGTTTAATGGTTATTTATAGCTTTGTTAACTCATTCAACTTCATCAACTTTTCAATGTAGTTTTCAATAAGGTCTAATAAATTTATTAAAAAATAAGCAACTAATTAACAGTATAGTGGAGCAAGTAGAAGAGCTGAAAGCCGGGTGAAGGTGCTTCCGATATGGTCGGCCAAAATCATGTTGTTTGTAAATATTGCCCAAAGCTCTTTCTTCCTAATCCAGGCAAGCTTTTCCACTCTCACACCTTCAAAATTTGTATAGTTTTAACGGTGGCACGGTCGGACCAGTTTTCAACCCGACATGACCCATTTTTTGGGATCGGGTTTTTGTGAGATCGGAAAACCAACCAGAACCACAGCTCATCATTTTTTACCAACCTAAAAATTTTTGGGTCGATTTCTATTAATTTACAAATAATTTTTAAATTAAAAACAGGAAATTATCGTTATTAAAAAAATCTTTTGTATTAGATAACATTAAACATAAATTTTATTTAATTTTTTTATAAAATATTCTTTTTTAGTTTGTGATTCGGTTTGGGGTTGACCGAAAAACCCACAACCAAACCATGAAAATTCAAAAAATAACTTCCAAACCTTATCCGACCCGAATTCTAATAAAAAAAAACAGCAAAAAATCCTGCATGCGGTGAGAAAAATACGAGTATAAGTTGTCGTAAAGCTCGCGAATATGCTCATCGTGCAGGCAAACTCCATGAACAGGCACATAACTTCAAACTTCGAAATCCCAGTAGCCACCCTTCGCCATATTCACCGATCTCACCTAAAGTCCGAGGAAGACCAACCTATCTCGGCTCCAAACAGAGGATGGGGATCAGCCTCCTTGCATCGATTCTGAGCATGATCTTTGCAGCGAGGCAATTCGTCGAAAAACTGCGATCGAACAAATCGACGGCCACAATCCATCGTGAGCATGTGAGCGATGTGGATTATACCCCCTTACTGCCTCAACGGAGTGGCCGAGGCTTTCAATGGAGTCGCCCAATCTAGTTTGTTTCTAAGCTTTCCGTTGCTCGATCATTCGCCCTCGATGGGACCGTCGTTTAAGGATCAAATTTCCTTCTTCATCTTCGTCATTCTCTTGGCTATGCATCCTAAACCGAAATCGAGTATTAAGAAATCGACTCTCTCTTTCGCTCGGTCTCTCTCTCTCTCTACGCGTGTAGACTGACAATCCGCGTGACATCAAGCATGGATCATCTTATTCATCCCATTCCTCTTGTGAAAATTCCTTAATTTTCTCCAATTTTCTTTGCCCGACTCTCTCTCAATTCTACTACGCTCACGGAAATTCACTCATTCGATTTCAGCACGGGGATTCAAAAACGTTATTATTAATTTGTATGTTTCTTTCCAAATTAACTATTGTGACGTTATTAGTTCATTTTCTTATTCTCGTATTCTTTCTAGTTCCCGTGACAATTCTAATTTTAACCATGTATTAAACTTTATGGTTACGAAGGAAGCAATTTTAAGAGAGGCTTCCAATCTCAGATCTATGATCGATGTCCTGATTCCCGCGGGGATACGAACAACCAATCTTTATCTACGCATAAAAGTTTTGGAGGGTAATTTGGTTAAAAAACATATTTTTCATACTTCAAGACTGATTTAATCCCAATTACTAAAACTATTTCATGACGTAAAAAGTGAAAAAAATAGTAAAAATAATTTAATTAAAAGGGCGGGCCTGGATCTTCTTCTTCACCCAAGAAGGAGATAACACGGGGCTCATCTCGTACTCCGCCATCTTCTTCTTCATCTTCTGATCTGAGTTATAATCTCTGCAACTTTTCTGTCCATTTTCAGCCATTATCGTCACCCTCCATACCTTGAAGCTCTGGTCCATGCTCCCACTGTAAACCAGAATCTTCATCCCCACCTTCGCCATTTCCAAGCATGCAGCCAAGCATTTCACAGGCCCTCGATGCCCGTCGATCACCGCCAAACACTCATGGCAATGGCTTCCTTCTTCTCGCCGCCATATCCTTATCGTCGTGTCCTCCGACCCACTGAAAATCAGCCTCTCCTTTGCCTCTAAGCAAAGCACGGAAAAACGATGACCTTGCAAGAATCCGCCATGGTTGAACCTGTAAGTGGGTTTCTCTCTCTCCCAGAAATTTATTATTCCGTTGGAAGACCCTGCGTAAAGGAAAACGGAGTTGAAGTCGGAGCTTGAAGCTATGGCGTTTACCGGCGAATGCTGGAATTTGAGAGTGACGGTGAGGGTATGAGAGTTTGCTCTGTAAATCCTACGCCAGATTTTCACTGATCCATCTGAAGAACAAGTGAAGACGCTCCCATCTTCCTGATTCACCAGAACTCCATTAATGCAATCATTGTGAGCTCTAAAGGAGTCCACGCATTTGTTGTCGGATATCCGCCATGTTTTCACTAAGCCGTCGTGCGCGGCGGTGTAAAGAAGCTCTTCGGAATGGTAATACGCCACGCATGAAATGAACTGAGAATGGGCTCCGCGGCTACCAAAAGAAAGAAAAGAGCTTTTTCTGGGGAGAGAAGAGATCTTTCTGGATCGAAACTCTTCTGAAGAACTGAAACTCCATATCCGAATTCTGTTATCTTTATGAGAAGTGAAGAGCTTGTTTCCGTACGCTTCAATGGCGTTTACTTTAGAAGACCCAGCTTTAATATAGCCTCTCTCCATGCAGTCTGGTTTTTTCCACGCACGTATTCTGCTGCTTTGGTCGGAGGCAGTGAAGACGACGCCGTCTGCGACGGCGATGGACTGTACATTTCCTTCGTGGCGATGGAGCGAGACGATGCAGTGGTAGAGAAGAGAAGGAGATGGGGTTTGCATGGGGGAGAGAATCCATGGAGATTCTGGGCTCGGCGGTGGGGTCAATTTAAGCATTGCTGAACACCAGTTGGCCGCCATTGATGAGGTGCTTAACTCCAGTGGATGAAGACGATGATCAGAGAATTCTTGACCAAAATGCTCCGGCGATTGACGGCCGTTTAAAACAGTTCTGCTCTTCTTTTTCCGATCTTCCTCCATGAAGCTTAACAGAGATATGTTCTTCCTCTCGTAGAATTCCATGAAAACCTTCATGGATTTGAGTTTTTTCTGAGTTTTTTTTTTCAGATTTAAGAAGGGATCGAAGACAGATTGCGAATTAATGAGAGGATTAGATGTGGTCTCTGTTTCTCCATAAATTTCAACCCCACTGATTAATGGCTTCACTTTTTCTTTAAAATTTGAAATTTTAGATCAAAGTGGGTGATCTGAGAGAACTTGGGACTGTTTTGGATGAGGCGGACATTTGTTGGGCTCAGCCCATATTTAGGCCCTGTCTTATGGATTTTGTTTAGAAGAAAATCTTAAGAGTAAATAAAGAATAAGAGAAAAGAGAAATCGAAAGGGTTTGAATTTTTCTGTAGTAGCCAGAGTCGAATTCGATTATCTCAAGATTCAGCCGTTGGATCAACGTGAAATTTGGACAGCAGCTTTGCGACATACAGAGGTACATTCTGAACAGTGGCGATCATGTTTTGTGCTTTTTAAGGCTGTCCAATAGGATAAAAACTGAACTGTTGTTTCATTTTTAGTTTAATCCTCTGTTGCTTTTTATTGTCTTTCCAAAATTATTATTTTTATCTTGATGAAGTATGGTATGCCTCTAGTTTGATAATCTAGAAAGAACATTTGGTTGTACCCATTATTTCTGATACAGTGGAAGATTGATTAAGCGACTTACGGGTCCAGTGGTTTTTTACCCTCTTTGATTCGAGGGTTTTCCACGCTAAAAGTTTTGGTGTCACTAATCTCGTTTCTCTGATGTTTATCATTATTGATTGATATTGGTTTGCCTATTTGATTACAAGTAGTAGAGAACAAGATATTTTATCCGCTGTGCAAGCTCAGTATGAGATTTTATTGAGTATTATCAGTTTCTCTGCCCTCTATTTGTCACCGTATGCGTTCATCAATCGATCGAACCCAGATGTCAAATTTTGTTAAATTAGGGTGGATCTCCTCATAAATTCTACGAGCGCAAAGTTGACCAATTTGATCAAATCTGGTTGAATCATTATCTCGATTTTCTTGTACGTATTTGATTGCGTTCGAATATCTAATCGTTTCTTGAATCAGTCGATCTACACGATTGAAACTAGTCGCATAACCCACATGATTTGTATCGATTCGATCAGAACAGCGCATAATTTGAGCAAAACAGAGCATCGCCGGAAACCCAGAACGAAGATGAGTTCCCGGAGAGCATGAATTCAGGGAAGCGTATTCCGGCGGTGCAATAAGCCCAAAGTAGTTTTAGTAAAGTGTATAATAAAGGAAACTGAAAGCTGCAGTTCACTCTGCAATGGCGTTTCTGCTGCAAGTTGGAATCGAACTTCAAACCAGAGAACATCTGCTGAACTTGATGAGGAGAAGATGGACTGATTAAAGTAGATTCTTCAGACACGTCCGAGAATGCTTCAAGTTTCTTTGTTTTTTTTTGGCAGAATTACGTAAAAAAACTTAAGAAAAAGATGAACAGACAAGGTTAATTCCATGGCTGCCGTCGCAAAAACCAGTAAACACAAGATCGAGAGCTCAATGAAACGCTTTGTTGATTCGGAGCAAAACACGGGGGTCATCAACAATGGTAGAGCAGGTCTATATCTTTGGCTTTTGCTTTGTTTGGTACGAGAAAGCTGTTATTAAATTTAATTAAGTTAATAATAATAAAATTGATTAAATCTTTAGAGTAGATTTCAAATGATTTTTGTAAAGATAAACGTTCATCAAATTTAACGTGTGACCTATAAATTTCTATACTCCGGATGTTTAATTTCCATTGGTGCAAGTTTCAGGTCATTTCGAATAACGTGGAAAAAGTGATGACTACTTTAATAACAAAAGGTCAAAAAAATTATTTTTAAAATTTTTTATAAATAAATAATATAAGAATTATAATTTAATTTAATTTTAACTCTAACGTAATTTATGTTACCGTGATCAAATGAAATGAAAATGTCACCACAAGTTATTCTCCTCCCAATTTTGTTATTCCTTCTCTGAACAAATTCAGTTTTCAGAATCTCCATTTCTTTCGAATTGAATGTCATATCCTTCTTTTTTCGGCAAGAATATCTACGTCATATTTTTTTTAATGATTTTGACGGGAAAACAAGCATCTTCTTCTTCGATCGATGGCTATGGCGGAAGGTGAAAAAGTGCAGAAACTGGGAAGAACAGATCGTACTCCGGCAGGTAATTAGATGGATTTGAGTTGATAATGGAGGCACGGCCATAAGCAGCTTCGAACCGGAGCTCCGGTCAAATCATCCGGCCGCCATCCAAGCTTGAAAGCTCGCAGGTACAGCCTGTGTATTCATAAAATGGAGACACAGACCAAGAAACCGCCCAAGAATTCATCATCATTTCCAGTTTTCTGTCTGCAAAAATTCTATTCGCGGAAACTTGTTCTGATTTTCACTTTGCAGTGAGATATAAAGATACTGTAAATTTACAGGAACTAGAGAGAGCTTGACATGCAGAGAAATCTGGAAATAGCCTGAATACAGAAACTAGAAGCAGAAATCCGGCGTCAGCACATAGATTTTGGAAGAAAATTTACATTCTACGGCAGACTGTAAATTACGGAGGCAAGTTGTGTGAATCATCGTCCACTTTCCGGTCACAGTTTCAGATGAAGATTGAAGATCGGTAGATCCAAATGGGTTTCTAACTTTTCAAAAAGAAATGAAATGGATAATCGTAGGAAGCCATTTCAACTGTTTTTCATCTTCTCCCTGTTCATGGGTACATCTCTCTCAATCTTGTTACAAAAGCGAAAGTCTCTCAATCTTGTTACAAAAAGGTTAAAGTCTTCCCATCCTTGCAGCCGAAGTTTATGGAGGGTTCAGTGACTCAGTATGTCAGAGACGGAAGACTTTTTACGCATTCACAAAAAACTAGCCAGCGTTCACAAGAAACTAGCCACTGCAGCCACTGCCTGGATCTCTCTCAATCTTTCTTCCCCGTCAAATGCTCCGACAGTTTCCGAATTTTTCGATCTTTGGGAGATTCGTTGACTACACAGCTAGGGTTTGTGCTTTTTTAAATCATGTTTTCTATGAATTACTCCCTCGGTTCATCGTTTTCCAATTAAAGATGTCAAAATGAAAAGAGCTTGATTGCGACCCTGTGAAATTCCCACTGCGAACTGCTCTTGCTGGCTCGCCATTAGAGAGAAGTCTGCAACCAATAACAGTAAGTAGAGAAGACAAATCATTGGGTTTCTGAATTTTTTCTTTTTTTTTTTCAATTTTTTGTAGTTTTCATCAGAGTTCTGCGCACTGGTTTAGCCCTAGAAAAATAGAGTGAACCCGAATACAAGACGAAAATGGCGTCCAATCTATACTACCTCAATTTATGAGTATTTCAAGACCAAAGACAGCAAATTTTGTCGCTTAAACAAGACAATATCTTGCGAAATCCAACTTCCAAAAAACTTAAAAGGTTGAAACAGCAGTTCCAAAGATAGATGTAACCCATAAAAGAAGGGGCCCTGCAATTAACTGTGTTTTAAGCAAGTGGGTAATCAGAGACATGGTGGCTGAGAGAGAGAGAGAGAGAGGTCAGAGAAAAGTTACGAAAGAAGAAAGCTTGAAAATCTCAGCTCAACTTCCACCAAAACCCATTATGCAATGATTCAGTTTCTCAATCAAAAGTCTGAGGAGAACTAGAGAACTCGCTCAAAAGGGGCCCCTACAGTCAAGGGAAACATCCTCCATAATCTCTCTGAAAAAGCAAATATGGAAACGACAAACACAGGCCTTAAAGGCTTTCAGATCTTTCTTTATCGTTAATTACATGTGTTTGCTCGATGTTTGTTGCTGTTTTTCATCGAAATCCTTGACACCCTCGATCTGTTTTCGATTATGAAGATAAACCCAGCTCATCTTGGAGTTGCTATCTCGAAGAATCGTCGCAAATTTCTGTCTTTTCCTTCTAATATTCAGTAAAAAACAGTGAAACGAGACAGTTTGCTGATGAAGAAATAGTTTGATCACGAGACATAGCCACGATCAATCAGAAATTACAGAGATTTCTAGGGTTAAAGCAATGTTTTTTAAAGAAAAAGACAGCAATCTGTCGAATTTATTTGTAGTCATGGCCAGCAAAAGCCCTAGATTAATCTCGAAAATACCCGCAAGGGATGAAAACTGAAGTAAAAACTGGAGAAGTAAATGGAAGAGAAGCTAGGAGTTGCAGAGGTAAGTAATGAAATTATAAAAAAAGAAATTAGGGTTGGAGATAATGCAAGAGACAGGTATTGGTGGCCTTGAGGGAGAGAAGATCAGAGATAGATGAACCCTATTTAATGGGTGAAACTCAGAAACTGGTTGAAAAAAGTATATCCATCAATGGAGGTTTCTTCTTCCTGCACGTAAAAAAGGGGACCCTTTTCTTATTTTACCTTCCCCGTCACATTCATTCACCGGCTTCTCTCTCTCTCTCTCTCTCTCTCTCTCTCTCTCTCTCTCTCTCTCTCTCTCTCTCTCTCCCCATCTTTATAAGGTTTGAATCAGTTGCAGGCAGATATATGATGAAAAAGTCCACATGATTCATCCAAATATTGCTCTCAGAATCTCCCTTCCTCTTCGTCTTCCAAATCCTAGGCTACCTTTTTCATGTCCCTCCTCTGTCAAAACGACAACTTGAGCAATGCTTGTGATTTGATCTTTAAGATCTTCCGATAGAGTGTTTCTTGTCGATCTCTGGATACCAGAAAGATATTTTTTCCGCCATTGATGACGATGAGCTCGGAAGAAAATGAGGGCAGCTCGCACTCATTCTTATCGCCATCTTCAACAGGTCGATCGAGCTCAGACCCTAAGAAAGCACACTCATTCTTATCGCCATCTTCGACAGGTCAATCGAGCTCAGACCCTAAGAAAGCAAAACGAATACGAGACTCGAGTAAGCACCCAATCTACAGAGGGGTTCGAATGAGAAGCTTGGGAAAATGGGTCTCTGAAATTCGGGAACCTCGAAAGAAATCTCGCATTTGGCTCGGAACCTTCCCGACCCCTGAAATGGCGGCGAGAGCGCACGACGTAGCTGCTTTAAGCATCAAAGGTAACTCCGCCATTCTCAACTTCCCTGAACTGGCCGATTCCCTTCCTCGCCCGGTCTCCGTCGCTCGCCGGGACGTTCAGGCGGCTGCGGCGAAGGCTGCTCAGATGGAGAAATTCGACTCTCCGTCGTCAATGTCAGTTTCTACGACGATGTCTTCATCGGCTTCTTCTCTGTCGTCGTTAGTTTCTGCGATAGATTTGTCGTCTCCGGCGACGAATGAGTCAGAAGAGTTGAGAGAGATCCTGGAACTGCCGAGTCTGGGGAAGGCATATGAGTCGCCCGAGTTGAGCAGCGAGTTTTCGTTCTTCGACTCGAATGATGGTTGGGCATATCCACCGCCATGGTTGCAGAGGATCGACGAGTATGAATACGACAACAAAGCGAAGGATGAGATCGCAGTTGGAGACTGCAACGAGTACGTTCTTTGGAATTACTGACCTCCTCCTCTTCTTCTTCTTCTTCTTCGTATTCAGTCTGTAAATGGTTTACTCTTTACTGTGTGTTCTTCTTCTTCTTCTTCTTCTTATTCTTCTTCTTCTTCTTCTTATTCTACTTCCAAGCCTTGTTAGGTTTTAAGGCCTTCTGGTTTTTTTATCTTTGAGGGGCTTCGAACTCAACAAGCTTTTTCCTTTCGTCTCCATTGTTTCTTTTTTCTTATTGGGTAATCTCTTTACTGTTTGAATCTTATGAAGATCCAAATAAAAATGCTCTAAATTTCTGCTCTTCAGTGGTGTTCATTGTCATCAAATATCTCGCTCCCTCTCTCTAAAAATTCCCCAAAACTCAAATGGAAATGATCATGTCTTTCTTCATCTTTTACAGGAGTTTCTTATTATAGCACATAGAAAACGAAGGAGTGAACAAGGAATCAAAATCATCAAACGCAGATGAAAATTAGGGTTTGATTCAACACAATCCGTGATCATCGAAAGTGATTGCAACCATTTCTTCTCCCTAATCTGCTGATAATAAAATCCTACAAACCTTCATCCAACTCTCATATTTTTCGCCATTTTTGGAACTGGCGTCTCTCTCCACAAAGGGGAAGAAGCTAAACTAGGGTTTCGCCATTCGAGTATCCGATCAATCAATTTTAGTTTGGATTATGCATCCATTGGGATGGGGAAAGCTGTCTGGAGAAGAGGGACCAGTCTCCGATTTGGATTATAACGAAGCTCATCGTCTTTAATTAGCTTTGTGGTGGGGAACAAGAGACAAATCACGAAACCAGCCTTCTTCTTCCCCACTCCTTCAATAAGTTTCCATGGACGCAACATATGACCTTCCCTTCTTTCTTCCTCCCATGGCCGAACTCTGCAAGTCTCTCTCTCTCTCCCCTCAGTCTTCCTCTCTGTAAATGCGTATTACTAGATACTGCAAAAAGGGTTTCTCCGCATCATGTATTTACTATTGCCAAATAGCAGTATTAATCAAACGATTATGAACTTCCCTTCTTCTTTCTAATCTAATTGAGTTGTTTTAATATCAGATCTTCTGATTAGGACAAGCACTTAGTTTACTACAAATGATAATTAATGGAAGATTAACGAAACCCTAAATCGGATCCTCTTGAGTGTAGTTTTGCAATTGGAAGAAGAATAGTAAATTACTGTCACTGCTCCTAATTTCTTAATTAGGGACACAGTTTTGTTCTTGGATTGACAATTATAAAAGCATTATATTGAGTATGAAGAACATTACTTACAACATAATTTTATTCTCCCAGTGATTGTGAAATTGTGCATCCCACCAGCATAACAAAACTCTCACAACTATTACATTATTGAGTCATCTTTATCTTTAAAGGGTAGGTTGTTACTGCTTATGTTAGCTATAGGAAAGTTAGTTTTGACAAAAAAAGCATCTAAAATATATGAATAATGCTACGTTTAGTCTATTATCGTATCATTTAAATAGATTAGTTGACATGTCAAAAATTCATGACATTTATTCTCTCAGTGATTGTGAAATTAGGCACTCCACGGGTATAAAAGTAGACTCTCACAAACATTATACTATTAAGTCATCTTTATCCTAAATAAAAATAAAAGTCGCAATCTCTCGCCCCAAGAGACTCTACACCCTGACCCGATAGTATGTAAATGAGTTAATCACGGTGACTCAGCGGCCCAGACATGAGAGATTTTAACTTGATGTTTCAAGGAGCTACCCTAACATTGGAAGTAACAACTCTCACACTATGACAGTGCAGACGTCGAACTTAGGCTATTTATATTAAATATATCATCTATGGGTCAACTAAGTTATGCACGTGCATGCATTATTAAGTCATCTTTATCTAGGTTGCTGCAGCTTATGTTAACTATATATAGGAAAGTTTGTTTTGACAAAAAATTTGTGATATTTATTCTCTCAGTGATTGTGAAATTGTACACTCACCAGTATAAACTAGACTCTCACGAACAATATATTATTAAGTCACTTTTATTTTTACAGTGTTGGTTGCTACAACTTATGTTAACAATACAAAAGTTGGTTTTGACAGAAGCATAAAAAATATACAAATAATGTTACGTTTAGTCTATGATTATGTCAGAAAATTTATGACAAGAGCGTACACATCCATCGTCCAACAATTGTACATATATATAGGCATGGTTGTTGCTCATGAATGATCACTTCAAAAGTTTGATTACTTTTGACGATCTAAATGGATAGCTACGCACAAAAAACTTTGTAATAATAATTATAATCCTTTATTTAAGGCATTAAATACAGAACTTTGTTCATACAAGTCCACAAATATATAATAAGAAACTCAAAATTTCAATTGGTTCAATGTTTTCGAATCAAAGCAGAGAAGACGACGAACCATTTGGATTTTCTATCATGCAAAACACAAATTTCTTAATGATAATTGTAATCCTATATTTAAGTCATAAAACACAGAACTATGATCATACAAGTCCACCAATATACAATACGAAGCCTAATGAAGCAAACAATATAATTAAGCAAATCATAATTAGTTAATGAAAATATAAATAATATATTAAAATAAACTATTATTATTATAAAAATATTAAGCGAAAAATAAAAAAAATATGATAAATAAATAAATACCTGGATATCCAATAAATAAAGTTGATAAAAAATAGAGTAGGGCTTAGTCGAGGACGAGAGAAGAACACATCAAATGTTGTATTATAAAATAAATTACATGTACAAAATCCTAACCCTAACCCTAACCCTAACCCGATCGTAGATGGAGATTAAATAATATATCTACTTTTCCTCTTTTGTGTTGAAGAATCTTTAGTTGATATTTTTAATTATTAAATAAATCCAACTTGATTATTTTAATAATATATTCCAGTCAAAGTTTACTCTCCCGGGTGCGACGTCCATTTTTTCTGACCAATAATTTTTTATATTGTCTAATCTCTGAATAGTTGATATTTTGGTCACGATTATGCGTTAAATGACGTTTTATGAAGTTGATTAAAACTTATTTCAAAGAGTTATTTAATTATTATACAACATTATTCATAGATCAAGCTTTTCCGAACAATTCTAGTGTAACGCCATCTCTCGCTTCTGTGCCTACAGATCGAGATCACGTAAAATAGTGTAGCACTAATATTTCAGCCACTAATTTGTTGTTCTAACGCGACATTTACAAGTTAATTAATAGGTTTAAATGATCTACTTTATGACAAATAAGTTATTTAAAGGATTTAAATATGACACTAATTATTTAAATAAATTTATATTTTTATTGAAATCAATTAATTTGAGAAAAATAAAATATTTTATTAAATTGTAATCTTTTTAGTTTTTTAATCACCGTTATTAAATAAATTATGTCAGTTCAATTGATAAAAAATATTAAAATTAAAGAAAAATATAATTATAGAATGTTAGTTTATATTATAGCAAAGTTAAAAATATAATTTCAAAGTTGGAAATAGTGTAATTATTTACCCTCAAAGTTAACCTAGAAACAAAGAGTAGTTCAGATGGTTGACATTTTATGTTGCTGGTGCTGGTTTCATAAAAAAGTTTCCGCAAGAACCCTAACTCGTCTTCGCTCCATCTCGTCTGGTTTTCTGAGCCGAACCAGAGAAACGTCCAACAGTCCATTTCCATTGCTCTTAATCAATGCATAAACTACTGAAACGTGGGTGTAAACTGTAAACTGAAGACGATGATGATACGTGGCTCATCTTCTTCTCGACAACGACTGTTCCTCTGACCGCCCACGGCCATGGCCATGCTCTCTCTCCTCTCTCTTCGCTGTGCCAACACAGTGGGAATCATTCGTAAGTCCCAGCGCGGACTCTTCGTCTTAATCACATTGGCATCCGCCATTAATGCCCTGTGAATTTTCTCGAGCTTCTGAAGAGACTGTGGGGTTTGACAGTGAAGAACATAGGATCCATTATCCAACCCACAAGCTATTATGCTCCACTGCTTTTCAGACTTCCGTAGGGTTTCGTCGTTCGAAATGGAACCACTGTTGTTCAGATTTTTTAAAGAATTAATTTAAATTTTAATATTATTTATTTTAAAAAAAGTGCATTTAATATGGAGCCAAGAGAATCGGGCTGGGAAATGGGGCTCTCTTCACAATCATTGTCTAGGAAAGGACGTGGAAAGATGACGTTGTTACCCCTTGATAGCGATTGTCGGCACCGTCGATGACTGCCACGTGGACTTCAGCTGACCCCTCGATTCTACCGTCTCCGCCTTCATGTCCTTTGGGTCCCGCCAAACTCGGTCGTCCTACGTTGACGACTGAAACGACGTCACTCTATCCCATCCCCGGCCCAAAGACATTGATTCAGTTCCCACCTCTGTATCAAATAAATATTTTCAATTTCTATTTATAATCAATTTATATTGATATAATAATGTAGTTTTTACAAATATTATTAAAATTAACTAATTTTAAAATATAATTAATCTTGACTTTACCGTTATGCTAATAGAATATCTATAGGCACAATCAATTCGACCTAATTTTATCTTCAAATAAAATTAAAACTAACGATTTTAAATTTTTATAACTGAAAGTGAAACCAATAATTCTGATGCAATTTTAATTATATTTATATTTTAAAAATTGAAATATAATAATAAAATATATATTTTTATTATAGTTGAGTTATGTTTTAAATAATTGAACGAGTTTATAACTATCTTTTAGATTTATATCGAATTTTACCAGGAGTTGTGTTAAGTTTTGCTTGATTGTAGAATTTTTTTTACCAATGGTCTCGTTTTCGGTTTCACAGTTTTTTACTCATAAATAACAGAAACGACACATAAATCACGATCTTTTAAATTTTGGAACTAAATTTAAATTAAAACTGACAATTTGAGTCTTGTTTGCGATCCCATTGCAGTTTTGCCCACCTCTACAAGAGAGTATATATCTTAAAGTATTACTTTCTTAAAATTATTAGGAAATTCATTGCCTTATTATTTTCCTGAATATCAAAAAATTATGGTGCAACTAGACGAGTCGTCTGTCCTATAATATATCTTATTTTGATGTTGTGATAAATTTTAGTTGAATCTCAGCATTGATAATAGGCGATTATTACGCTCGATGTAGCCATGATGTCGTCTTCGATTACGAAAATTCTATGATCGATAATAACGTGTCAACTATATTCCTAAATTCAAACCCTCCAACGTATTTTAATACTAAATTAAGTTATCTTAAGATCATCAATACATTTTTATTCAATCGTGACATGTACGAGCAACATATTCTATTGTTTGAGAGAAAATGTCGTTATTCTGACCCTACGTCAGGAGAGAAAGATGGAAAAAAATATTGAATTAATAAAAATAAATTCTAAATTTTCATTGTACATATTTTTGTTGAAGATGAATAGAGTCTTATACATTATATATGTTACTAATATTAGTGGGTAGAACCGGATCGGGACCGTCGTCCTAATCAGAATCACTCATTTTAAATTGATCATCAATTTTAATTTTTAAACACCTTGAAACTGATAATAAGATCATGGATAAAAAAATAAGCTATTGGTTCCAATCTTACTCTCAAATACTTAAAATTTGATTTAAATATAATAAAAAATATATATTTTATTTTTTATATATTTATTTAATATAAAACCTGTAGGTATTTGGTGGTTCCGGATTCTATTCACCCACAGATTTACATGGTCCAAATTGTGCCCAACCCTAGTTACTAGCAAATGTGTCAAAAGGTATTATTTCACTCTATAACATTGAGGATATCTGCGGTACTATTTTATTCTATAATATTGAGGATATCTGCTTATAACTAATAAATTTAAAAGTCATCAATAAATATTTTGAAATTTAGAAAAAAGTTTAGTAGACACTAGTTTATTACTATTTTTGCTATTTTAAGGTGTTCGTCACTTTAATTATCAATTTTTGTTAATTTATTTAATTTTAATAATTTTAAGAGAATAGAAGAAGTTCCAATAATAAATTTATATTTTAAAAATTAGTTAATCTTATAAAAAAAATAAAGATTTCAACAAATTATAAATTTTTTATGATTATCTATTAATGAAATGAGCTCATTAATTTTATGGGCATTTTTAAAATTAAAGAAAAAAATGACAGGAAAATATTTTTAAAATTGATGCAAGTAGAGCCATAGTTAAGAGGTTGAATTGGCTCACTTTTTCAAATTAACATCTATATATTAAATACACAAAATCTTATGATAAAAATATTAAAAAGATTTATAGAAATTAAATTAAATTAAATAGAAGTACTTTAATCACATAGTTTAATAATAGAGACAAAATGTTCATAATATTTCCAAACCCTAGAAAGCCCTCAACCGCCATGATTGATTGGTACAAAAATATTATGATTTATATGAGGTAATGTTTGATCACGGTGGGCAAGCTTTGACCTTAGATAAATAAATAGATGTTCTTGATAATCCATGGACGTTTTTCTAGTACGATGAAACTCACGAAACTTTGATGATGTTTGATTATGTACACAGTGATCTTCCTTCGGACGTTCGTACCAGAATCATTCATATTTTTGAAATTTAATTTTTTTTTGTCTATTTATTTAAAATTCAAACTAATTTTAATTTTAATTTTACAGTAATTTTTCTACAATTTTGCAATATTGGTGGGGCAGGAAGATATTATCAGTTCCAACAAGATTCAGACTTCAGACAAAACTAAAACCAGTGACGGTTCGAGTCGGCAGTCAATCGTAATCGGCAACGGGACGAGTTATTAGCCGTCAGATCCTGGCTCTCGCATGGGACGATGGCGACTCGTAAGGAGAACAAATATTTCGTTCCGTACAAGTATTCGTAGAAAGAATGGTGGGTTTGGTTTAACCCAGTGTGTTTCGTAGGGCATCCCATTCCCGGAGTTGGCGGCGGCGGGGCAGTAACATTTCTAATCCTCCTCTTTGTTTTACTGACATTCTCTACGAGCTTTGCTGTCTTTTTCAGACGGGTTTCCGGACATTATCCGGCACGAAATGCAGCTCAAAATCAGGCTGATCCACGGCACACGGCATGGCGATACAAGTAAATTGATGGAGTTTGTCAAGAACCTGTTAACAAAACCTATGTTGGGCTTATCGGCCAACCCAGATAGATGCATGTATTTTTAAAATTCTAGATATCCATCACAAATATATTGATATTTGCTCTTTTAATCAACAAATAAACTATTGTAAATCTATGCTCGCGGTTTCTCGTCAGTTGCCATGTATCTTCCTTCCGTGATAAAGGAAAAAACCATTTCATTCGTTATTGGTGCAAATTAAGAGTCACACAATCTAGTTTCGCGATGAATTAGAATCAAATCTTTGAATTACGGTATCGTTCTATTTTGTCCCACTCTAGTTTAATGTGTGAAAAAAACCAGATATATTTTTTTATTAAATTTGGGTCGGGTTTTGACAAATTAGACTGAATTTATAATTACTTTTTGAGTTTATAACAGATTTTATTTAATTTTGGGTTGAACTTTATCGAATTGTGGGCCGGTTTTTTACTCGGCTTGGGTTTTATCTAGTTTCCCAATTTTTAAGAATTTTGAGATTGGAACTAAACTTAAACAGGCATCCCGGTCCGGTTCTCCTACCCTTGTTAATAAAGGGAGGAAATTGATTTGAACCGGGCCGGAGTTTCGACCCGTTTGCAACATTCTATTTCGCGCATTGGTGAATGGCAGAGGTGGATTTGTCTCTGCTACTGGCGGCAGATCGAGTGTAGCCGGAGTGTTCTGCGGCGGCTGGGCATTTGCATCAAACAGAGTCTGAGTAATTTGAAGTCGAAATGGAATGGTTGAATCTGATGGTGTCCGAGCCGTGTTATCTGTCTCATTTCATGGCTTTCTTCTCTTATATAGTCGTTCGAAGCTCAGCGATCGTCCCCATTTCCTCTAACGTCGCTTCTCGTCTTTTCCATAGGGTACTTGTTTATATTCTCTCGCCTTCTTGGCTGTAATTGAAGGTTTCTGAATGCCATTAGTAACATCTTGCTCTCGTATTTTCAGGAAATTCAAGCTATACTTGCTTTTTCTGTGTTGTCTCTTGTCAAGGTATTCTAAGTACTGTGTATTCTGTATACGGTTCAGTTTTTCTACCTTAATTTTTAGTTTTTTTGGCTGCACGTACTATGTGAAGTCTGGTAGTTGACAAAATTGTGTTTTAACGCTAAGTTTTTCAAATTCCACTTGTTGAAATGATTCAAATAATTTCTTTTTTACAGAATAACAATGATTTGAGTAAATTATTTAACTTGCATGGAGGAGTAACACCGACTGAACTTAGAGCAGACAGCTTGCTAGTTGAAGACTATGAATGTAGTGTAGAATTTGATGCACCGAAGCTTTTAGTGGCTTGCTAATTTTTTTTTTTAAATTCATTTAACGCAGATGGTAAGGAAAGAAACGTGGGAGGCTCTTATAGCTGATATGCTGTTTTACGCCAAGGTGGTGATTTCTTTTGCATTCTTCAACACTTTATTCTATACGGATGTTTCACTAGCTGTTATACTTTCATTTGACGAGCTGTAAAGCATCCAGTGGAAAATTTTTATATTGCAATCATGCTCCAATTGTTTGGTTAGCATTGATTAAAGTACATCAATTTTTTCAATTATCGTATATTTTCTTGCAATTTTTTTCTTCGTATTTTTATGCGACAAGAAGTTTTATTTCAAGCTTTTCTTTATTTTTGTCTTATTGGCCAGATTCTATTTGTTGCCCTTACTCTGATAATGGACTACCACCTGGCTCTCTGGTACTTAGCTTTTTTTGCAGGCATGTGTTTTTGTTTTGCCCTTTTTATTTTATATTAGACATCTCGAAATTTGGAGGAGCTTTAAAAAATGAGCAATGTGTCTCATCTGTTTTTCTGTTTTTCTGCTTTTCGAGAACCATGTGAAATGATGTCATTGATGTAATGATAGGTTAAGTTTTCTTGATTCAATGACACTTGATTAGTGTTTTTTTTTTTGTATTTGCAGCAATTCATATATTTACTCAACAGCCTCTTTTCCGAAAACCAGGTAAAGAACACGGGTTGAGTTCAAATTTATTTTTCTTGTAACATAGGTCCCTATTTGGATATGAAAATGAAAGGAAGACAACAATTAGATTGTAGCTGCAAGTAATGTCAGATTCAAAAGTTGTGGATGAGTGTTTTGAGTTTAAAAACTGACTAGACAAATGAGCAAGTTATGTCTTACTGAACTGAGAAATCATGTGTGGATACTTGTAGGTACTTGTAGTAAGTTAACCCCATTGCAGCTCGAAGCCTTGCTGACTGAAGGCAACACATCAAGATATTGGCTGGTTCATTTTACATACTTTTCCTTCGTATTCTTCATGCTGATGGGTTTCATATCTTAATCTATTTAAGCTGCTCCTATTAGAATGACCTAACATATTTTTCACTGCCAAGTGGAAACCTTGCCATTTTTCCAAATTTTTGTTTAGCATGTAAAGGACATAATTTCTTTCTATCAGCAAATGAAATTATGAAACAGATCCGTTTCAGTAGAAAATTTTAAAAGGTTTTCGATAGAATACCATATAAAATTTTCTAGAGGACTTTTGTTTGATTTTGTGCGTGCAAGCAAATGCTGCATCCAATAGCTTTAGTCTCTTGGTCATTCTTGAGTTGGTTTCCAAGATTTTTCTATGGAACACTCACCCACGACTACTTTTTTAAGGCTGTTTCCATTAAATAGTTCTCTTTGTTGATTGCCTCTGGCTAGCATACTTTGGTCACTGTATAAATGTTTGTATTTGGATACACTCAAGCACATGGACACAAAATCAAGTGAATATTTGTGTGATGGTATTCATTTGGATTCTGCAGGTAGAATTTCGTGCGTCCTTCGCTACAGATTGTATACGTGCAAGCAGCTGCTTTCCTGAGCTATCAATTACGTATGATTCATCTCTCCCTAACTTTGAGCTATATAGAGAAAGGAGGGAGGAAGAGAGAGAGAGAGAGAGAGAGAGAGAGAGAGAGAGAGAGAGAGAGAGAGAGAATCATTTGCCTATTATATACCTATCTTCCAGCTTGTGTTTACTTGTGCAGATACTCCAACAAAAATTTGTCATTTGGAATAGTTGATCTAGGCGTCTTTCCAAATGTTGCTGAAAAATTTGGAATATCAATTGGTGGTATTTTCTTGCACTTTTTCAAACTTGAAAATTATTCTCGTATTTTCATGTCAGCTTTTCATTTGTTTATAATGATAACTAAGAGATTTCATATTTGCAGGCATCGGCAGCAGCCATCTTCCTACATACATCCTGTTTGAGAAAGCATCTGAAATTGCACGCTTGCCAGATTATGATTTTGAAGCAAAGCCGTCTCCTTCTATAACCAGGGTAAATACCCTTTCCTAGTTCTTTACAGCAGTTCCATGGTAACAAATATCAAATCTCAAAACAATAGTCTTGATTATTGGAAAACATGCATCTTTATTGACATGGTTTCATTGGACTTACATGGGGATTGATGTTAAGCTTTCAATGGTCAACATTTCATCCTATTGATCATCGAACGATGATCGGAAAATAAAAAATAAGATGTGAGAAACCGGATTTAGTTGAAATTTCTTTATGCAAAAAAACTACGGGCAAATGAATAAAAATACTATGAATATCGAAATATAACTGCTGAATTTTATGATTCTAGCTTAATTAATTTATAGATACACAAAAACTTTAATAAAATTTCTAATAAGGGTCTACCGGCTTAGTCCTAATTTTCGTCGTTTACTTATTCAATTATAATCCATGGTGTTGTTTTCTTTTGATAAATTGCCTTAATGTTGGTCTACCGGTGTAATATCTATGAAATTTAGTTGAATTTTGTAAATAATGGCTTCCTCTTCTTTTTTTGTGGTGCAGAAACTTCTTTGTCGGCATTTTGAACTCGACCGCCTTCTTCTCGAGTATGTGAATGGTGAATAAGCATACGCTGCATGGCCGCTTTCACCAATATGTATTTCTTCTTTGGATCGGTTTTTCTGTTCGACGTTCGGTAATGTATCTTCTACTCTTGGCAAACACATTTTATTAAGATCTTGGTTTAGACATTGCAATATGGAAAAATTGAACTAAATTCCACTATGCATGTGAGACTAATACTACTTCTTTAGTACGGGTTGATACACTTTCTCTCTCTAAATTCCACTATGCATGTATTTTCGAATGGGCCTCCTTTATTGGGCTTTTCCTCTGGCCCAAGCCCAGATCGTGGCCTGCTTGTATATCCCCTCGTCATTGATGGAATTGGAAGCTACCAACCAGGTTGAGGAGAAGATATGGATGAAAAAATTGGAACTCTTGTGTTGGTTAGTGGTGGGCCGGGCTGATTTTTCCAAGGTTTGAATGGCCCATGAAATTCCGCTTCTAGGAATTAAGACTTGGAAGTGGTATTTTAATAACTTGTGAACCAGTTTGGTGGGTCCGGCAATTACGGTTTAATTTTTAAATATAGTTTATTATATCTGAGTCGGATTATCAAATTTTTAAACAAAATTTGTATTAGATTTGAGTTTTTGAGCCTATTTAACTAGTTTTTTTGCCAGATCCCAGGTGGATTTTAAGCGTTTTAGGTCAAAATTTTGACCGATGGGTTTGACAGACCTTGACACAAGGTTTAAAACTATGACCAATTTTTTATGCAAAATCGGCCTGACTCGGTCGCCAAACTCAACTTCTACCTAGGAGTTTAAGTGATCGTGGATCGTATTCTAGCAATTGTACCCACTAATGAATCAATCTTAGTTTCAGAACTTCAATAGGTGCATACGGTTTTATTCACAATCTCTGGGGCGATTAGACTTGTGCAGGCAAGGACGATAACATGAGCTTCATCTTAAATAGCCATTGGTGTCAAAGATGAGACTGCAGTATCAATTGCAGATGCAAGAGGCCTGCACATGCATAACTCAGTTGACTCAAAGATGGTAGATTGAGTACAAGAACCTAGGTTCGACGTCTGCGCTGTCCTAGTGTAAGAGTTGTTACCTCTAATGTTGGGGTAGCTCCTTGGGATATTAGGTAAAAGTCTCATATCTCTAGGCCGCTGAGTCACCGTGATTTAACTCTTCACAAACTGTTGAGCCGGGGTGTGGGAGGACCCTGGGAACGAGGGATTTCGCTTTTTGGGTACAAGTTGCAGACGCAAGAGCTTATCTTGTCTTATCGTTGATTGTAAAATTCCAACTCATTCTAATCATCGAGAGAATAAAATTTGTCATATATATAAGTAAAGTTTCTGACCTCATACAATACACAGTACATGCACGTTTTACATTATAAAACCAAGAATAGATCCTATAAAGGCTGGAACACCAAGTGACGTTACAATTTTGATCAGTTAAACATCATGAAAACAAAACCAAAGCTACAATAAAAGATAATCAACTTTGAAGTTGATTAAACTCGAACAAACATTCCAAAAACCAGAGCCACATTTGAAAAGAGGCATCAAAACCCGATCCAATCGGCAAAAATCAAGATCAACCATATCCAAATGCATTCAAAAGAATTTTACAACCAAACTACACAACTTAATCAAACCCACTCGCGCCATGCTTCACTTGTTGCATCGGGAACCACAGGCAAAGATAGCGCATACATTCAAACCAAAGAGGAAGAAATAGTTAATGACGAGGACATATGTATTAATTTTCAAGAGAAAATAATGTATATAATTAATTATTCACACTAAATGATTTATCCTTTTTTATTTTGTGTACACAATCTAGACTTAAATAAATGCAACGAACATGAAGGGATAATGTATTCAATAAATAATTTAAAAATTAGATTATACAAATATTTAAATAACAAATCAAGTATTAAATTACCTTTAACTAAGTCAATTAGGATAAAAACTAAAATTGACATATGTTTTCAACAATTATATAATTTAAAGGGATTTTAGATCTTGTTTTAATTGCTAATTTTAAATTTAAAGATTTTGACTTTTTATCATTGTTATTTAATAACTAAAATATGAATAATGCACTTTTATTTATAGTATTTAGGGTAAATAAATATTGAACTTGGAAGCCGCAGGGCCACCTTTCTTGCTCCTTTCTTCATGTAGCAAAATAACACTTGGAAATCTGTTTGGATATTGCTTTCTGGTCACGTTGAAGGGTTGATGAAGCTTTTGGAGCTCAGAAAAAAAGACTCCGACCCAAACTTGGTAAATTCAGAAAAGAATAACTCTTGCATTTTTTGCTCCATAACTTGCATCGAGAGTTCGCCCTTACGAGCTGGACCGAGAATTCATTCTCTTTGTCTTTTTTCGATGAATTGCTAAAGTTCACGGATAATCAGATCCCAAACAATGCACCTAAGCTGGCTCAGATCTACTTACAAAATGGTGTCGCACCCTGGTTGCCTAGTAGGTTGGCCGGCGACATAATCGCCTCAATCGAACTCGCTCCTGATGGGTCAGGAGAATTCCTTAGGGCAAAAGATTTGAAAATTATATTTGGACGAAGCCTCGGGAAGATAATACTTGCCTCGGATTTGTCGTGATTGTACCGGATTAAGAAGAGACACCTACAGCCTCTTATGTCATGCATTCTCCTTTGAATATCCATTACGTGCGCATCGAAGTAGATAGCTTGATCTCGTCTCTCCTGCAAGAGGGTAAAACAATAATGGCATTGCCATTTTTATCTCATCAAAAATGGAAAGTTTGGGTGAAGAACTGAACCTGGAAGCAAAGAACCGGGTCTCCGACATTCACTATGTGACATTCATAATGCTCTAATGGGATAGATCGCACTCGAACTGCAGTTTTCACGTTTACCCATTCATCTTCCTCAGCTCCGAAACCAACAAATCGAGCTCGAAGTTCCTTCAATGTATGATAAAAGTAGCTAAATAAACCAACTTCAATTATTATTAGCATGAAACGAGGGTCATTGAATTTCCTAAACTTAATATGCAGATAATATCAATGAATAGGAATAAAAAGACCTACAGCTTCACCGGTACTTAGAAATCGACGAGTGAGGAACATATCAACGTCATACCTGCATGAGATGAGCTTCAAATTCATTAAAAGTCCCATTACTAAATGCGATTTGCAAGAAAGAATGAAAGGTTTCACAACAGCTTGCCAGACCAATCTGTTGGCATTTGTTATGCTTTTCTAAACCTTACATTGGCCCTATTAGTCATTAGGTTCACAACTATTGCGTTATGGCATATATTGAACTGAAATAATAAGCGATTATACTATTGGATGACAAAAAAAGCCAAATATTGAAAGATTGCTTATTTAAAAGTAATGAACATTTTATGACATAATTTTTGGACATATTAAAGTTCACAAGGTCTATCTTCAACTGAGTTCAATTTACCCTGAAATGTTCCTGGTATTGTAATGATATTGTAATGAATTAACATGGAGAAAAATACAAAATAATTTGCTGGATCGAAAGAAATGGTAGCAAAAACAGGAGTGAAATCTGAAAATTAGCAGATGCTATCAATATAAAGTTCCTTAAATTAAGTAACAAATTTCAAAAGCAGCCACATGTTAAACAAGAATAACCGATGAAGTTACCATGCTCCGTCTTTTGAAGACAAAGCCTCGAATTCAAACTCAGATATGTCTGACATCTTTTCTGGGATCTGTTCTCCTGTTTTTTGAAAATAAGAATGCAATCAAGTAATAACCCTCTCTTGTTACAACTAAAGAAAAAAATTATAGGGTTTAACTAATAAGAATTACAATCAGCCCACACAAGAAGTTAAAAAAAAAGAAATATTGAACTAATTCGAAAATTCCAACATTTTGTAGCACATCGGCTTGGCACTCATATTATTACGTTACATTTCTCTCAAAGACTGACTAGAAACAAAAAGTACCATTGCCGATTTCATAAACCATACTGACACTCATAGTTCGAAGTTGAATGAAGAAACACCTTGTTCTTAAAGGAAAATCCCCAAATCATGCATATTTATTAATTATAGCAAGTCCCTGGAGCACCTATCTAAAAATCACATAGTTCAAAGAAACATCAAATACCTTTTGAGTTTGATTCCCCCACGATCATAAAGTAGCAAGCTCAGCTAATAACAGTCAATTGATAGTTTCTACTAAACTAAATTTTTCATGACGATGTATCTCTTAAGTGTGTAAGTATACAGCTCAATCTATAGAGCACATTAATTAATATCAGAGACATTCAATTTGATGCAACCCCATACTATTATATCATATTTTTTTCCTTTATTAGGTGGTATTTGAAAACAACTAATTCAGCTTTCTCTTTATAAAGGTCTGAAAATGAATCATTGTAGAAGAATGTGGCCTTCCTAGACCATGAAATAAGTTTCTTTCCATTTGACCAAATAATTTACATAAACCAATTTCAATATAAGAACTTTTACCAAAATGCAGATATTCCATTTGATAAATTGTTTTAATCATTCATCAAGATTGTGTAATGTCATACTATATTATATCATTTCTTTTCCCGCATCAGATAGTTGGCATTTGAAGGCACTGAATCGGCATTCTCTTTTTAAAGGTCTAAAAATGAACACTTTTTTGGTTAAAAAGTGAGTTTCCCTTTGCACAAAACAAATGTTATCTTTCTATCTTTACCACATAATGGAAAAGTATCAATTCCAAGAGAAGAATGCGTAGGAAAGTCCAAATCAAAGTTATATTTCTCAACACAAATACAGATGTTTCATTTTATGGAATTTTGTAATCATCCGTTATGAAGAGGGTGGAAGATCACATTTTCAAGTATTCTATTGCCAAACATAGCCCCATTAGGCGATAAAGAAACAAGTACCGTCAAGAATTGGAGAATTCTCATTCGTCTTGATTATTGGACTAGCATTAGGAAGCTCAGAAACGTTGTTATAGCCTTCTTGCAAGTCATGCTGTCTACTTTGGAACCAATTTTGTACCTAAAACATAAAAACAGCTGTAAAGTTCAATAAATTACTGAGCAACTAATAGGAAAGTAAGATAAAACATTTAAGAGCAAAGATGGAATGATGCAGAGTGCGACAACCTCGGTCCATTTTACAGCAGGTTTACCAGATCGTCCAGCAGACCGACTGCAGATATATTATTCTGTAAGTAATAAATTACCACCCAAAACATCGGTTCTGACATTTATGTATAATTGAGAAAGACAAAGCAGTGAAGTTAGAGAAACATAAAAGAAACGAAAAGAAAATGTCCCACTTGAAGCTTAGAGCAATTTTCCTACAAAATTCACGGTCCTGCAATCTATCTCTTGATTCCTTCTCCAGTTTCTCCATTTTCTCAACCTACATTTTCCAAAAAAAAAAAAACACAACGATCAGTTTGTTGAATGGAATCAAGAAAATGGATGCGCAAAGGTCTGTCGTCCCCCTAGGCTACTCCCCCGTCTGCTAGGAGGCAACGTCAATTGGACAATCAGCAGGGACCGTATCAGTTCCATTTAGAAGATACAAAAAATTCCGATGATGATCCATCATTCATCTCCAGAAAAATTTGCAAAATCAAAACAAGAATAGTCCAAAAAGTAAGCGAACAAAAAAAATTTGCAACAAAAAGAGATATGGAGAAAAATAATTCAAGGATTCACAACGCTAACGAGAAACCACCATTTGATCAGAATCCCTGAGTGTAAAAAGCTGCAACGATCAAAGAAGGAATAAAAACACGAGAAACGCCCAGTCGCATCCAATCGCAGCCAATCTCAGAGAAGAATGAAACCTAGCAATGTCGTAGTTACCTCGGCCCTGGTGAAGCCCGAAAAAGCCAGTCTCTCTCGAGGTCGAAGACCTTCCATTATCGAAGCTCCCTCGTCGAAACACAGCAACCAGCCTTCGTCTTCACTATTTAACACCTAATACTCTAATCATAATTAATTACGTAATTAATTCATATTTAATTAATTAATTTGTCTATAATGTGATTTTCCCTCTGTTCGGAACCGAGCTGAACCGAACGAGTCGTCCACTGAGTAGACTCTACTCACACTCACAGTGGCTGCTCTTCACCCCCACAACCATTGCAAGCTCGCTTTCCTCCTGCTAAGATGCGCTGCCCACCTTTCAATGCGCCATCTTTTCCAGATCATACCCCAACTCCTCGCTTCTCCGATTCCCTCCATCGACCCCAACCTCATCGCCGTCAAGCTTATCGGCGTTTGCGCCGCCCATTTTAATTTGCGCCATGGAACGCTTATCTTCACCCACTACCTCACTGAACCCAATATTTTTTCCTACAATGCGCTTCTCAAAGCCTTCGCTCAAACAACGACTGGCGTAACACCATAGCCTATTTTAACGATCTGTTGAAGTTGCCGAATGGTCCTGTCCCAGACGAATACACCATCACTTCTGTACTCAAGGCCTGCGCCGGGCTGGCGCAACCGGTCGAAGGAGCGAAACTTCACTGCACCGTGGGGAAATACGGGTGTGAATCAAATCTCTTCATTCGTAATTCGCTCGTTGATTTGTATTTCAAGGTGGGTAGTCCCGGAATTGCACAGAAGCTGTTCAATGAAATCTCCGTTAGAGACCTGGTGTCGTGGAATACGTTGGTTTCTGGATATTGTCTAAGCGGGGATGTCGGGAAAGCCAGGAGGGTGTTTGACTCCATGCGGGAGAAGAGTTTGGTTACTTGGTCGACAATGATAAGCGGATACGCCAAAATAGGCGATTTAGGAGAGGCAAGTAAGCTGTTTGATGAAATGCCTGAGAGAAATGTAGTTTCGTGGAATGCCATGATTGCTGGCCTCGCGCAGAACGAGAAGTACACCGATGCCATTGCTATGTTCAGAAGAATGCAAGATAAGGATGGCCTAACTCCAAACGATGTTACGCTTGTTAGCGTGCTGTCTGCTTGTGCAAATCTCGGCGCGCTTGATTTGGGGAAGTGGGTTTATAAGTTTATAAGAAGAAGAAACATGGAAATCGGGTTGTTCTTGGGGAATGCATTGGCCGACATGTACGCAAAATGTGGTTGTATGGACGAGGCTAAACTGGTATTCGACAAGATGGAAGAAAAAGACGTGATTTCGTGGAGTATAATGATTACTGGATGGGCAATGAACGGGTGCGCAGAGGAAGCATTCGAAAGCTTTTCGAAGATGATAGAACAAGGCTGGAAGCCAAACGAGATTTCCTTCCTGGGTCTATTAACAGCCTGTACTCATGCAGGTTTGGTCGAAGAAGGGCTCGAGTTTTTCGACAAGATGGGTGAAGAATACGGTGTTTCTCCACAGATCGAGCATTATGGGTGCATGGTCGATCTTCTCAGCCGAGCCGGGTGGCTCGACGAGGTGGAGAATTTGATCGGCTCAATGTCTATGAAGCCGAATGTGGTTGTTTGGGGAGCATTGCTCGGGGATGTCGAATCTATAAAGACGCAAAAAGAGGAGCGAGAGTTGTGGAGCAGATTCTCGAGCTCGATTCCGAGCATTCGGGAAGTTATGTTTATCTCTCTAGTATCTACGCCTCCATGGGAAGGCTCGAAGATGCAGCTACTTGCAGGGTGAGGATGAGAAACAATGGCGTGCTTAAAACTCCGGGCTGTAGCTGGATTGAGCTCGGAAACACGGTTCATGAATTCTTCATGGGAGATCGTTCCCACCTGCAATCCGAAGGGATCTACGGAATGATTCGAGAATTGAAGGGGAGATTAAAGGTCGCTGGGTATAAGCCAAAAACCGATCTTGTGGTTCAGAATGTCGACGAGGAAGAAAAGGAGGATGCTTTATCGACCCACAGTGAAAAGCTGGCTATGGCGTTCGGCCTCATCGGTACCGAGCAAGGAACGACCATTCGGATTGCGAAAAATTTGAGAGTTTGCGACGATTGTCACGATTGGATGAAGATTATGTCGAAGATTGTGGAGAGGAAGATTGTGGCGAGAGATCGGAGCCGGTTCCATCACTTTCCAGATGGAATTTGTTCTTGTAAAGACTACTGGTGATCGATCTGCTTCAGAGAAAGTCTTCATCAGCGAATGTTGGTTATATATAAACAATTTTATTAATTAAGAATAGAATTTTTAATTAATAAAATTAATGGAACAACGGCCGTTTGAAGAGCAAAGCCCTTGAGCTTAATTCTACAGAAACAAGGAGATGACGACGGATCGCGCAGGTTTCGAAGCCACAGGCAGTTTAAGCGCCAAATCACCGACAGTTAGTCGCACAAAAGGGCAAGGATCCATGGAAATGCACCTCGCTTTCAAAATCGGCTTCAAATATACAGGAAGAAGGCGACGGAGATCGGACAAGCCGTATCCGTAGTTCCGCACAGGCAATTTAAAAAATAGCCACAGAAACGATAAATGTAGAAGTGCAGAAGAAGACAGAAAGGTAAACGACGCAGCAGTTACGAAAATTGCTGAGAAACGAAACAGAAGCAGCACTAGCAACAGGCGAGTGATAAACAGGCAAGCCAGAAGGCTTCTCTCATTTCGGCAACTGTAAAAACGCTCTCTCGGAAGAAAGCAGTGCACAGTGACTTAGAATAGAATCAACGACGTGCTATTTCCCGGAGCTCTCTCCAACGGCACGCTGGCGTCGAGCCTCGAGGGAGAGGGTGCAGTGCACAGTGACAATTATGTAATAATTCTATGTTCTTATTTTCATTATATTTTAAATCTGAATTTAGAGTAATATCTCTCATTCTCTCATTTGACCTTGAGTTTTAAAAAATAAAATCGGATCGGTGTGCTTCATTTTCCGTCGTTTGATAATAGATTTGACGTATAAATTCAATCATCTTCGAATATGATAAATATATTATATTATTAATTCTATTAATGTTTCGTAAAATTCAATTTATAGTATTCATTTTCCAGTTCAATCCAACCAACAGAGTGTCATCTTCGAGAAAATTACAGATTCTCAACGTTACCGCTCGATGAAGAACATTTTACGACATAAAAACAATGGTCCTTCGAAAAACTAGTCATTTATGATGAACAGGTCCACGACAGTACTCTGTTTTTGTCACTGCTAAAACAGTAGACGAGGAAGCTTATGTACAGTAAAAGAAAAAAAAAAGGGTTTTCCGAAGCTGAAAGAGATGGGTTACTTCAAAATTCTGGACAAGAAATCAGACGCAGAAAGATTCGACGGCTTGATCACAGATCAAGTCGAGGCCATTATCGATGAACAGAGACTGAAAAACAGTGTCTTAAGATTCAAACATGAATCTAAATCTGCATACTCTAGCCAATCTTAGATTTATACAGCAAAGACTCTGTTTCGGGGACATGCTCTTGTCTGTGAACTTAATATGAAATTAGAAGCGTAAACTGTCTCAAAACTTTTGTCAAACAGTTGACGATTAAAGCAAGCCAACACAAAGAGACAAACAATCCATCGATTAAACCATTTAAATAGGTAAAGAACTGTCATTTTCGATATGAGACTATCTTAAATTTATGAAAAAAACAGAGATAAACCCAAAATGAAACGAAAACAAATAAAGGGGAAGGATTTTGTTTTTTTTTTGGAGTAAAAACAAAACTATCCAACTTTGTGTTTTCTTTGCCTGGCTTCATCCTGTCTGCCTTTCAGCTCGCGAAAAGGGGGTTACACAGATAGAAGCTACATTATACTTCTACAGCTGAAAATCCCCAAAAATGGCCTGGACGTACCTCCTCGGAAAGAAATGGCAGCTGGGGGAGAAATCGACCTCTCTTCCACCGCCATTGCAGAAAAGAAGAAGGCAGGCAAATACCCAGAAGTCTTACAGTCTCTAAGCAGGAAAGAGAGATAGAGAGAGAAGTTTTCCTATGGCGGCGTTTCAGCGAAGACGAGGAGGAAGATGGTTAAAGAAGAGATGGAGCAGCGTTTGGTGGAGTTTTGTGCGTTTCGGCTCCGTTCTCTGCAACTTCCATCCTGTTCTTTATTCCATCTTCCTCCTCTATGTCCTCTCCCACAGCTGTTCCGTTTTGACTTTAAACGACGTCGGATGGGATGGGATCTTTTCTAAAAACCCTCGATAGTAATTAATTTTTTTTTAATTTAATAAAATAATTGTACAATTACCTCCACACCTTTGATAATTTGACATGAATAATAAAAATATATAATTACTAAAAAAGCAAAACAAATGAGGGAGGGACGACAGGTAGATGGGCGTCGTTAATTGAGATAATGAATGCAGCGCTTNTATATTTTAATTTTTTAAATATAAAATAAAATCGGATTAAAACAAGAATTACACTTAAACTGTTGATTTCGATTTCAAATCTAAAAATTCAAAATCGTAAATTCTGATAATCAGACCGATCCTTTCCCACCCCTACAGGAGACCGCGGTCTGATTGGATTTGACCTTTTTATCTACTTTTAATTCCAATTCTTAAGGAAATTTTGATTTATGATTTAGGTCCAATTTTTGTAATTAAAAAACGGTGAAACATGAGTAAAAAAAGAATAAAAGTCAAATAAAATCTGACATAAATTCAAAAATTAATTATAAATTTAATCGATCACTAAAAAAATATGTTCTAAAAAATATATATTTTTTATTTTTAAAAATATAGAATAAAATAAGGAACAAACTATAACTACATGATTCTATCTCTATTCAAAAACTCTTCAATTTTAAGAATTACCCATTAATAGACTATTTGGTGATGGAACCACACAGACCTTCTCACCACTCAAAGACAACTCCAAGAGTTGATATTTCTTATTTGCATAATTGTTCTAGATGCGGAATTGTCAAATTTAAATTGATTTAATTAAAATATATATTTTAATGGGTAAAATATTAGTTAATTTAATTAAAGTGCAATTCGTGGGATAGTTATTGGTAATGTCGCATTTAGAGTGCTACATTATGTCCCGACTAAGAAAATGATCCTTCCATTAGCCATATTTTGTGCATACAAATGGAAACCATACGAAAGAAACCAGCCATGTTGGTCATGCACAAAATGTTAAGATTCTGGACTGATCGTCTTTTTCACCGTCGCACCATCTTTTCCGGTGATTCTTCCGACCGCCTTGGACGGCTCTGCTTCTTCAAGCATTTGAACGACGCTTCTCATGGTAGGTCTCAGAGAAGGAAGCCTGGCCGTGCACCGGACTGCGATTTTCAGGACTTTAATGGCTTCTTCCCGGTAGCCCTCTCCGATTCTAGAATCCACAATACTCAGAACGCTCTCCGGCGTCGTCAGTTTTTTTGACACCCAGTTCACGATGTCCTTGTTTTCTCCGAACTCTGGTTCTATCGGCCTTTTTCCACTCACTAACTCCATTAACACCACTCCGAAGCTGTACACGTCGCTCTTCTCCGTCACCTTGTCTGTGTATCCATATTCTGCACCCAACAATTTATACTCAGAATCGGACGATCAAAAGAGGAAGAGGGAAAAGGAAGGGAAGAAATTGCTCACCGGGAGCAATGTAGCCCAGAGTTCCGGCGATGACGGCGGTGGAGTCTTTACCTTCGCCGGCCTGAACTATCTTGGCCAGTCCGAAATCGGCGATTCTCGGCTTCAAGAATTGATCCAGCAAAATATTGCTGGATTTGACGTCTCTGTGAAGAACTGGTTTCTCGCAGCCATGGTGCAAGTACTCCAATCCTTTCGCAGCTCCGACTGCAATGTCGAATCTCGATTCCCAGTCAAGCTCCATCTTCTGGCTCGTATGGAGTCTCTCCCACAAGCTTCCTTGAGGTAGATATTCATAAACCAGCAAGCTCGAGTCCTCGCTTGTTATGCTGCAATATAGCTTCACCACGTTCAGATGTCTTATGGAGCTCAGAGTTTGCACCTCTGCGTCGAACTGCCGTGACTTCGCCGATCGTTTTCCGATCATCGGCGTCGTCGTTCGGCTCTTTTTCAGGCCTGTTTGGTCCGTGTTCCACATGTGTTTCACGGCTAGTTCTCTTCCGTTACTGAGTGCGACTTTGTAGACGTTCCCGGAGCCGCCTTTTCCGATCAGATTCTCGTCGGCGACGGCGTTGAGAATCTCGTCCTCGGTGAAGGTCAAGAGATGGAAGCTCTTTATGTCCCATGATTTGTCTTTCAATGATCTGTCCTTGTCTTCCTCGTTCTTGTTCAAGCAGACGAAGAACGTCAAGAGAAGAAGCATTACCGTTAGACCAACGGAAAGACATATGAGCAGCGTTCGAACTTCCTGCGACATTACGGTCCCGGAGGAACATCTTCTAAAATACGGAACGGTTACACTGCAGAGGCCTGGATTTCCGGCGAAGCTGCCGTTGTAGGCTTCGATTGATAAAGATTCTGGTATTGGACCTGTCAATGGATTGTTGGAAAGATCCAAGAGACTCAGCCGAAGAGACGAGAAACTCCGGGGTATTTCGCCGGAAAGTTCGTTTTGGGAAAGATTAAGCGAGTTCAACGACGGTAATGTTCCAAAAGACGACGGGATTTCGCCGGAGAGGGAATTCTGAGCGAGATTTACGTCGCTGAGGACACTACAAGAACCAATTGTGGATGGAATCGGGCCAGAAAACTTGTTGTTGTACAAGTAAATGCTTCCCAAGTGCCCTAATTCGCCGATCGTCGCCGGAATTTCCCCTGAAAACTGGTTATCGCTCAGGTCAATCGCAACCAAGGACGAAGCCTTCGCAATCTCTTTTGGCAATTGGCCGGAGAATCGGTTGCTTCCGGCGTATAATTGCCAGAGCGCACCGGCGTCCTGGATATCAGAAGTGATTGGGCCTTCTAACTGATTAAACGCGACGTCGATGATATTGACCTTCGGCAATCCCCAGATTCCGGCAGGGACTTGGCCGGAAAGTGAGTTGTTGCTCACTCTGAACCTAAGAAGAGACGAGCAACTAGCGTAGGTCCCAGGAATTTCGCCGGAGAAATTGTTCTGAAGCATGAGAAGCTGCTTCATCGTGCCCCCTTTGCACATATTCGACGGAATTGAGCCCGTCAGTAAATTCTCAGAAACGTCGATGAAATTGAAGTTGGACCAAGAACCAAGAGACGGAGGAAGAGGACCTGTCAACTGATTTGTGTACAGCGAAAGGTTCGTCAGCCGCTTAAAGTTGCCGAACTCCGCCGGAATGTCACCGGAGAAACTATTCTCAAAAAGTTGCAGAGAAACAAGATTACTCAGAAAACTCAACTCAAATAGATCACCTTCGAGATAGTTCGTCGAAGCGTCGAAGTTCTCAAGAACAGTAAGGTTTCTCAGCCCTACCGGAAGAGTTCCATTCAACTGATTGTTGTAAAGTTCGAGTTGCCATAGATTCCGGAGCTTACCAATCTCCGCCGGAATTTTCCCGGTCAGAAAATTGTCAGCGAGCTCCAAATTAATCAGTTCAGTGAGATTCCCGATGACCGGAGGAATTTGGCCCTCGATTGAACAATTAGACATATATAGCCAATTCAGATTATAAAGACTGAAGACCTCCATGGGAAACGGAGTTCTGTCGAAATTATTATCTCCGACACTCAACCGGATCAGAGCAGTCATGTTCCCGATCGATGTCCACGGGAATTTGCCGGAAAACCCACTGTTGTTCAAATGCAGATATTGCAATCCGGTCAGCGACGAAATCTCCGGCACTGAACCGGAGAAGAAATTGTTTCCAAGATCCAAATATTGCAATTTGGCACAATTGTTCAGAACCTCCGTGATTACTCCATGCAAATAGTTGAAACCAAAAGCAAGCTTCGCCAATGATTGAAGCCGGCATATTGAATCGAGAGGAAGAGCTCCACTGAGATCCCGACGAGAAAGATCAATCTCTGTAACGGAACCTTCCAAATTGCAAGCAACTCCGGCAAATTCACAGACGGAGCCGCCGGGTTTCCATGACCGGAATACGTCGGAGCCGGGAGTTTGCAGTGCAGACTTCAGCTCCAGAAGGATTTGAAGCTCGTCGGATTTGATTCCGCAGAGGAAAGAAAAAAGAATGAGTGAGAAGATAGAAATCGCAGGCGACATGCCGTGATATTTGATTTCTTGGCCGGAGGAGGAGACTTGGTTGTTCCTTTTCTGGTCTTTGAAGTTTGAAAGAGGGGAAATGGGTTTGGCAACGAGGTTTAGACCATTGGAGTGAGCATTTCAAGCTTTGAAATTGTGGGCGTTCAGACAAACACCAGACCCCACTTTCTTTTCCGAAAAAATTGATCCAGATAAGAAACGAGGAAGAAGAAGAAGAAAATGACTCAAGAGATCCAAAGGACCAAATCTATGTGCTTGGAACGTGGCGACTTATCATTGGTCCATACTGACACTCATGACCAAGCTCTTTTTAAAATCTCGTCAACCCCGGCTCGGAAACATGTAGATACACTTGGTGAAGGTGCCCAGCAAAATAGGTGTAAGCAAAACAGTTTAGTTTTTATTTTTAAATAATTATATTTAATTTTAATTTTTAAAAAATTATGATTTATGATTCGGTATCAATTTTTAATAAAAAAATAAAATAAAATCAGAACTTAAATTATTGATAAAAAAAATTCTAAAATTTAATAAAATTTGATTCAAATTTAATAAAATTTGATTCAAATTTAATAAAATTCGATATAAATTTTAAAATTAATTATAAATTCGTTCAATGATTTAAAATTTTAATTATAATAAAAAATTATTTTATTATTATATTTTAATTTTTTTATAGATAAAACCTAGCCGAACTGCTTCGTGTTCATCCTTACTGCAAACGGAAGCAAATAGGAAAAGTTCTACAAATTGAATAGACTCAGAGTAGTCGATCGTAACTTTTACGGCAGTCTCCGTTTGCCTCCCGGGCAAGCTTTAGGAAGACGCAAATCGGAGCTCGGCTAGATGTGGTGACTAAGATCGACGTCGGAAAGTTGACAAAGCTAAGTTGGGACTTCTACCGTTGTCAGACATCCATTGGACGCGTGCGTCGTTTTCCTAGTAACAGCAGGCTGTCGTTTGGTGCATGGAGACGACGGGTGTGAAAGCTTCGAAACTTCAAGCCGCCGATGCTGACTCCCTTAACTTTGGTTCCCCGACCTTGAATAAAAACGTGACAGAAACAACATATTTATTTATTAAAAAAAAAAGTGATGGCCTTTAGTTTCCCCGAAAATAAGGTGGCAATGGGTTCCACGAACATTGATAGAAAAGGATGGATAAAGGGGTTGACTTCTATTTTGTCTCTAGTGATTTCAATAATTATGAGTTTGACCATCTAATTGCACTAATTTGGCCTTCTAGAGACATTGATTAAGTGGGAAGAGCACATTGTTTTTTAGGGTTTGGTAAGGTTACTTTGTGCTTTCTAGGCACTAAGTAGCTTATGACATTGGAATAAAAAAGCAGGGTTTGGTAAGGTCATTTGATAATTGAAGCAATTGAATCCGCTTCTTCTATCATAAATGGTTTTTTTTAATAAAAATGAGACAAAATTCTACGCGTCCTCCTGTATTTGTCTAACTTCTGTTTTCTTTATGATAAGATGCACTTATTTCTATCTTCTCTAATAAAGTTTGTCACTTCACATTGTTGTGGGTATCAACCAAATGTTAGTAGATTTTACTTTACAAGAAGAGCGTGTGAAGATCAACTAAATGGGCTTGGTCGTGGGCCTTGTAAGTCACTTTTGATCCCCCTTTAAAGGTTGGGGCCAAGTTAGTTCTTCCTAAGAGCGTCCAACGTTTGATCTAATTCAGATTCTATTTGGAAATCTTAAAATTATTCATTGTTCTTTAAAATAATAATCTTTGATATTTGAATCACATTTATGAGATGGGATCAGATTTTGTGTTTCCACTGAACTTGGATAAAATTTTAATCGATTCTGGGTCATTTCTTGACCCATGATTCGGTTGGGATTTCATGATTTTTACGTTTGAAACCGTGAACATGGCTATGCGGCCCTCTCTCGGGGCTTTTGGTTCAGCCGCTGGTCGGCCACTTGAGAGATCGGTGCATGAGTTGGTTCGGCCGGCGGAGGCCTTTCATTGCCGCCGGAGCGGTGGCGATTATTATCGCTGTTTTGGTAATCGGGCATTGGATGGTTAATCGCGACAGAGGTAAGGTTAGGCCAGCGCAGTTGCCACCTTCGTCCTCGGGTTTTGGATCCTTGATGTTGCGAATAACATGACGCAAGGACCTTGCAGGGCCCTACTCGCCGGTCTTACCGGTTAGCTTTTTTCCTGTTCTTCAGTTACTATTCATTCAATCTCTCAAAACGTGTTGGATCATTCAATACGTGTTGGATCATTCAATGAATCAAGCCTACTCGTCGGAGCTCCTTAAATTTCCCGAACACAGTTCAAGAGACTCTCTGCAATGATCTTCGTGATGTTAATAGACTATTAAACATGATTTTTTCGTCGTTGATTCGTGGTGGCTTTTGAGTTCACTCTTGATGGTTCAGTTCGACTGGGTTCTAATGATATTATGAACGATTTGGAGTTAGTTCTTTGGCTAAATTGGTTTTGGTTCTGGAAATGATCACCGGAGGACGAGGGTGGCCAGAGCTTATTTTGCTCTTTTCATGGCGGTCGGCAACATTCTTGGATTTGCAACAGGACCCTTCGGTAAATGGTTCAAGATTTTCCCCTTACTCTTACACCAGCGTGCAATACAAGCTGCGCAAATCTCAAGGCAGCTTGTTATCTTGACGTCGTCGTGTCTGAGCAGAACTGCAGCTCGAGAATCAACCTTCACGCCGATGCAGGTGGCGGCTCCGGTCGCCGGTGATAACTTTGAGGAACTTAAACCGTAGCTAATCATATCTTTCTTGCCTAAGTTTCGTGGGTGAGATTTATTTGGTGATAATTGATGAAATGAATAGAATTAGAGTTATGAAATTATAATTGATGCGATAATATAATCCATTAATATTGACCAGTAGGTGGACTAAGTGGAAATAAGCGTGCTTCATATCACTTTGTGTAGCTGGAAATCAGATAGAATGATCCGACAAGCCGACTATTTGGTCGATTTAATTTTTTTTAAAAAAATAATACGAACTCATCTTGTGAAATCAAATATTTATGTGATCTCGGATCGAAACGGTCTCAAACTTTTTGTTTGTTTCGGTTGGGATCGGCTTGAACCCGTAAGTTTATTAACGTATCCAACTCAAAATTTATGAAGAAATAGTTAAATGTTAGTGGCTTAAGTCGGTTAATCGACTCGAACCCACAAATTTGAATTTTAGTAAATTGAATTTGAACTTGATCCGTGTAAATTGAATAGTTATATGAACTCGAACCGAAGCAAACTTGAAATTTGTGACTGTTTTGGTTTGATTCGATTATGCAGTAGATTTAAATTCGGATCAATTTTAGAAGAACCGGACCGGATCGAGTCAACTTTTTTAAAACAACCGACCTGAGCTGACCGGTACCCGTTTGACCACGAGAGGCGGAATTGTCGCGCAAATGCGACTGTAATTGTACTACGCATCTTACCGAACGCCGCCGCGGCAAATTCCCGCTAGATCTCGGCCGCTTCCGTCAACTTCAGCTTCTTCTTAAAGTGCCGCCCTAATTTGTGCCGGAGCTCTAAGAGCGGTCTCTCTCCGACTACCTCCTATCATTTCAATTCTCACTGCGCCTCCTCGCTTCCATTTTCTCGTTATAATCTGATTCTTTGCTTCTAATTCACTCTAGCTTTGATTTTGCTCGATTTGCAGCACTCTACGTATGAGGTGGATTAGTTTCGCTCTGTTTATTTTCTATATTCCGCTAATTTGATTTCCGTATGCTTTGGATTATGATTTATGGCATCTATTCGGAGGACTCAGCCGCCAGCGTATGCAGATAGGAGTATTCCAGGTGGAGGAATTCAGCGTCCTGTCTCTTCTCAGACGCATAAATTTCTTTCTAGTTCGAAATATTCGTCGCCATTATCGTCTTTTCCTGCATTCGCCGTCGGCGCTAGGAAATTTGTCGTCGGAGCTTTGTTTCAGAAATATCATCCAAGGAAAGTTCATGGATGGCGGCGAGCTTTTTATAGGTGCACCTTATGTTTTATGGTTGGTCTATTCCTTGGTTTGCTTCCCTTTGGTCGTGTAAACGACGATATTAGGAGCAATGACTTCTTGTTCGAGACCAAGCCTTCACGAGGTAACCTGCAGTTTGACAAGGACAGTGATCGACGCATAGTTAGGCAAGATGTATCTGTGGTTGATTCGGTTAATTTATTGGTTGAACCGCCAGGAGAAGTGAATTGGAGCTCTGATTCTCGTCCAAGGAAGCAGCTGATTGTGGTAACGCCAACATATAATCGAGCGTTTCAAGCTTATTTCTTAAACAGATTGAGTCAGGCGCTTAGGCTCGTTCATCCTCCCTTACTTTGGGTCGTCGTGGAAATGCATCAGGCATCGATGGAGACGGCTGACATATTGAGGAAAACTGGAGTAATGTACCGGCATTTAGTGTGTACGAAGAACATGACCAACTTGAAGGATAGAGGAGTTCATCAACGGAATACAGCACTAGACTACATCGAGCACCATAAACTGGACGGTATTCTTTACTTTGCTGATGATGACAATATATATTCCCTGGAATTGTTTGAGAGCTTGAGAACCATAAGGTAATTTAGCTTTTCATCTGGTACTTTGGGTTTTTTCTTCTTCTTATCGAATCATGCATGTTAGTAGTTTGAAATTTGTTTTTGTTGTAATCCAACTTATTATTTAATTTATCTGCATCTTGCTTACGATTTGAACTTTCACCTCATCACTGTTGTGTAGAGATGTTTATTTCTAGCTCTTAGTCGTTTGTTTTCCTTGACATCTATCTTTCCTTTTAGGTTAAACCATGTTCAGCTGTTTGTACCAATTGCTAAATATTCACTACTTTCAGAATGTTAATACGTGATTTACACTGCAGATACAACCTGCCTATCTTCTGGCTCTCTCTTTCACCCTACACGTGTCATTGGATGTTCTATTACATTAAACTTGAAGTACTCCACTCTAAGCTTGACCTTTTCTACCTTCATCTACTGCTTCTATACAATGATGAATATTGTAATGTTTATGCCATTGGTTTTTTTAATGGTTTGAAACTGGGGTCATACGATTTCTTTTGCCGGCAATTACTATATTCATCCACCTGTTCGCCAAGTGCTTTAGTGAATAAACATTTCTTGTGGCTGCTTAAATTATGTGCTTTAAACTTATGTTACCATGAGATTCTATAGACTTAATCGAAAAGGTTAGAGAAAATTGATTTTTCGTTGTTTTTAAACTTGTCAAATATTAGTGTGGGCATGTGTCTGTATTTAGGTATTTGTGTTTTCACTTTTGATGAAATTTGTGTATGTTGAACCTTAAAGCCAGGCAAAAAATTAGTAGTCCAGCTAGTAAATTTTGTTTGTTTTTATCCAAAGTTTCAATCTTTATCTTGTTTTCTTTCTGTGGGATGACTGCAATGAATTTCTATAAATTTGTATTGCTTTTTTACAAACTTGGCCAGTTTATTTTATTTCAGTCGATTAGGAACTTGGTCTGTTGCTATGCTTGCACAAAACAAAAACAAAGCCATCTTAGAAGGTGCTGTGTGTAACGGCAGCCATGTGCTTGGATGGCACACAAATGAGAAAAGTAAAAGATTACGGAGGTTTCATGTTGATATGTCTGGCTTTGCCTTCAACACCACAATTTTATGGGATTCAAAGAGGTGGCAACGCCTTAACTCCTCCCCGATTAGACAATTAGACACTGTAAAGGAAGGTTTCCAAGTATGTCCATCTAAAATACATTTTCTGTCAATTTATTCCCTTTAAAATTCAAATAACTTTTTAACATCTTCTCATTGGGCATTTGTTGCAGGAGACTACATTTATGACGCAATTGGTTGAAGATGAAACTCAAATGGAAGGCACTTCACCAGGCTGTTCGAGGGTAATGAATTGGCATCTTCATTTGGAATCGCCAAATCTTATCTATCCCAAGGAATGGCTGTTGCAGAAAAACCTTGATTTTATTTTGCCTATAAAGTGATCCTTTCCAATCGTCAATGTCATTGTTTGGTGCATAGAAAAAGACAGGTTTTTCTTTTCCCTTTGAAACTCTGCACTAGTTTGCTAATCCTTTAATGCATATAAGAAAAATCTCAATTTTGACATATTATCTAAGAGTAAGCCTAGAGTTACGTTCTTGTCATACCTCTTGACGTGCTGTTACGTGATTAGATCAATTAAAATGGTAAAGAATTATTTATATTTTTATTCTTTAAATGTATTTGAATTGATCCACTTATGCGACGACACGTCAGTAAATATGACAAAAATGCATTGCAAGAGGGTAACACTAGACTAATTCATTATTTAAAGTTCGGTTTACTTTCTTGCGATACATTCTTACTATACATGTTAACATATCGAGTTGTGATTAGTCTTAAAGTACATCTAATGTATAACAACTGAAATAATTATTTATTATAATTTAACATGTTAGCATGTACAATAAAAAAATATGATAAGGTAAACTAAATATTACCCTTATCTAAAAGGCCCACACTTTTGAATGTTATGTACATTAGAGATTTAAAACATGCAACAAATTTTGGGAACATGAACCTTTATGAACGTTGTTTTTCTCTAGTTGCTTTTGGGAACTTGTTGGGCTGTCATTATAGCTAACGATGATTGATGTACAGGACTAGGAAAATGGTTCGATCAGTTCCTTGCTCTCCATTTGATTATTGGTTCTCCTTAAATACACAGTCCGTTCCACCTTAAGCAACATCAGTCCATCAATCGACATAAAAGGACGAATATACAGCAGATTATGGATTCATATAATACAAGATCTTTTCCTGAATTTTTGTAATTTGATTCGTTTCTTCAGTCTCTCATTTGTTCTTCATTGTAGACTCACAGTCCAATAGAAATATCCCCAAGAAATGTTGTGGGGACAATTACGAACTCCTATTGAACAGTTCAATCTTCCACGATACATTGTTTTGACATATAATACTATTATAATTTATTTTATTTTAAATTTCTGAATCTTAATCTGTTATACTCTGTGACAAATGACCCGAATTGGGAAAAGTAGAAATCAATATTACACGACGAAGAGACGCTACAAAAATTGCACGAATAAACAGAGCTTTTGCTCATCCGCAGAGAAGGTGCTTCGTGGGGAGGGAAGGGGCTAGCTCGCTATGAGGCAGGGTTTGGGTAAATCCCTCTACCCATGCCCACTAATTCTGATCATCCAGGCTTTTCACCAATTAGTAAGCAAGGCATCGAAACCGAAATAAGATCGATCATTCTTCCTCGGGCGACCAGAACTAGCTGATCAACCCGATCCACTTTAGCTCCAGTTATGATCCAGATTCCCGATATAGTTCAATTTTTGTGCTCTAAGATTCAACAATGGTTATGTCAAAGTCGACCCTCGAACCGATGAATTCGTATCTGAAGAATACAAAGACGATGAATGTGGTTGCTGGACGAGCACTTCCTTTTGTAAACCAAGAACCGCAAGGGTTGCTCTGCAAAAACGGAACAATTCAATCAACTGAAACAGAAATAATCTTACGTAAGCATACTACGGCCACCTTGAATGCGTCGGTAATACGAGATAATAAAGTTTGCCACAGTTTTTTCTGGCTTTCTTAGAAAATGGACAGAGCCCATTATTTTTTATAAGTAATCCAAATTTGTGTTAATAGATGCATGCACAACAAGGGGGACCCAGAAAATCAATACAACTAAACTCCACTGCAGCAAAGAACATAATTTTGACCAAAGAGAGTAGAGAAGGGCCAGACTAACACAGATAGAATAGCATCTATACCTGGATAGTGAAGATTTGATGCTTGGATGGCTTGCATATGCAGCAAGTGAACTTCTATGGTTAGGATATTTGTTCAAAGCATTTTCAAGTTGAGCTGGAGGCAACTGCAAGTACATAGAATGAAGTTGTTTCGACAAGCACCGTAAAAAAAAAGAAAGAAATCCGCTCAAACTCGTGACAAAAATGATACCTTTAACAAGACTTGGAAAGAATGAGGTTGTGTCTGGACTGCACATTTCAAGAAACCAAACCACAATTTTGGCATTCGCCACACCTTCAAAAAAATGCATCAAATCACGAGGTCACCAACCTTCATTCCATATTCAAGTAAATGTACCTGTTTGTTGACAAGTTTTGAGAGTATCTCCATGACAAAATCAACCTGGAAAGTGTGAACATAGAAATGGAAAAACTTCAATTGCACATTTGAAGAAAGAAGAATTAAGAGTTCACTAGTTCAAAAGTTGAACGAGCAACAGATCAATTAGAATTATCTCATATAATTCCGCTCCCAAACTACCACACAGCATAAGTTAATGAAGATCAAGATAATTCATGATGTGATTGAAAATTTTACCAGAGAAGGAAATGCATCAATTGCCTGAATCACGGTTCTCATAAAGAGAAGAGGGAGAGGAGTTTGATCAACCTAGCAAATACAAGAATTCAAAGCGACTACATACGACCGCTAAGACAATTGATTGTTGCATTTAGCATACCATTTGGGTCAAGGCTTTAGCCAAGACCTGCTGTGTGAAAACTGTCCGTTGCTCGAAACAAGCTGAACAAGCATCAGTTATCTGAAAACATGGGAGAAAAACCAAATGATGGTGACATTAAATAGAAGCATAACTACAAGTTCTATGCTCAGATGATGCCATCATGAATTGATATCAAAGCTAATAAATGGTATTAACCAAGATCCAAATAATACTATCTCATGGCCGTTCAGATGATATACAAGCAGCAACTGCATGCTAAATGAATAAACTCAGGGACAACCAAAAATGTGATAGGAGTCCCTTTACAATCAAACAAACAACAACAGAGCAACAAAACAATAGAATGATACTGGATTGAACGATAGAAAATGAACATACATACTAGCAAGCTGATACCACTGAACTTATTATAAGGTTTACTTATAATAGGAAGCGTAAGCAAAATGCAGAGAAAGAGGGAGAAAAAATGATAGCATTAACTGTCAATGACAGTTATAGGAATTAAATGGGAGCAGTTTGTACCAGAGTGGGGTGTGGAGAAAAAAACTGTAAGTGGAGAGAACAGGGTCTCGAAAACCTATTTGTGGAACAATTGTAGTCGTGTTTTCGTTTGATATCTTTGTAATCGTTGCTGTGTTTGATTGTAAGAACTTTGCGTTTGGGTTTTAACAAAAGCAATTCAAGGAGCTTGCTTCTTACCAAGAGTACATTATTGGCGGCTTTCCCACCCTCAACATAAACCCTAAATTTTCCTTATTCCTAATAATAACCAAACCTTCTTATATATAGTCAAATAACTATTAATTTCTCATTTTACCCTATACCCTTAAAGATTTGGGCCTTATCACAATGTTCATAAAAAAGTGATGACACACCTTTTTCAGTGCAATACCATCTTTTTCAGGAACAATGGCATGGATGGCAACCAATACTTCTGCAGGAGTTAACGCAGGACCTGTATGAGCGGAACCCTGCCAGGTATTGGAAAAAAAAGTTCTTTGTTGAAGTTTCTAGAGCTCATGGAACATAGGTAACAGGACATCACATATATGGATGCAATTTGGAGAAATAACATTAATATTGAAATTATGAACTAAGTTGTCAAGGGAAAAATTAATAGATGTTAAATAGGCAGACTTCTTTCCCCAAAAACAATGTAATTTTGTCCATTATACGAGATGAAACATGTTTAACCCAATTATTATCTCAAAATCGATAAAAAACATATATCCTCTAAATTTGAAAAAAAAGCATTTTGTGATTGGTGAGTTATCTTGTTTTTTCTTTCAAGGCAGTAACCAGCATAAACTCTCATTTCTATTTGCATCATCATACAAGCAGCATAGGAATTTCAATACTAATCGTGTAAAGTGGGATATCTGTTCAAAGTGGGATATTTGTTCAAGGGCAAAGATGAAAGATATCTGTACTAGATGAAGGATTGCAGAAACATGCCATTGATGAGCACAAAAAGCCCAGTCAGATGCTAAAAAAATCCAGTCCTTTACAATTCTAGTTCTACTTTTACTACCAGTGGAATCTCAAATTAAAACGAAAAATACATCATTCTCATACCTGTAGTATGTGAGCTAATGCAGTCTGGAACTTCTCCAATGGAAGGTCTAGGAGCCTAGGGAATATAGACAATACCTGACGGAGCACAAGAATTTAAAAGAGAAACATTGAATAACAAATGCACAGGAGAGATCAGTAGAAGAATTTAAAAGAGAAACGTTGAATAGCAAATCCACAAGAGAGATCCGTAGACATAGTTAGTTTATATTAATTGTGATGCATGACATGTTTCTTGTTGTTTTTCAATTCTAAACACATTCATTGTAACTTTCCATTACTTTCTTTATAATATTGCAGATGCGGAATAACATACTACATTATTATTATTTTGCTTTTACATCAATTTAATTTTGAAATAGTATTTAGGCATTCCTTCTAGTCTCCTTTTTTATTCTTTTTTTATTTGTGCATCGTATAAAGCATTAAGTTAAAATATTTTGTCAAAATTATAGAATATTTTCATATTCTGACTAAAAATGAACTACATCAGATCTTGCCTATATTCATTTTTTAATATTTTGTACTAAATCGTCTTAAAAAGATCAGCAACGAAATTCTTTAATGCTTTGCAGATAATTCATTTACAGTGCACGTTTAGTAGCTGTCTTCTGATTGTATAAAAGAGGTTTTCTTGTTCAATTTTCTGTTTTACTAAAAACGGACTTCCACATCCTTTCTTAGCTATTAGTCACATATATAAATGCCATTTTCTGACGAAAAAAAAGAAGCTAATGTTAAATATGAATGGAAAGAATGAGAAGGAAAACCTCAGTTTTGGAAAGTGAGGAAAGCACAGGGATGAGAATGGTCACATCCTGCAAAAACACAATATTAGAGATAAGGAGCAAGATAGATCAAAGTTCTCTGAGACCAATATAAAATTTAATGTGGTTAATGGAACCTTCAGTTTCGTTTCATATAAATGCTTGACAGTAGCAATTAGTTCGGTGGATGGAGTCATCTCTTGAGTCAATATATGCAACACCTTTTCAGTTAAAAGATCACCATCAGCTCTTTAGTTGTGAAAAATATAGAAGGGGAGAAAGATGTTCAAAACTAGATATAGAAACCAACCAGTGTAAAAAGATGTTCACTTCCTTGTGGAGGATCTGATATTACCCCAAGCAATTCTGAGTAAGATGAACCCAGTGCCCTAATGAGAATAGGCATATGCCTATGTACAGCCTGCATTATCCCAATTCAGGCACATTGGTGATTTATTTCATAACCAGAGATCTATCAAACTTACAATTAAAGGGATGGGTGTAGGGGTGGTTAAATAGTCCATAGTTTCACGCAGAAAAATTTCACATGATTAAAAATTTGCATAGAAAAAGGTGGCACAAATAAAAAAATAAAGTCAATGATAGATATATGAACTTACATTGGACGTGGGATTTCATTTTCAAACAATCATAATAATCAACAATACTCGAGACTAGTATTAATAACTCATAATCAGAAGATATCTCTCCAAGAACATAATGTAAGTGGAAGGATACGCAACCAAAGCTCCAGAGTGCAAAGCATATTGGCTAATCTTGAATGCTTATTTTAAGAATTCAATTGCACTAGTATAAGGTTGAATTAATCATGACATATGAAAAGCACCAAGCAATGATAGTTTTGTTGACTTATTGAGTAATATCATAACCCAGTTATTTGAGCAATTTTATTTTTCATAACGAAAAAATTGTAAAGGGTAACATCATTCGTAAAGAAAGTAAAAAAAAATAGAAGTGACGTTCTTCGCAAAGAAGAGTCAATTGTAAAGTTTAATTGACACTCGAAAGTCAATCACGGTTTACTCGAAGTAGAAAAATAATAAAATCTTCAAAGTGCAGTCTTAGAGCGTGAATGTAAGCAAAGTTTGCGCCGAATCACAAAAACAGATCGATTGTATCTCTTCTTTCCTTACTCTTTAATTTTTATTGCAATAATGACTTGAGAAAATAAATTTATGAAATCACGAAAAAACTAGTAGACTTAAATCACTCCTCTATTAGGTTAAAAATCGATCCTACAAGTTTATCATTTTCTCAAAATTATGACTGATGGTCGTCAGTTTTACTGCAGATTGCTTCCATCTTATTATTTATTGATCATTCGAAGAAAAATAACCTAAACCAAACCATGAATAGACACAATTATGAGTTCTACAAAGCATGAGCCAACCGCCAACTTTTTTTTTAATTTCCAAAAAGTGATGAAACTAAAAATTACACCTTTGTTGCATAATTTGCCACAAATCACTAATCACTTTAAATGAAGTTGATTCATAACCACGACTACTATCCAGGACCAATTCCCTATACTTAGAAAGGACCAAAAAAATAACAATTGATTTGTATGGACTAATCAATAGAACCAGGTCCTTATCATCATAAAAAAATTACTATATCCAGCTTTCTTCAATTTGAAATTTGAAATAAAATTAAAAATGGTAGACCATTTGGCATTAGGATGGTCAATGAAACAAACGAAAAGAGACCTGCTTTACAGCTTTAGAAGCTCTCCCGTAAGTTTGAAATACCAATTGAAGTAGAGTAGGTTTCTGCAAGGAAAGAAAATTATCTGAATGTAACCAAAACCTTGAATAGGGAAGAGAAAAGTAAACAAGGATACCCATAGATGGATTAACCTTTATGCATAAAGCAAAAAATAGAGAGATTAGTCTTTGAGCCTCTGAAAATGATATGGATGAACTGCCATGAGACACAGCTTGTGAGGTCCTCGTGGTTTCAATTGCAGAAGTTACTGGCTCTGAACTTTCAGCACCACTGATAGATGTTTCCTGGCTTTCAACCTATAAAATAAAAATTTTGAATCATTAAATAAATCTACAAAAATAAAGAAACTTCCAGGTATTTGATAAATCATTAGATAGATCTAACTGTCAAGGAATGGTCAACTTTAGTTTCTGAAAAAAATGACGTAGATTTCCATGCATAACAAGTTTTAAATCTAAGAAGTTGAAAGCCCTAAACTGTAATTTATTCTGTACTTGAATATATTGGCAACTCAACCATGATAACCCACAGAAACTACAAAAAATTGAGCATATTTTAAAACAAATAACAGAATAAAATGATGGTATAACTTTTTCTTGGTCAAAAAGATTAGTGACCCATTATGTTAATAGGCAACACATTTTGTCCCAATTGGAGCAACAAGGAAATAAGCATATCACCATTAAAAAGAGAAACTTCAGGAAAGGAGATATGACAGAAGTATTATCAGCCTTCAATTTTTTTATATATACATTACTGCACTCAATATAACTTGGTGTCATGAAGTTACAGCAAAACATTTCATGCACGCAAGAAACAAACAATCTATTTTTCTTCCAAAGAACTGTTAGAAACAGTTTATTTACACTGCTCCACTGTAATTATTATCAACTAACTACACAAACTAATGTCTTTCCTCAACACAAAAACTTGTGATTACCTGATAGCAAGGAAGAAAGAACAGTCTATTGAAATGGAGCAAAAATCTACACAGAGAGAGAGAGAGAAATATACCTTTATTTCAGCATCCACTGCTGCCAACAACATCGCTGTTGCATGTTTCTCAATATTGTCTGAAACATAACTAAGCTGGTAGAGTTTGTTTGCCACCTAATTAAAACAAACAAAATATAAGCTGATACAGCATTCTGACACCATGATGATAGTTACAATTTCTTTCCAAACAACTAAAAAAACTAAGCAAATATATCAAATAAAGATTAATCAAAAGTGTGTTGTCGTACCAGCCGAATCGCTGTTGATCGTATCTCATCTTGTGAATGAACAGAACACTGCAAAAACACATGAAAAACTCTTGCAATAAGAACGATTGAGTCTAAAGGAACTTACATATACATACTCAACAGTGGGCTCATACAAATTCATAGACGTGGCCGTGTCTTCCATTAGTAGTTACTGAAAATACATCAAAGAGATTGAATACCCTTACATTATAGTCAGAGTTTTACTGCAAAACTTTTACTTCTCTACTCTTCATTTGTGATGAGCTCGTTCAGCATATACTCAAGATTTTAATAATTTACTCTTCGTTTGTGATAAGCTTGGTTATTATAGAGATTTTCTTGTCTTTTCTTCGTTTGTGATGAGCTCGCTCCTGAATTTTCTCGCGGCTAAGGTGGTCCAAGTTAACTGGTCATTAAGAAAAAACCATTTTATGAATGAAAAAAATCCCACAAGGCACTCTTGCCTCTGAAAAGATATATCCAGAATCCTTCCAGATTAAAGTGAAATCAATCTCATCTACGAGCTCAAAAACTTATAAAAGAAACAGTATTAACTTTTAGACAGTCCCTTTATAAATTTCCAGATAAACAAAATAAAACATCTTGCATCTCAATTTGTCGTCATAAGCTAGAACTATAAGAATTAGACACAGCAACATGTCATAAAGTTTCCAGTTCGTAAGAAACACATCATCAAAGATGATTGTACACGAGTAAAATTCTGAAATACTCATTCACTATCTTGTATTAATGATGCAATATTTCCACAACTCACACAATGTTTCGAATTATCTTCTTAAACAAAACTGCAAAGTAGAAGATCTTAGTGTCTTTTAAAATTAGAAATCAAACTATTTTTGGAACTATCTCTACCTGAAAAAGCGTCAGTTTTTCACCCATTTATAATGATAGGTTTACGCTAAAACAGTTTTCCATAATTCTCTTATGAGAAATATAGACATGTATTTTGTAAAATGAAAATAAAACCAGCCTGTGGAAACGCTTTCAATAAGTAGCATCGTTACTCACATTTGGGGCCAGCTACTTACCTTCAAAGCAATATCAAGGTATTTCTGCCGATTAAGCGAACGCTTTACAATCAAATTCCAGACAATTCCAAGGCCCTGAGTCACACGTTCCACATCACGCAATTCTTTTCCATGATTATCAGTTAAATCAGAGGTGCAAAGATCATCTAGCAGTTGCAAGACAGAGTCTGGCACGACAGGAACTTCACTAAGCAGTCTACTAAAAGACTTGTCTGAAGCTGGAAAAGATTCCAGCAAAGAATTGGCCTAGCAATAAAAAGCATCAATTCAATATTAATGGCATACAAAGGATCACAAGAAAGTAACTGGAGAAGGTTGATAACGGTGATGTGGTCCCCACCACTGCTAAGAAAAACTTGTCGTACACTACAGCAATAAGTGAAGATCCATCAACTGAATCAGAAATCACAAGGGAATGCAGATGATATAGCACATTTAAAACAAGCTCATGACCCTGAAAGAGTAGCACATATTTTAATCAACAAAAACATAATCATCATTTCAAATCTATTCTGAAAAATAACCAACAATGTACAAAAAGATTACCCTTTGCTGTTGATAATCCAGGACGGCATGTTTTTGCAGCATTCTAACAACACTATCATCAGCATCAATCTAGAGAATATGAAGTATGAACTTATAAGCAAATAGAAAGCATAAATTAAATATCACATCAAATCTAAGTTACCAAAGTTTTACATGAATTTACTATAAGTTCCTTGAGCAGAATTAGTAACTTGCTGATCATGAGCCATTTTAACTATGAAAATAATGCCTTGAAGTAAGAAATGGATTCAACGCAGTGAGAACATATGAACGAGCTTCCAAATGGAAATTGTGCAGATGCATTCACTCAAAGATATGATAGACAAATCTCCTTACTAATTTAGCACTTAAGGATTTAAATGCACGAGTGGCCTCATCATATGTTTTGGCCATTGTTCTATCTCAGTTAAATCTAAATATTTTTAACAGAAATACGTTCACAGTATTACAACCAAATCAACATTTTGATGACGTAAATTGAAAATATGTTTGCAACCATCCCAAACCTGAGCAAACAAACGAGCAAGCAGCGACGAATGCAGTTGCTGCCAATCCATGCCACATAAATTCTTACAAGAATCAATAATTCGTTCAACTGCCAACATTTTTACATTTATTTGCTGATCTGAAGTTAATTCAACATATGAAGGAAGTAAAGGTAATTCTTGACAGGTTTCTTCAGATGTAGAAGCGTTTGAAACAGATGGAGAATGTTGATCAAAATCCATGAAAGATGATATATCATCTGCTTTTGTGACTGGATTTTCAATTGAATTAGCAGTAAGTAAATCTTTGTCTACTTCTTGAGCAGATGAAAGTATGTGATCTGAAGAGGCATTTGTTTCCAGTGCCGTGATTATTTCTTCAGATTCTTCCAGCACCTCTATTTTTGGAGACTCCATTGTATTGTCCATGATTTTGTCTTCACTTCTTAATTTTGAAAGGAGAGCCGTAGAAGAATTATAGACAATTGTTGCCACTGAAGCCGCTTTACTGATGGAGCCATCAATGTCAGTTTGCAATGAGCCAGCATCCTCCGAAGAAGAAATTGATGGTGCTCTAACACGCCGAGGATCAAGGCGATGTGGATCCTGAAAGTTTAAGAAAATAAAAAATATAAATTATACAAAAAATATAACAATTTTACATATTGTAGCTTTCAAAGCTGGGATATTGTACCCTCCGTGGATCGCGTTTAGAATCCAGAATACTGGCAGTACAGGCGTCAGGCAAAGATGGGTTGCTTGAGGTACCCAAAGGAACAGATAACTGAGCAGTAAGAACTGGAGATAGCACAGATTCATATAACGCTGATGATCCTACAAGCCTTGACAAAGGTGGAGTGGCCTTGGGCAAGTGCTTCATATTAGTTATGACGATATCAGCCAACATATCAGGATGGATTTGTGAAACAAGAAGTTCTAGTGATTCAGCTCCCCTCTCTCCCTCCGCAAGTAGGGCACCAATCATGGCAATCATTTGCTCAACAGGGGTCAATGCACCATTTAACTTATTAACATCAGGAGGCTCTCCATTGTTAGGAATAGGAACCTCCATGATATCATTTGTTTGAGCTTGTGAACTCAGATTAATATCAAAGCGTAGGCGTTTGGAACTTGTAGTCATCTCATGGCCATTTGCAGGCTCTTCATTATCCAAAGGCAGTAATCTTTTCCTTGACAGATCAGCCGAGATAGGAAGCTGAGTTGATGGTGCATCATCCTGATGATCAAAATTTTACTCCAAATTCTAAGTTCAATCATAAAATTCTAATGCGCGAGCATTTTTTGTCATGCATAACCAGATTACCTTGTTTAACCAACCATCACGTGATGCGCAACCCATACCCTTGATCATTTTACTAACTTGTCTAATCACTTGATCAGCAGCATCTCCAGCATTCATAGCTCGTAGAGCCATCAATAATCTCTCTCTTGACTGTACCCATTAAGACACAAACAAACAAGACGTCAATGTAGACGAACAAAGGTGTTTCTCATATGATAGCCATAACTTTATTTTTCAGCCTTCCCCGGTTGTTCTTACAGCAAGTATTACATTTCCCACCTAAATGCATAATTCTTGTAAACTTAAACTAGTAATAAAGATCCCAAGCACATAAGCACACAAACTAGACATTTCTGAAGCCATTTGAACAGTTGAAACACATTATCACAGCTAAAAAAAATTATTTCAAGGTGAGTTACATGATGAACCAGGTGATTCATATAAGGACAAACTTTATTGCAGCTTTACAGGAGACAACTGATTTTTCATTTCAGGAAAACAGCAAGAAAGATATTTGTTTACTTCAGGATTTAGCACCACTACAGTGAGTGCCTGGCTCAGCTAAAAAAAGATTAATAATAAGTGTATCTTTATATTTTACTCTTTTAAGATACATGTTAACGTATCAAGTAATGAATAGTTCAATAAATGTAATAAAATTAATTAATTAATGATATTAATCACATCAATCATTATTTGACATAATTAGGTGCAGTTTAAGAATGCACAATAAGACAATTAATTACTAAAAAAAGCACCAAGTATGCATACAAATGTCTAATACAATGTAGATGTACCTCCACAATAGTTGGATAAGTAGATCTGAGAAATCCTAAAAATGCTGTTCTTATGGAATACTGGATGCTAGGAGCATGACATCCTTTTGTTGGCTCAAAGTTGGGATCAAAATCAAGAAGTCCAGACAAAATCATATTGTAGTGAACTGGTCTCCTCCTTGCTATAGATGCCAGGCTGTCATGTAGAACGTAGCAGATTTATTTTTCTAATATTAGCACTAAGAAGAAAAGTAAATCCGTCGGTCAGGAATATAATCAAGAGCAACAACCAAAAAAATACATAAAAGAAAGCGATTGCCAAAAGATAAGACATCGAGTCAAATCCGAAAAATTATCAGACAAAAATTTAGAAGTTCTGCAGATAAAGTTCCGAAATGACAGATTACATTCAGTAAAGCAAAGATCAAGTCTAATTGATCTGCCCTTGCACAGTACAAGTTTAACCACCTAGAACAATAGAAGACAGCCAGCAAGTGGCTTCTCCTCTAAAGATAAAAAAGAAAAAGAAAATGTCAGCAAACTACCCAATTCCTCAACAAATGTGCAAGTTAATCAAAACTCAATGATAATGAAACAGAAAATATGTGTATCACAACATACAATATCGAATCAACCTCTTATCCTTAGCTATATCATGTAATTTATACCAGAACATCCTTTGTTGCAGCCTATTCAACAATATTACATATGAACAGAAACAGTGATAAAAAAATCCTAGAAATTATGAATATTTAACTGAAGTGTGGTTATTTAATGGAGAAAAAAGCTAAGCAGCCAATTATTGTGTCGCACAAACAAACAGTTAATATCAGTTCTTCAGCATGTGTGGATTTTCATTTGAAATGGTCCGTGCAGTTTCAAGAATAATGCAGTTCTTCTACCACATATATATGAATCATAGAATTTTTTTTCTATACAGCATGGTAAAATCTGCTGAATGTGCCTCAATACAACTCATGCCATTAGATCTCTGTCAGGCAGTTTACAAACTAACTAAAAACATTGGATAGAAAAAAAAAAAGAAATACCTATTGAAGAATTGATGCAAAAACCTTTCAAATATGATGATATAATAAAAAAATACAATTGAAGTTGTGTACTAACATAAATGATTGGAAAATTCAATAATTTTCATAGAAAATAATTTTCCAAATCAATTCTCTCAAACAGAAAGATTTTTAGAATACCTTTTGCATTTATATTGTGTTTCTTTTGAGGATTGTCAAATTTGCAAATGACTCATGAACAACTAGCTCCATTGACCAAAGACTGCATTACTGTTTGCATTTATTGATTAATTAAAAGCAATGAATTTTGGTGATAACCTTTGATTAAACATATTGAAAACATTTTATTTAGAAGCGCCAGTTATGAAAGTGCTTTCTGTTTATATGGTGCAAACAAAAGCCATTTCGGCCATATCACAGCCAAATTCAAGCGTTCTTATAGTGAGTGAATGCCATGGAACAAATTATATCACCCAACCCAGGAAAACCAGAAATCAGAAGATCAGAACATGTCGTGTGCCTTCAAGATTAAAAAAAAAGAAAGAAAGAAAGAAACTCACTGCTTTTGATCAAAGTAAAATAACGTTATAAATAGCTTCCAACCAATATTCACTGACATGAGAATAACAAAAGATAAGATCATAAAAAATGGGTATAAAGTCGTTTAATTAATCATTATACCTGTGTAAATGTGCATCAAAATTCAAAAATAAAAAATAAACAATAATTTTTTATAAGCAGCTCAAACATGATTAGCTGTAAGAATATACAGAATCTATAACTACTTGTAAATGATCTCTTTAACAGTTATAAACCGCACTGCATGACCACACTTTTTCCAGCAAAGAAGATGATCATAACATCCATCAGTTATCCATTCCTATCAGTGGCTACTGTTGCTTGACAATACCCTCATTTTGCATGTCTAACCACTGTCTAGCTTTACTTCCATTTTCAGAACCATAAGTTGCAGTTTGAATGCTACAGGCTTCTCACAAGAGAGCTGGTAGGCATGCTGTATTAGTGTCCTAAACAATCAGACGAACATGTTTGATAGCATGATCCTTGCTACAGCAATCCCTTTGTAATAGATAATGACACTAAAAACAACATGCATCTTAATGTTACAGTTTTGATCCTTCATTGACCGGAGATATTTATATGGGATAAGCATCGTTAAAGATATGAATAACCCACCTATTTCGTGGAAAATAGCATTTAAAAAATTAGCGGCAGGTTATTTCAATAAAGAAAGTAACTAGGAGGCAAGACATACATCATTGCCTACCCTATGTTCTACTCCCATATAGGTATTGGACTCCTACCAGGCCCATCCATAACTATGCAAACATCACGAAAGAAATGTTGAAGGATAGCTCAAAGTCACTAAGCTATGCATATCTAAACGTAAAAACATATCCCACAGCGTAAAGTTGATTGTCTTACAATAAAACAGATGGACATACCAAGCATCACAGTGTAGAAACTTGAGCAATACCTTATTATCAAATAAAACAGCCCAAGCAAGTTTTTTTTCTCAGCTCAATAATCATCAGAAGAAAAATATATGATTTGAACCATGCCCAGAAAAAGAGGAAGTGAATACTAGGGAGAAAAAACAGTAGCTCAACGCATTGTCATAAAGTGTACAAAGCTAGACCTCACAATAATACCAATCAGCCAGAATTAACAATAAATTACAACACAAAATCATAGTTTAGATTCCTTTAGACTCTTAAATAATAAAGGAACCTTTAGCAACTAAAGAATATAAATTAAATATTAAATAGAACAAACAACTGCAGTTCCAATAACAAATATTGGGGTCATAAGCTAATTCTCTTCTTTTACTGGTATGAAATTAAAGATTCAGCTTACTACTCCCATTACAAATCTGTAATTATCAAATGTACTACTTAAAAGCAATTTCTTTTATGTTCACCAGATTTTCATCCATAATAGCAAAATTTCTTTCAGTAAAAAAAGTATAAAATGAAAAAATGGACAGAATTAAACGATGAACTTAATAAACTTACCAACTGACAACAGTGATTGTTAATGGCCCAGGTAAACTATTCGTTGACCGCGACAAATTTAACAAAATGCTAATAGTCCTATTTGCATCTGACATAAGAACCACTGGATCCAAAACATGATATCCACCACCCAGCAACGAAATATTGAAGGCTTGTCTACTTCTTTCTGTAACTAGATACATTAATTGATTTCAGAAAACGGATTATAAACATTTGAAGTAAAGAATCGTACAAAAAATAAATCAATATCACAACCAGGTCAGCCAAGTAAACTTGACAAGGCTTAAAAATATCTCAATATACCAGGTTTTCCAGAATCAGACGCCTCATATGTAAAAAGTATTACATATGTTTCTAAAAATTTCAATGCAAGTAACCGCTTCCTAATAGAGCCAGGCTACAAGATCAAGTTTAAACAGAGTTTCAGCTAAATATGGTGAAGGGAAAAACTACATAAGTTAAACTTCAACGACCATAGATATGGTCAGCCAGATTAAACATTGTAGACGGAGTCCTTTAATTATTTTTTCAGATTGGCAAATAAATAAATCAACTACATTCAAAATCTTTCTGATGAATTGAGATCCCATCTCCCAAAATGTATCCTTATTCACCAGCTAATAAAAAAACCCAACATTTTTTCTCCCATCAAATGATCAATGCAACAACCACACTCATTCCTTTGACTGAATGGCGCTCTACATATGTTGTCATGGATTCAAAATTATTGAAATTATGTCTGTTTTGCAAATAAATCAGTAAAGCTACTCCAAGGGGTAACTCTAAAAATAAAAATAAAATTTTGAAGAAATTTTAAAGATTGTATTCATACCTCCAATGCAATTGCAAAAACAGCATCTTTGAACTTGATCATCCACGTCCAAAGCTCTTCAAGCCATCTTTCAACTCTACCCCACCGGTGAAACTATAGTTTCTCGAAGTTGGAAACAAGGAATGAACAAATAAAGCAGCAAAGATATCAGACATAATGCTTTAATTTAAAATAATGCATACAAATAAATATGTACTAGGTGTTGCGGACAGATAAATATGAAGCCAAAGTTCTGACATTTTAAAGAAAAAACAACAATGTTCTTTAGTGAATGTCAATCAAAAGAGCAAAATGATAGCAAATATCGCTAAAATTCATAACAATGTTGCTTAGTGCCAATTAAAAGAGAAAAAAAATTATAGAAAATATCACTAAAATTCATAACAATATTTTTTAGTGCCAATTAAAAGCGAAAAAAATTATTGAAAATATCGCTAGAGTTCATATCATAATTGTGCTATGTATGCTAAGTGATTCTCGAGAGGAAGTAAATCCTAGTATGAGTCTCTCAGTGTGTGTGGTCATAGTGAGTGTGTGTGTGTGAGAGAGAGAGAGAGACCTGCAAAGCCATCTCCCCTAAGACGCTGCAAAACAAACTGGTGCCACTGAGGATAGACTGTCTTGCAACAACAGGGTTACCATCATTTAGAAATAACAGTAAGACGGAAATTAATGAAGAAGATTGCTCCACTGCTTTCAACCCAACATCTTCTATCACCCTGTAGATTGTTTAACACTTACTCAATAGTCGACTCTATATACATATACATATACATATGAAGCCAGCAGTTTATGCAACAATGAAAAATCATGGCAGTCAAGGGAAAAGAAAAGAAATTGAAACCAGTTCTCGGTAGATATGCAATGACTCCATAACCTGCCTGTCTATATGACACTAGTATCCAACGATTAAGGAACAAGATATTAAAAATACAATGCTGATAACCCCATTGAAAAGTTATACGCCAATTACAAATGGACTAAACGAATTTAGGGTCCGAACTTACTCAATGAGCAATTTACGAACGAGACTCTCGGGAGACGCCTGGAGCTCGATCAAGTAAGGGAAAATCTCTGCGGCATAAGAAGGCTCCATAGACAAGAGAATATCCCTGACCTGGCCAAGAGAAGAGAGCTTCACCGATAGGTCCCCGTGGTTGTTGGCAGTGGCGAGGAGATAAAGCGCTCTTTCTCTGGAAAGCGTGGCCATTGTCGACCCCCGATTTGCAGAGTAAGTTAGGGTGTAGTCGAAATCGTTAGGGTTTTGAATGAGACCTTGGGACTTTCAAGTTTCACCTGGAAAAACATGGAAGGATCACTTCAATCGTGGAAGAAGGTCAATTAACTACGATTTACGTGCTCTCCATTAACCTCGACTAGAGCAACATGGGTTGGGCCTAGGGGTGATACTATTCCGGTTTGCTCCGGTCTGGTTTATCCTAGATTAAAATCAGACCGGGAGAACTGGTAGATATAGTTCTAAACCAGAACCAAATTTGTGAAATGCCACCGGTTTCAGTTTGGTCCATATTTGTTCTATATTTTTATATTTGTCCTTTTATTATATTTATGTTGGATTTTAAGTGATTGACGTTGATTTAGAATAGATTTTTAGGTACGTAAAGTTTTATTTGTTTTTATGTTAGATTTTACTCATTTCTAGTCTTTTTTACACCGTTGATTCCTATTTTACCTTTATTTACTTCCAAATATCAAGACCCAATCATGGATCATAATTTTCTAGAATCGAGACCGAATCAAACCATAAATGGTGGTTTCAATCTGGTTTTGTCCATTCTTACATTTTGTGGTGGACTTTTAGAAATCATTTGGAAAATCAATGTATTGTTACGACTTATAAAAAATATATTAAATTGACGTTACAAAATATTTGACCGACGATAAGCTCATCTTGGGAAAACAAAAACATTAATGTCTTGCCATAAAACAGCTTGTGAGTGTCAAACTTGTACCAGTAAAATGGATAATCTTGCACATTAAGCGTTCCGAGTTTCTCTATTTAGAAAATAAAACGTATTTTTACTTAACCATGTTAATAAAATTGTGCTAACTCTGACTCAAAATTTAAAAAATTGTACTGAAAGCACGTGCGAGAACTCCACAACAAAGGTAAATGCTTTTTAGGGTTTTCTTTTATAATGCTTACATTTTTACGTTGCATTGATCTTCCTTTGCATTTATTGCATTTATTTCATATTTTAGAAGGTAAAAGATTAGGGGCGGATAAAACCGGTTGTCCCGGTCCAATCCAAGGTCGCCTCAACAAACAAGCTAAATGGGCCTGCTCTTAGCGATGAGGCAGGGGCCCAGGAAAAACAGACAAAATGACAGAATCAGCCCACTGCAGATTCTCTCGTATAAAAGTTAAAACGAGGGCAACCAAGCAAGAGCATTTGGAATTTGGATTCCAGAAGAGGAAAGTAAGTTGCCATTTACAAACATCCTCGGAGCAACCAAAAGGTGAAAAGTGGTAGGGTTCGATTTGACCAGCTTTTAAACTTCTTTCCACCAAGTCAACCACGGCCAACCGGTCCAAACAGGCTTTTGCAATCCATGCTACTTCTCCACGTGCCCCGTGACAGCTCGTGAACTGGGTGCCTACATAGTTCTTAAGGTTACAAATGTTTCGTCACGTGTCTCTTTTGAAATATGACATTAATATCATCATATATATTAGTTTCAATTTTTGTAACTTAAATTTAAATCTTGGAATTTTCATTTTTTTATTATTTTTAATTAAAATGGATTCAACTAATTGTATTTTCGTGATTTTCAAATTTTGGGAAATTAGGAAGCAATTTTTATTAAAATTGATGATTTCTCAAAATAGAAAGTTGCAAGATGTTTGGAAATAGTTCCGATTCAAATAAAAAAGTTTCGAGATTTTCTCACAAAAAACGCAATTAGCTAAGTTAATAGGGTAAATCAATTTAAGCACTTTTTGTGATTTAAATAGAATATAATTTTTTATTATATAAATTAAGTAATTATGTTTTATGATTTATGATCTTCCATATGAAAATCGCAATTAATAAGGTAAAAATCTAATTAATTTATGAAAATCACGAACTTTCCTAAACTAGTTGTATGTTATCAAAAAATCATCATTAATAAAATAAAAATCTAATTAATCATCATTAATTAATTTATTAAATTTTGTGCTCGAAGAGGAGATCAACCCTGACCGACTGAGGATCAACCTCCTCGCATCAAGAGCGGGGGTCTGACTCGAGGGTCGCCCCTACCAAGTTCTAATGCGGGTGGCTGAATTGGGAGTGGGCTTCTCGGGTCACTCTTACTTGGCCCTCGGGTGAATATATTTTAAAATTTAAAGTTTTTTGAATTATTTTTTAAAAATTTATGATTTTTTTAATATTTGTCTCTCTAAACGGAGAATATTACAAGTGGGAACCTGCTAGAGTTTTTTTATAATAAAAAAATGAGATTGATTTGATTAAGAATTAGAACCCACTTGCTTTGCTTCCACAAGTTCAAACCTTATTTTATAAATGAGCGGCTAGTTCTAGAAGCCTTGTGATATTTATTTGGCATCATTTGGAGTCAAAGTTATCGTGTACGTTCACAACTGGCTCGTGCATGCCGAATTGAGCTTCTAATCTCCGGCTCGCCAACTGCAGGATCCAGACCATCACGATTCACGATGGCCAATCTCCTTATTTATACCCCTCAATTTCAACCCCCTCGCCATCAAAGCTGCGGTCCATCGCATCTAAACATTCTACCTTCGCTCTCTGTCCGCTGCTTCTCTTCCGCCAATCAGGTATATCACAGAGCTCTGACGGATGTCCTCTCTCACTCTCTCCATCTCTGCTTCCTTGATGAGGTTTCCTGTTTTTTATATCGTCCATGCGTTGATACACGGAAGCTCTGTGCAAATTTTTAACGTGCATCATAACTATTTTTCTGCTAGTGTATGGATTTACCGCATTAATCGTTTTGCAATTCTCTTCCTAATGATATATATGTTTAGGGATTCAGCTCTGTAATAGATAAGTGGAATTCTGACAGATATTTGAAATACGCAAGATAACATATTCTAGTTTCTCTCTTTCTCTTGTTTTCTTCCCTCTAATTTTTACATTTCATTTCCGATCTTACTGAATATTTATTTCTCACAATTAATTGGCCATGCCTATGATTTTTTGTTCAACCGCAACCTTATTTGTTGGCTGCCTGTAGCTACATTTTGCTTTTGAGACTCACGATTGAGCTTAGAACAATCGAAGAAAATTGCTTGAATGAAGGCTTGTTGCTCTCATTACGCTTATCGGCTATGATTTTAGATTTCAGATCTGGATGTTCTTTTTTCAAGAATTGGTTTCTTGTGAGTGTTTCGTCATTAATTTTCTTATCTGCAAACTCATATAGCTTTTTTTTTTCTGAAACAGAAACCTAACTATTAGTTTTTAACGAACTCTTCGTAAAAGCTGACTATCATTCAGTTATTTTACTTACACAGTTTAACACTCGCATCTGCAGACATGGACGCCACTGCTGCTCAAAGTCTGTATCCGTTGCATCGTTGTAAAACTCTGCATCTGGTTTGTTGCTTAGCTGCTCTGGCTGCTACTTTCATTTATAGAACGACTAAATTCTTTTTAAGGAACACTCCTGTGTTTATATAATATGCTATTTACAGGTCAGGCATGCGCAAGGGACTCATAATGTAGCAGGTGAAAAGGAACATAGCGCATACCTATCCTATGACTATTTTGATGCACAACTTACACCCCTGGGATGGGAACAGGTAAATATCTATCAGAAGATGCTTTCCTCTCTCCCACTCAACCACAATTATTGAACATATACTTTAAAGTAGGATTAAACTCTGTTTATCATACCAAATAACCAAAAAACATTGTTGTATTTATTCTTCGTACTTTTCTTTCTTGCATGGTGGAGAAAGTTACTCAGAGGTTAAGAATGATTTTTACTAATAAAATATAATGCAACAGGTGGACAATTTGCGGAGTCATGTTCATGCGTGTGGTCTTTCTAAGAGAATTGAGCTCGTAATAGTCTCTCCTTTGTTAAGGTCTGGATTCTTCCCTTCGTGTATTCATTTTAATAAGAAGCAATTTTTTTATAAAACTTCGAAAATGATTTCGAAATGCTTGTGATGGATTATGCGGAAATTAATTACAAATTGTTAAATTAACTCGATTATTTAACATTCTGTTTCCCTTGTGCAATTTTTTTTCAGAAAATGATTCACTATAGTCCTAAGGCTAACTTCAGGAGAAATTAATATTAGCTTTCCTTCAAACTCTCTGTTAAGCTTTGAGATTTGAGCGTAATTTAGAGAAAACCTGGCACTTTTAAACTACAAAGTTGAAATTTAGTTGTGACTTAATAGATGTCTTCAACAACTGTATATTAGTGCACTCGGATGAAAATAACTGCTATAAAGGTTAAAAAGATGTATTGTTCTGTGAATACCTGCATTTGAGCTGAGACATATTTGGCCAGCTGTATCATTTTCTTGGCATTAATTAAGTTGCTTTTTTATCACAAAATAATTTGTTGATTTTTTTTTTCAATTGGAGGTGGTATTTCTTTTTGCTCTAATCATATCAAAGCATATTAAGGGAAGCGGTTGAAATGTAACTTGTGGACTGTTTTTACAAATATATTTCTTGTACTTTTTACTTCTTCAAAATGGTGTAAGGGATAAAATACATAAGCAATATATTGATTTTCTTCTTCCGCAACAGGCTCAATGTAATAGCATCGCTCTTTTTAACGATCAAGATTGGTAGCCCATCAGTCTTCATAGTTGTCCATGAATCATGTCTTCTCATATGTTTTGATTTCATGCAAAGTGGTTGCAGATGAAGTAGTTTTTATTCTGAAAGCTAAAGTTTTTGCTTTTCTCTCTCACCTTATTCATTTTTCACCCACAGGACTATGCAAACTGCTGTAGGGGTGTTTGGCGGCGAAGGTTACAAAGATGGGATAAATGCACCCGCACTGATGGTGGAAAATGCAGGTGGTAGCAACCGTTCAACAATTTCGAGTTTGAATTGCCCCCCTTTTCTGGCAGTTGAACTTTGTCGTGAACATTTGGTATGCCACCAATATCAACTCTTTTGAAGTAGAAATCTACCTTATAGCGTCAATTATTTTAGGGCTTCCAGAATGACATGGTTTCCCATATATATCATTTCAAAAAGATAGTGTTGATTGTCAGGAGATAGACAATTTGGACATCTTCAACAAATGTTAATGTGTGTAATGTTTACTGTTTTAAGATGGGAATACTGATTTAGTATGGATCATGCAATATTTAAAGTGAGAGAGTGTGTGTGTGTAGGTGGGGGTGTGGGGGTGAGGTAGAGTAATAATTAGACAGTTTTACCTTAAATAATCGCAACCAAAGTTATTATTTCAAAGAAAAGAGGTGTCCAAATTTTGGTTTCAACTATTCTTGTATTATATAATATGATTCATGATGCAGGGAGTTCATCCATGTGATAAGAGACGAAGGATTAGCAACTATAAACCTCTTTTTCCTGCCATTGGTTTTTCACTGGCAAGTTGAACACAATGCTTATCTTGATTTTTTAATTCTTTTTATCTAATTCCACCTAAGGTTTTTTTTTTGTTTCATTTTTCCTAGATAGAAAGCGATGATGATAACTTATGGGTTGCTGATGTCAGAGAGACCAATGAAGAAGTTGCAGCGAGGGGACTGAAGTTTCTAAACTGGTAACAGCTGATTGTTCTATTCAATGATTTGAGCCTCTGTACTGCAACATGAGTAGTTAAAAATTGAAATTGTCCGAACTTGAATTTTAGGCTTATATTTCGACCTTTCTTCTTCTTTGAGTTTTTTCCTCGTGCCTGTCAAAAGTTTTCTAATAGATTGTACTTTATGTACACAGTATTTCTGAGGTCAGAAATTTTAATGCCGTGGCATGTTTTCATTATGATTTATTTGTTGGATTAGAATGTATGGGCTGTCTGATTTGTTGCAGGTATTTTGTTTTCAAATATTTTGACCTCCGTTATTCACTTATGCCATAAATTGTATTTTGTTTTCTATCTACTTCACTCATATATTGATTGGAATATTCTTTCAAAATCTATAAGTCTTATTCTTTACACCAAGGCCTAGAACTAATAATCTGATCATTTCTTTTTGATGTCTTGGAAGTGCATATCTTCATTTAAATATCGACGGACAAACCTTTATGTAGCGATGTGAAAATTATCTTTTTAGCCTGGTCCTCGTAGATTCTCTTGAGCTCTGTTCAGTGAAGTAGGACTTGCCCACTTCAAACGTGAGTTGTAGTTTAGTGGCGCATCATCATATAATTGATAACTTCAATTCCAATTTAAACATATAGGATTTGGACACGGAAAGAAAAGGAGATTGCAATCGTTACACACAGTGGGTTCTTGTTTCATACCTTAAGCGCATTTGGAAATGATTGTCATCCATCTGTAAAGAGTGAGATCTGTAAACAGTAAGTTTTCTTTTACCTTGGTTTCTTCATTTATAAAGTCTACAATGACAACACAAAGCATGAGGCACCACCAAAAGACTACAAATAGATATAGAGAAATCAGCAATTGCTTTCGATGCTGATATCAATTGGTAAGATCAATAACGATCCTTTGTACTATTAAATGCTAAACATAACAAAAGCATACACGAGAGACTTTGATGGCCCTTAAACTTCCACACTCAATACACTTTTTTCTATTAATATCCATTCATTTCCTTTCTACTCTATTTAATAGTCTTATTTTAATAACCTCTATCAACTATCATAAACTTTCCTAAACTTCTATTAACCTCTCCTAATTTCTACTACTCACTAATTACAATATAGACGCTAACAACGTGCTGAATTGTTATTTACCGGAGTCTGATGCCTCTCCACTCTTCTATCTTCCTCTCAATCTCCTGGATTGTGGTCAATGTCTTTATACCCTTTTTTGCAGGTTTGCTAACTGTGAGCTTCGCTCCATGGTCATCGTTGATAGAAGGTTAGTCATGTCCCTTGCTGTCAAACATGAACCAAGTTTTCTTGTCAAGAATTACATTTACTTGCACTGTTTAAATTAATGCAGCATGATAGGCTTTGATTCCTCTACGACCAACTACCCAGGAAGAGTCCCTCGTGGGCTTGATCTTCCTAGCGATATTGCTTCGGAAAAATATACAGAGAAAATGGTTGCAAAAGACAATCAATCAGGAAACAACTGAAACATTATTGGAGACTGAAAACTTGCCGGTGCCATATATGAGGCAAGTTAATAAACAATATTCTTTTACAGTTTCACGTTTTAGATATCGAATAAAGTTTCAAAAGCATTTCTCCCAGTATGGGCTATGACCAGAATTTTATACGTACTAGTCCCGAATAGTTTTCTTTGGGAAAAAAGATTTGAACAATCAATTCTAATTTGAGCTCTTTGTAACTGGTTTTATGTCTCTTGTTTCTTTTCCTATAAACTATTTGTAGCCAGGCACAGCTACAGATTGAAATGGTCTGTATTTTGTGATTCTGGAGTTCACAAAAATAAGGTACCTCACTTGCACAATCACAGATAGATTGATCTTAACTTCTAAGATTCTGGCTGCTTGCGTTTGTAGCATCAAGATTTGAAAAACTTGAACAAATATTATTATTTTGCTGGGGTAATTGTTATTAGTAAACAAATTATACGTTTTTTATTTTTTAAGTTAATGTTACATTCCATCTCTATGCTTAGTTGACAATTGAGAAATTTCTACGATGTCTATAAATGCATGTTTGGTATTAAATCTACGTGTAAAAAATGCTTCTAAGTTTTGGCCAATTTTGGCTCTGAGCCGTTTTAAACGGTTTTTGGCCTGGTTTGTGCGATATGGTTTTCTGTTTTAGGTAAAAAAAAACTAAGTTTATCTATTTATTGTAACTTTTAATTGTATACAGATGTCAAATATCTATTAATTCATTTGTAAGTATTAAAATATAAGTAATTATTTTACATATTTATTGATTGATGCTAATCTTAGACTTAACCATATTAAATTTGCCAAACCAATACTGTCCGACTAAAATCTAATTAGTTCATGTTTATGTACTTCTGAATAAATAACAAAAACTAACCAAATTATCTAGTAAACATCATGTGTCAATCAAAATAGTGTCTTAATCATGTCAAAAGCATGTTACTAGAGTGATGCTATGCAATGCAATTGCATCTTACAGTAGAACTCAATACACATTCAGAGAAAGCTTCCGCATTTTCACGATAAAAGGAGCCATAAACTCCCAGGAAAAAAGGGTTTTCAGTTAACGTTGATCAAAGTCAGATTTTGGTAAAGTCTAATCGCACCCGTGATCTTAGGATAGGCAACAATGCAGGAGTGGATACGAGCTGGATTGGTCCGGTTCCAAAGAATTGGATTTGGAACTGGTAATTTTACGTCCAACACGACACAATTTACATCAGACAGTCACACTCGAGATGCAACCAACCGTACACCAATGTGTCTTCTGAAGAAAATCTAGGGGTGCTAGTGTTAAAAAAATGTGCTAATAATTCAACTCGAATTCTACTGGGAGAATACCATTAGCCTTCAACCCTTGTTTTGGTTTCAAGAAAATGCACAACTATCGATCCAAAAATCTGCTGCTCACTCTTGGACAAACGACCAAACATGAACAAGAATGGGTTTAATACAGAGAGAAAAGAGAAGAAGTTGCAGAGCGCGAACACAACATATGATATGGCAACAGTAGTTATAATCAACGGAAAAAGAAGAGAGAATGAGACACAACAACCAAAGAAATTCACGGTGTACAGTTTGGATAGCCCACTTTCAAATACCAGGAGTGTAGATGTATAAGAACTCAGCGGAGATCAGAGCAAGAAACAATGCCTCCGCGATTAGATATACTTGCGGGTCGTCGAGCTATCCGATAAGCTCATAATCATACGATTTTGTCCAGGAAGAAACAGAGAAATAGAGGCAGGTTGATCATGAAACTGAAACTAACCGGTCCGAGGCTTCCCTAGATGCAGCTAGTTGGGGATTTAAGTCTCAGAGCTTCCTCGTGCGATTCTATAGCCTTATCTTTCAATTTCTTAGCCACGTAGCATTCTCCGAGGAGACTGAACGCCTTTGCGTTTTTACGATTCAGAGTGACCGATTCAGTCAGATCATGTACGGCGGAGTTTACACGACCACGACGATTCAGGCCCATCTTCAACACGGCCCGCTTATACAGCGCGTCGCCCCCTTCTTCAGCGCCGAGGGACTTGGCGGCAAGCGGAGAAAGAGCGGCATCGAGAGAATGAAGGGCGGAGGTTTTGAATCCCTGGAGAGCGGCATCGGAACTTCTGGGAGAAGATCGCCGATCGGGGCAGGGATGTAGAAGAGAGGATTAGGGGGAATATGAACTCAATACTCCTATTTATAGTTGTTTTATTTTTAGAATTTACTGTTTAGAAAGAGAAAGGTATAATGAACCGAACACGGTGGTTCTACAATGGAGTTTGAAGCCTGAAAATTTACAGACGGCGGCGATCTGCTCGTCTCTAATCGCGGAGCCCGGCAGCTAGATCACTGTACTGTTTTTGCAGAGCTGGATTTACGCACGAGAAGATCGATTGCTTCTGCTTCTTTAGCTTCACTCCAAACAGGAACGATCTCAAAGGTATTCGAGCTCGGCTGATCGAGCTTTTAATGTTGGAGGAATCCTTTTTCGATTCGGAAATTCCGAGTTCTTGGTCCAGTTTCATGACCGTCTTCTCGACCAGAGCTCGCAGCCCTCTCACCCGGTTCAGTCCTGCCTGTAACTCGTCGGAGCTCTTGTTGTTCTCTCTTTTCATGTTCAGAATCTCGCCTTGGAACTTAGCGGCCTGGTACTCGCTGAGAACTGCCTTTTCCGGCCCGGAGCCTCCACGGGAGAGTCTTGCTATTTCCTCTTGAATGTTGCAGAGGGTTGAGTATCTGCTCTGGAGTTCGTCTTTCAGAACTGCGTTGTGTTCCAGCCAGAGGGACAGCTCCGTTTGGATCTCTCGCAGGTGTCCGTAGATCGGTCGACCATCTGATTGTACGGTTTGTTGTCGGGTTTTTGTTTCTTGCTTCTTCATGGCCTCTCTCATCCTCACTAATTCCACCTGCAAATCGTGGATTGTGGTCTGAAATTTCTGAATCTGATGAATCGAGGTGCTGAATCGGAGCCAGAACTCCAAGTTTTCCTCCAGAAGTTCGTCGATCTCCGTTCGTAATCTTTCCTCGGTGGCGGAAACGGCGGTGATTTTACCGACTAGGTCCAGCTTCAATTTGCTTTCCTTCCCTTTAGTCTGTGGGCTCATTGAAATCGCCGGCGATCCATCTACTTTTTTGACTGACCGGAAAATCTCTTCGTCGGAGAACATGTCTTGGTTCAAACTGGGAGATGGAGTGTTGCAGAATAGGGAGTTGGTCGCTTCATTCATGATTTCATGGGGCTCTCCGGGATTCCTCGCCGGAGAGCCTGGTTTCCGGTGCAATGACTTGATCTCGTCATCTTTCGATGAAATTACGTTCTTCAATTCTCGGATCTGTGTCGCTAATTCGAAAATGTTGTCCCTGTTCTTCTTCTCCGATTCGCTCAGCTTGTTTCTAACATCTTTGTAATCTCGGAGAACTGAAGTGTACTCCTCCAAAAGAATTCTCTCTCTATCTTCTAGTCCTTTCAAGAACAGTTCTCTCCAGTCCGGTTGGTTTTTTTCCTCCGCCGCCGCTGTTGCCGGTGGTTCCAAATCGAGACCAGCGTTCAATTCGTCGGAAGTATCTTGCTCTAGACTCTGCATTTCAATTAACTTGTTCTGATTCTCTTCTGCCTCAATCGGAGATTCACCGGCCGTCGGGGGATTTTCCTCGTCGTTGAAACTCGCAGTGTTTTCTTCCTCCAGGTCCATCTTCACGCTCAGCAATTCTCCGGACAGATGATCGAGATTGCAAGTAGCTTCGGTGAAGTGAGATTGAAGATTGCTGGTTAGGGTTTCGACATTTCGGTTGAGGTTTTTGACTCTGGTTAGCTCCTTCTCCAGCTTTTTGAGCTGCTTGGTTACGTTTTCCCCATTCTCCATTAGGGTTCCTTTATCATCTTCCAAGCTCTGGACCTGAGCATGGAGATCGTCTGTCTCTGATTTCAGTCGCTTTACTGAAGCCGTCTGAGAAACAACTTCGATTTCCAGATTCACGACTTTGTTTACGAGTTCATCGATTTTGTCAGCCAATTCGATCATCGTGAGCGATTTTTTTGAATTCCGGCCATCAGGCTGTTCATCTTCCTCGTTTTGCTTCCCTTGGATTCCATTCTCCTGCCTCTGTTCGTCCTTGCCATCTTCATCCATGGCTTCCGCAGCGAAAACTTGATGAAGCTTTTGCTTAGAAATGAACTCATATCTCAAGGTTTCGAACTTTCTGCCTGCGTCCTTTAACCTAAAATGCTCCTCCCTTGCTTCGTCGGCTGATTGTTCTTGTTTCTCCTGCAACTTATTCAATGTCTCCTGACACGATCTCAGCGCCGTCGCCGCCATTACTGTTCGAGCTTCGTCGTCTTCGATCACCGCGCAGATGCCAAATTCATCTTGTAAGCCGCTTGCTCTCTTCTGCATTTCTGTAATCTGAGTTTCAATTTCCCAGAATTTCTCGCATCCACGCTCGTACAAGTTTTTCACAAATTCCTTCTCGGTTTGCAAGGCTAAAATCTCTTTGTGAATCCTATCAATTTCATCGTCCGCTTGGCTTTTACTGAGCCCTGATGTCGGAGCCGCAGCAGATTTCGCGGAGCTGTTATCATTGTTCATCAATGGCGCCTTCCTTAATATAGACGAAGTTCTGAAATAGCCTTTTTCCGGAGGCTTTGGAACTCTCGGTATCCCAGGTTTTGGATTATCTGGCAAATCAATGGCGGTTTGTTGAGAATCATACGAAGAACGAGAAGCGTCCGTTGAATCTTCGTCTTCAATATCATCGTCGATCGAATACTGAACTCGTTCAGGATATATCGACGCGATTGTTCGATTCGCGCTCTGAAGCTCCTTCGAAAGGTGATCGTACCTCTCGGCCAAAGCTCTGTAGGCTCGAAAAGATTCTTCGACGTGGCCGACGAGCTCCGGCCTCTTTCTGTAGTACATTTCGGCCCGCTTCGCAAAGGAATCGCCATCGTCATCGATGATTTTGAGCATGCTATTCACCTTCTCCTCCATGTCTGCATTTCATCAAGAACAGGTAAAGAAACACCTCTACACCATAGATATCAGGTTCATCTGAACGAAGAACACGAAAACCGAAACGGGAATTCACAGAAACCAAACGAGGACGAGAAATCAAACCGTGGAGATTGTGTTCCAGCCATTTGGACTGCTTGGTCCTGATGTGGCTAGCCCACCACCACGAATACGCATTGCTCGCAGCTCTCTGCAACATTTCGACCTCCTCTCTCTAGAAACGCAGGGAAGACATGGAATGCACGAGAGAGAAGGGGTGAGGAGGGAGAATCTGTGGAAAGGCTGGTAGAAGGTGTAGAAATGGAGGAGAGGGTAGCACGCCATGTTTATAGGAGAGAAATCCTTTGAAAAACTCCATGGGTGGGGTTTCCACGTTTCTTTTGGCGACAGCTTGGCTTTGCTGCCTTCTCAAATGAATTCCTACCATTTGTTGTCTTTTTAAGATTGTTTGGTTTCTTCCCTCTTCCCATAAATGGTATTTCAAATTTGAACTTTATAAAACAAATAATATTTATATTACTTTCTTATTTTATATTTGTATTTAATGTCTACTTACAATTATTGTAATAAATATAATAGTAATTAGTTTAATTTTAATATGTACATTAACTTCACTTACAATCATGTTCGTAAAAATCTAAAATTATCTTGTACCCAAAATGCGAAATCATTTGCCCCCAAAGCCCATACATTTCGGTCCGACAATTTGTGAGAGAGTTAAATAACAGTGACTCAGCGGCCCAGAGATAAGAGACTTTTACCTGATATCTTAAGGAGCTACCCCAACATTGGGTGTAACAACTCTCACACTATGACAACACAGACGTCGAACCTAGGCTCTTGTACTCAATCTACCATCTCTGAACCAACTAAGCTATGCCCATGCGGGTAAAAAATCTAAATTATGTTTCTAATAACGTTTGTCAATCATCTCCGACCCAGCTTTGCATGTTGGTTTTGTTATCTCTTTTAATTGATTTCGGATTGGTATTTGTTTTGAAATTCTGGGTTCAATTTGGCCAAGTTTCGATTTGTTCTTAGAGGTCACAAGGTAGCCTAAAACCAGATCAATTTGATTCAGGCGATCTAATTTTCCACCGTTTAATCGGAACTTAACTATCCAAGTTCAGTCAAAATCTGAATCTACTACGCAAATGTGTTTTTAGGTCAACGGCAAACCCAACCAAGAATTGAATGTTGTTGAAAAAAAAACATGTCAAATCCCACGATTCTCTTTCTCGTCCGAGGCCTTGTTCTGTCTCCCAGGACTTGCGGGAGCAAGTGCTCCCCCGTCCTTATTGCCCGCCGTTGATGCATCGGCATTCCTCTCTCTAAGCAATCCTCCGCCGTTGGTTGAAGGCGTCCTCATTGCTCTGGGTAACTTCAGTGGCATGTTTACCTCCCCGGCGATGCTATTTTCTGGCTTCTGGGATTGTATGGCTTCACTGTTGTTTGATTGCATTGGAGTTGAATCATCAGTAACCAGCTGAATTGTTGATTTCTTCCATTTCTTTTTGTGATTCGGCTTTGGTATGTTGGACTTGGCCTGTTGCATTGCAGTGAGGAAAACCAATCATATAATAAATTCAATGCAGATAATCATATAATTAGTTCATAGATCTTAAGAATGAACGGGGATTTTATTACCAAATCTATGCAGATAATCAGAATTAGTTCATAGATCTTGAAGAAGGAACAAAATTCATGCAGATTACAGAGATTTTATCATAAAATCTATGTAGATAATCAGAATTAATTCATAGATCTTGATGAAACGAAATTCATGCAGCTTTTAGAGATTTTATCACAAAATCTGCGCAAATAAACAAAATTAGTTCATAGATCTTGAAGACCGAACGAAATTCATGCAAATTTTATAAATTTATCACAAAACCTATGCAAATAATCAAATTAGTTCATAAATCTTGCAAATTAACAGCATCACTTCAAAGACATTGAAGAAAAGAACACAGACTAATAATGGTTTTTTAATGATCCACCATAAAAAGACAAATCATATGACATGTTATTGAGTTTTGGATTTGGGCTTTTTCTTTTTGCATCTTATTATTCGACAAGTGTAATAGTGGAAATAAAGAAAGAAGTAGAATATAATACCTGACTGTTGCCAATGTCGGATAAAGCTTTTCTTCTAGCCTCAGCAGGCTTGTCGGTCAATGCACTTTTAAGCAACAATGCTCCATGCGATGCTAGATCCAAGTTTCTACCTTTTTCTTCAATTTCATAACCATTTTCTTCAACTTCCATCTCAGACTGCACATCTTGCTCATTTCTCCCATCTCGATTTTGACATCTAGAGAGTTTGCAACCACATGAGGATCCGCAAGAACCTCCACTAGCTCTGCATTGGCATTTGATTGTCTTGCACAGTGAAACTTTAGTGCAAGAGCAACACAATCCAGAAACAACAACATCGTTCTGACAACTAATGCCTTCTCCTGAACCCGGTGATGGTGCTATGCTTGAACGACCTCTAATATTTTTACTTTTTCTTCTCATAGCCCGTTGGTTTGCTGAATTGACCCAGTCATCATCAGTTGTGTTGTCTGAAGATTCGGATTCTGAAATATCCATGTCTTCCAAGATGACAGAAGAGCGAATTTCCTAGTTGTAGCAATAATTTGATGGAAAAGACAATCAATAACTAACAACTGGCTTTGTAACATGAAACCTTATCCATTCTAAGCAAATTGTAGGGTAAGATGTGTACCTGCTTGTGTGAGTCATACTTGGATCCCTTGGTTTTGGGAGGATCCATTGAGCTATTCATGGTGAGATTCTTTAAGGATGAATTCTGCACCAAACCATTATAATCAAAATAACTTTATTTAATCTGATCCAAGACATTGTCATTATATCATCAATCTTTGAAAAAATGTAGTAAAATGAAAAAACTTAGAACATCAGTTTGATAATGAATTAGACTACTCTAGTTGAATGACATAGTATTAACTCAGATATATATCATGTCCCAACTATCAAACAGCGAAATTCAGCTATTACCTGATATACAAGTTTAGCATTGTGCATCTCTAATTTTCTTAACGAACTATTGAGATCAAATAATTTTTGCTTCAATTCTATTATTTCTGACTCTTTTTCTCGGCAGTCAACCTCCTTGTCTCTTAACAAGCACCTTAAGAAACAACGGCTTTGATCAGCTCAAGAAACTCTTCATACAAAGTAAAATATTTAAAATCATAAAGCAGCACGATTAATATTTGGCTTCATTTAGAGAAAAAGATATTTCACTCAATTATCCATGTAAATTCTCTCATAGTTGGCCTTTAAAGAATTACCTGGAAGAAGATGCTAAATCAAACAAGAAATTCATAATGTTTTTCGCATCAACAAGAGATCGAACTTGATTCCAACGTCCTCTGCCACTGAAAAGTCGCTCACGATCCTCTGCCTCTGACAATTGTGATGCCATGGACACCAACGTGCTAGATGAAGTAGCAAGCATGTTTTCAAGTGCAAAAACTCTTGAATTTCTTGCTCCAGGAGACATTGATTGGGCACTGATGAATACAATGTATGGGTAAAATGTCCATAGCACACTTATTATTCATGTACAATGAATGTTACCTTTGATTGTTTTCCTTCAGCATTGCAGCCTCCTTAGCCATTTTCCGCCTCCTGAACAACAAAAAAACATTGTCAAGGTCTCCAAGAAATCTTCCCTATATTTGTTAGAAAAAACTAAATACACGAAAAAGATTGTCTCTCAACTCCAGCTAATACTATTCTTTTATATTAAGTTGAATACCAAATTAAAGTTTAGACGCTCTTTTTGAAGGAAGTCAAAGTTACTGTTTTGTCATAAGACTTTACCATCAAACGTTTTCATATTGCTAACAAACTTAACTGCAAGGAGAAGCTAAATTGCAAGAAATTAAACTACTTTTAAGATAAAATTGCACATATTTTCATTCCGTGGCCTTTGAATCAATGAAATTTTATATCAAAGACCTTATCACATATGACCTAGCTGATCCGCCAAAACACAAATACATATAGGATATAAACTACAATACAAAAGCTTACTCTTCCATTTGCCGATCATACTCAGAACGAACTTCGTGCACATGCACAGTGACTTCAAGTTCGTGCTCAATTCCTTGCATTAGAGCCTTCACAACAAAGATAAAAAAAATGGTGTTAAAATAGTATATAATGATAATTTAAACAAGAACCCACATTCAGGAAGTTTTAATTAAAAAAATAAATTCTACGAAAAGTAAAATAATTAATGGGATTTCAAATTATACAAAATTAATGGGATTTCTAACTATACAACAGATTTTAAGTAAGAAACAATCATAATATTAATGGGATTTCCAATGATACCAGCTTTATAAGCATAATATACAAGCATTAATACTATTCAATTAAAGTTTAAACACCTGGAGCCCTGAGCCATTTCCATTTCTGTAACCTGAATTGCAAAGACAAATTGTCAATCATAGGTAACAAACATATAAACCAACGTTACTCTTTGATACAAAAAAAAGTTTCTTACTAGACGTTTCTCGTGAAGAAGGCTTTCGAGATTCTAAAAGATCTTTTAATCTTTTTGTTGCTTGAGCAGCTTCTTCAGTTTTTCTTTGCAAAACCTAGTATAAAGACATAACTAGCATAAACTCTCCTGTCTAGAAACGTAACTATAACTTAAGAATTTTGGCGTACCATTTTCTGTCTCTGATTCAGGGCCAACAACTTGTGCATCTCATACTCATTTCTTCTCCCTTCTTTCTTCAGCTAATAAATTGAAAAACACAATAATGCCAAATGTAAGAGAAGTCCTAATGACATCATTGACAACAAGTTTTATGAGAGAAACCTCAAATGGGATAGGGAGAAGTAGTTAGAACAAGGCAAGGCAGTTAGAACAAGCAGTTCAAATAAGACAGTTCGAATTTATAAAAAGAAATGGCATTGACCACATTTGGTCGATTCAAATTAATCAAAACTGAAAAATCTTTAGGACAATATCTACTATACTTTCTATGCTTGCATGCAAGACAGATTACCAACTTAATATCAAATAATGTAAGCACCTGAAGGACTTCCTTTTCTCGACAAGCCTTCCATAACCGAAACTGCTCAGACTCCTGTTTAATCTTATGTTGTAGTTGAACCTAAAGTTGAAAATTTACATTGTTACAAGCGAATAACTATAAGCAAATATTCTAGAAAACACCTTTCCATCAAGGATATAGGCAAACCTTTTGAGATTTTATTCTTTGGATCTCATCCAGTAATTTTTTTGCTGCTTCATCACTCTTTTGCTTTTGTCTCAATAATTGAGATTGAGCATCTTGCTTCTTTTTCAATTCAGAAACCTAAGCAGAATACGAATGAGACCACAGCATAAAATTTTTATCTCAGTCAAGATACTAAAGTTTACCTGCGCTTCAAGTACATTCAATTTCTGAAGATATTCTTCCTTCAACTTTTGAGCACCATCACCAGATGTAGAAGATATATTTGCAAGATTACATGTAAGTATCTCAATTTCTCTCTGCAAGTCCCATTAGAAAATATTATTCAAAATTCATTCAATCAAAAAAGAATATTGGCATCAATTTAACCTGTAAAGTTCGTTTCTCGATTTCCAACTCTTGAACTTTCTTCTCATAATGCTGTTTAAGCACTGATGCATCACCACAACCAACACGCTTCATTTCAGCCTTCGACAAAGGAAAGTGAGAAACTAAGTGACACAAAACCGTAATAAAGTAGCAAGAAAAAGAATAACTAACATCCAATAAATAACATCAAGCCAAAGTAAAAACTCTCCCACCTCAAAGATCATCAAAACCATTAGTTCGTTAAGGATATCTGGTATCTTAATGTTTTAGCCAAATTATTGAATGATGGAATGACATAGCTTCAAATGAATCAAGAATAGAGAACTTTTACCTCCTTCAGTTCAAGCTTTCTATCGAGTTCTTTAAGCTCCATATCAAATTTTTCTTGAAGAGAAGAATGTTCAAGTTCCTTCTCGTGATCTTCAATCTCATCTACAAATAATTGAAAGATAAAACAAAATGTTGAATAAAGTAGCAAATCTTTCCAAAAGTTAAAACCACAAAAATTGTTTCAGAACAAATTTTGTTTCAATCAAAATCATGTAGTTCCAAGAATATACGTTGTCACAAAAACATACGACCAGTGTGCACATTTGAATATACATGCAATGTATAACTACATGAAATTCTGAATTTGAGAACAATGGGCAACATGTTCACATTTGCTAGAAACTCTTTATTGTTAATGAAAATTAATTCGGACTGAAAGTTTCCTAGGTCAAAGATGAATCAATATTTTATAGCTACTCTTACCTGAAAAATCTCCAGATTTGGGCTCCAAATCAGATGCATAATCCCTTGGTGGAAACAAAACATTTTTGCAATCTCCCTTATCTTCATCTATAACCATACAATCATGAAACCGATTTATCTTTGAGCCATTTGTGTTTCTTGAATGCAATAGTTCCACCTCAAGCTCTTGAATTTTCGAAACATAATTTTGAACTAAAGCATAATCCTGAAAGGAGAATAAATGCACAATGTAAGAATATAAGATAGAATTCAGATTAAAAATTCATGAGATACAGATGTCAACCTTTTCAGAAGTGGAGTCAATCTCATCCCATGATTTACCATTTCGGGCATATTCAATTTTCATAATCAATTTGTCTTTTTCCACCTAAATCAAGAAACAAAGATAAGGTCTACTAGCCTTTATGACTAATGCACAAATGATTTGAAACTTTTCTGATTTTAATATGGCACTAAATGCAAGATATTGAAGAAAAAATGTAGAACCTGAGCATCCATAGCACGCTGAGATAAATGCTTGCATGTAATTTGACTCTCTAGAACCTCTTGCTTTAATTCTGCATTACTTGCTTCCAGTAATGATACTTTGTGTTTGAGAATCTAGAGGAAAAGTAAAATATTTAAAATACTAAATATAAACAAAGTTGAAAACTTTGCTCATTGTAATAACCTGAAGTTCCTCGTATGGTGCACCTACATCACCGCGATAGAATAGAAGCTCAGATTGCAATTGTTCAATTTGGCTCTTCATTCTTTGAATTTGAGCTGTCGCGGGATCACGATTAACCTGGAGAAAGATAATTTTGAAATAGTGAGGTCATTAAACAGAGAACACATAAAATTTAAAAAGTAAAACATTTTGAAAAGAATATCTTACAATTGCCTTGTTCTGAATATTTCGAGCACGATTAGCATATTTCAATGTATTCAACGTTTCTTCTGCATTCGTGTCAGCTGGACTAACACATGCTATGATACCAAAATAACATCAGTAGCTGACAAAAAAGAATGACAAAAAAAATTTCTTCATTAAAAAATAATACCAATCATGATCGTTTTGCTGTTTCCCCCTAGAGAATCCTAGACAAAACAAATGAAATTATCAAATTCAGAATATGCACTGCACATTGAAGTAATCATCGTATGCATTCAACAAAATAGTAGACTAAATTCTTCATAAAGTCTCAACATGGATCATTCTTTTCTATTTATAAACACTGATTCATATAGCTAAGACATATGAGCGCCACATGACTTGTTGAACATAAGTAAACCCTTCTATTAGCGTAAATGAAGCCTCTTCAAAATGCACAAATGTGCAAGCCGAACACGTAACTTAAAAAATAAAAAATCAAAGAGTTTAATAAAATAAATAGCAATCATGCCTGTAACAAACGAGTTAGTTTGCTATCTCGATAAGGTACATGGCCTCCTTCTTTTCTTTTCTTCTCATCTCCCAATGCATTTATAACATTTCCAAGCGCCAACAAACCCTTATTAATATGAATTCCTGAAGAAAAGACAAAGAAGGTGCAAGTAAAAATTTGTTGAATCATAAGAACAGTTTAAAAAACCAATCAAATCAGTTTCATCCATGAATCATAAGTCATTATCTTTCAAACATGAACTACATGGAAAAATGCTCAACTTTACCTTCTTTAAAACGCATGCCATCAGCACCCGTTCTTTTCGCTCTTTCTGAACCAGCTAAATCTACCAAATGGAGTTTGGAACATATTATATCATCACTTGTTTCATCATGAGATACACTGGATTGACTGCCAATACTTCTCTTCTGCTCCATGGTTATTGTAAATATAGCATGGGATCGACTATAAAGCAAATAAACATGTTTCTTAATCAACTGCCAGAATAAAAAACCAAACATGATACTAGATACTGGCTATGAATAAGGGAAGCTCACAACAAATTCAATGAATCTAAACATTATAATACCACTAGAACAAAGAAAAAAGGCCAAAAAATGATTAAAAGCATGTAACTCAAACCTTGATTGGCTATTCATGTTGGTACTCCCTGTTGCACGAGATAAAGAGCCTCGTGACAAGAATGATGCCATTTCTTCTTTGGTTCTCACTTCAGGCTCAGTGACACCTGCTAGCGTTATCCCTCCATTAACTGTTTCTCTGATTTGAATAGGAGCTCTGATGGGCACAAAGGGTTTACCAAGAGCACCTTCGCCTTTGGATGTAACCGATATATTTGAATCGAGCAAATCAAATACTTCTTCCTTGAATATCTGTCATTTAAAATTTTGCTTGTGAAATGTCACGCGGGTAAAAAAGAAGAAGAAGTATATAATTAGTCACTGAAAACATTTATTTACCTCGATAAATGATACTCTGATCAAAAACTCCGCTGAATTTCTCATTACCTCCACTCTTTTGTAAATATTATCCATAACTTTGGGTATTATTCCCTCATTGATATCATCGCCATTGTAATTTGTTCCCATGGTGTATGTCTTTCCGGAACCAGTCTAGTGGAACAATTTCATGATTTTAAGTATAGGAGGAATGAATACAAACAAATGTATGATACAAATAGAAGAAGATGAAATTTAAGAAAAAATAAATCAATGTCAACCTGGCCATAGGCAAGAACGGTTGCATTATACCCGTGGAAAAGAGCATCCACTAGTGGAGCAACACAATCTTCATAAATGGTGGAAGGAGCTGATCCGGTGTTACCATAAACATAATCATAAGTGAATGCATGAGATCCAATCATCACCTATGTTCAATAACAATTACAAGTTAGAAGTAAATATGCTGTCCTCTCAATTGGGAAATTTTAACAGATTAAAACTTCAAAATACCAGAAAGAAAACACGACTCTGGGAAAACATTGAAATAACGCAATCAATCTGTTCTGAAAATACGAACAAAAAAAAAAACAGATAAACTTACCTGAGGTTCCCCCTGAACAATAGTGATGCAATCCGTACATCCAACAAGAAGCTCAGGGGTTATCAAAGGTCTAACATTAACAGCTACCCGTACAGATTGCGATGAATCTACAGGCTTGGAATCTAGCGTCTCCATCTCAGCAAAAAAACAACGACTGAAATCCTAGTAGATTTGCGCCACCTTATTCGCAGATAAGAAGAACGAAAGATTACCTAACTACAAAAATAAACGTAGATCATGAATCCGGTAAAGAGAACTCAAAGGCCAATGCATGGAGATGTTTCCATTTTCAGTTGATCCAAATTCAATAAGACGTTACCTGGAGAGAGATGGAGGCTCCAGGAAGAGATCGGCAACGGCGTCGGAGAGAGAGAAACAGAAATGGAAAACGTCGAGCGGCTGGTGTTTGAAATTTGAGAGAGAGAAGAGGGAGGGACAGAGAGGTAATTATAAAATCAAATGAAAATAGAAGGAAATTGGAAAAAAAGAGGCGGTCAAGTCGGAATTCAAATGCTTCCTCGCGAGTTTATAACGGCACTCTATTTTCGGGTCATCCTTCAAACAGGCTGGCCGTCTTTAGTCGGGTCGGGTATCACGCCCCGCTCCAAAATGGTTAACTTGAAAAAACAGCCCCATATTCTCTCGAAAGAAAGACGAGGCAGGTCATTAGTTATTAAGGGTGACGGTAGGGTAGAACTGACCCATTAAATCGATCCGAATGGACTATTTGGTTTATAATTAGATTTTGGTAAGTTGATGTGAATTCAAATCGAAATCAATCTGAAAATTTGAGTTAGATTTGATTTGTATTGATTATACGATTGATTTGAACTCAGATCAAATTTTACAATAACTGACACACTGGGTCGAGTCGATTAAATTTGGTTCATAGTCATATATTGATTTTTTATCCTTAAATGTAATTAGAATTTTTTTTTTTTTTGTGTTGAGAATTAAACTTGAAATATGTAGTTCTGATACTAAGACAAAATAATATATATATTTGATGAATTACAAATTGTTCCAAAAAATCAAAATTATGGATGAATGATAAATTTAATTATTTATATATTATCTTAATATCATTCCCCACTTGTTAAATATTTTTTGTTCTCACACGTTAGGTTTTTTTAATTAAACTTTTTTAGTTTTTGTGCCAATGATGACCGAATAAGAAAATTTTAATTTTAGTATTAATACAAAATATTAATTATTATAATAAAAATAATTTGATTATTTTTAGATTATTTTAATTTTCTTATTGCATATATATACACAAACGTTTGACCTCTAAGTCGTTCGCTCTCTCTCTCTCTTGCTGAGATTATCAAAGATGGCACAACGGCGGCTTGATCATATTCGCAGGGTAGCTGAGAATGTTGCATGTGTGGAGGTTCCGGCATCAACTTCGAGCCTCCTCTGCAAACTTTGCCTCTTTAGATCACAACATCGGTTAGGAAATTCACTTCTTTTTTTCATATTTTTCTTTTCATTCTTCATCCCAACTTAAACTGGTTTTTCGTATTTTTTTAGTCTTGCAGTGACTGCAACAACCTCTACTCAAAATCCAACTCTTATCTCGTATGTAATTGGTGTATGAGTCGAAAAGATGAACCCAGAGAAAAATCTTCCATTGATTCTCAATGAATAAGAGTAATAAAAACTCATTAGTTTTAAGATAGATTTCAACTAACTTTTGAAATTAAAAAGGTCACTAAATTTAACGTGTTACTCATGAAGTTCTATGCTCCGGATGTCTAATTTCTATTTGTTCAAGTTTCAGGTCATTCTGAGTACTGTGAAGAAAGTTATGATCATTTTAGTAACGAAAAAGTCAAAACTTATTAGGAAATTTTTTAGAAATAAATAGTATTAAAGTTATTATTTAATTTATTTTATTTTTAATGTTATTTATATCACTTTGAATCATAAATAGTAGCTGAATGAAATGAAATTAAGACAAAAGTTTACAAACTATTTCTCTCTTCCATATTTTATTTGTTTTCCTCTATGAAAACTCAATTTTCTAAATTTTGATTTCTTTCAAATTGTTATCAGAGCTATGTCGAACTGTGGGAGTTCAACATTGTGGCAAATGTCGCTGCCATGACAAACTACGACAATTGAAGTATTAAAATGTGTGCTTTACTCGGTGCACAATATGTAAGTGAAGTAGTCGAAAATGGCTGCGAATAGCAAGAAAATATTGGTTCTTCCACAACGAACCAATTAAAAAAATTGAAAGAAATGCGAATGAAGGATAAATATGTTCTATATCTCTTATCTCAAGCGGTAGATGAATCGAGTTTTAAGAAGATTGCTAGTGCATCAACTTTTAATGAAACATGAGATACTTTGCAAAAAGTGTTCAGAGGTGTCGATCGAGTCAAACAAGGGTGTCTTCAAATTATATGAGGCGAGTTGGAGGCCATGAATATGAAGAACTCGAAAGATTTATCTAGCTACGTTGCTCGTGTGCAAACAATAGCGAATCAACTCCAACGAAATGAAAAAACTCTCACAGATGCAAAAGTTGTGGAAGAATTTATCTGATCATTGATAATGATTTTGAAAATGTCGTATGTACAACGAGAAGTAAAAAAACTTGGAAAAAATGTTTGTCGATGAACTCGCGAGCTCTCTTGAAGCGCGTGAACAACAGAAGAAGAAAAATAAAGAACGGGTCTTAGATAAGGCCTTACAAACAAAGATGATCGTCAATGAGGATGAGGCGCTCTATGCACACTCAAGATTCAACAAATATAACCCATCCCCCTAGTTGAATAATAAACCATTACATAATTATTAACCATTGAACATCGATTTAAATCTGCATCTTCGTTCTGGGTTATGGTGAAAATGAGAACACTGTTCAGAAAAATAAAGAAAAAATGGGGTGGAAAATCCTACGCCGTGGAAAATGAAGTCGAATCGCAGCCATGGAAGTCGAGATATTTGAAGTTGTTTAAATCGTTAATGGCTAAGAATTTTCCGAATTTGAGGATTCTGGGTAAAACGATTTTAGATCCAGGGCGCCGTTAAAGATTACAGATGACATCAATGGAAGAACTAAAATGCGAACACTTTTGAAGACAAAACCCTCTCTGTGTACAAGGTTAAATGTTTTGCTCTTCTTCGACTTCACCGACCGAGACTCGAGATCGACAAATCGCGGATGTAAAAATGAAAACCGGAAGTAGTTTGCAATAATGCAAGGAGAAACTCAAACATCACAGTACAAACCCGACAAGATAAAAATGAAACCTCAAAGATTGGATTAGGTTCGTGTATGCGACATGGAGTTTTCAACACAACTCAGACATGAATACATCAAACTTAATGATGATCCAGAAATTCTCATCCTCACGTCTCTTTCTCTCCCACTCTTATATTTTCAAAACTACAAGCATATGTTTTTGCAGCTCGCATAGATTAAACATGTTCATGCGTACACATCATGCCCACTTTCACGTCTTTTTTCACACCTTTTCTTGTTGCTGGATCAACACCTTCAAAGACACGTCTAAACGAGATTCTAGCATCATGCCTGATGTGTTCGAAGAAGAACGAAGCAACTGGAAGTAAATCGATCCCTCCTACTAACTACAAAAGAACCCTCGAGAGTTTAAAGTCGACGTTATAATATGTTTATTCTATTATTTATCGTCTAATGTTATAATACATGTAGACAAGTTAATTCATGATTATTATTTAAAATATAATTAATGTAATTCCTTATAAATAATTTTTATTATTTTATTAGGACGAATAATTGATTGGATCACAAGAGAATAGAATAATATTATAAACCTAGAATTATATTTTATTGATCTAAATTATGGGATTTGGAAAATTGGAGTAAATTCTTCAAAGCCACGTGGGCAGTGGACCCATGGCTTCCATCTCTTTAAGAACGCTACCAACCTCAAAACGACGCTGTTTCAGCCGACTCCTCCATTTACATCGGCTTCTCTCTCTGGACATCTTCGTTCCGCACTGTTTATCCAGCTGAGAAGTAGGGTCTCATTTTCAGTTGTTTTCTCGCCATGGGTTACCTTGGCTGCAATGCCAAGTCTGCCATATCCACCTGTGATTCCTGCTATGGCGACCTCCAAAACAAGCCCCTGCGCCCAGCTCAGGCCATGCAGCTTCAGCTTCATTCCCATAAAATCAGACATTTTTCCTTCCAAGAGCTTCTCAACGCCACCAATGGCTTCTCCACCGACAGCTTCTTAGGCAAAGGCAGCCATGGCAACGTCTACAAAGCTCTCCTCGACAACGGAAACCTCGTTGCAGCTGTTAAAATCACCAAACCTTCAATTATCAGTACTTACAGTCCGGAGGAGAACGAGATTGAGATACTCTCTAGGATCCGAGATCCTGCAATCGTGAATCTGGTCGGAGTTTGCACCGACACGAAGAAAAGGAAACTCATCGTCGTCGAGTATATGTCCCATGGCTCCCTCTTCGATCTCCTCCACTCCAGCTCCTCGCCGCCGAACTGGAACCTTCGGATCCGGCTGGCGTTGCAAGTGGCGAGAGCGGTCGAGACTTTGCACTTTTCGAACCCGCCGGTGATCCACCGAGACATAAAATCGTCCAACGTTTTGATCGACGAGAAGCTCCACGCTCGGCTTGGGGATTTCGGGCTGGCTGTTAGAGGACACATTGAGGAACTACGAACGAAATGTACGCCTCCGGCGGGGACGTTAGGCTATCTCGACCCTGGATACCTATCGCCGGCTGATCTGAGCTTCAAAAGCGACGTCTTCAGCTTCGGAATCTTATTGTTTGAGATTATAACCGGCAGGAAAGCCATCGACTTCGATTACAGCCCTCCATTCGTAGTCGAATGGGCGGTCCCCATGGTGAAACGCGGCGACTTCAGCAAAATCTACGACGGGAGAATCGGAGCCCGGATGGATCCACCGGTGCTCCGGTTCATGGCGGTATTGGCGACCAAATGTGTGAGTTCGAGGGCGGAGAAACGCCCGGAAATGGCGAAGATCGTAGAGTGCCTGACAATTTTGAGCAAGCTGGTTCGGGCGCGGGCGACGTGGAACAATGTGAGAGAGAAAGTGCGGCGCGTACTGCAACCGCTGATTAAGCCGGAGCAATGCAGCGCAGGTGTAGAGGAGAAGAAGAAACAGGAAAGAAGACGAACTAGGAAAGTATCCAGTGTTTCCAAAGCAGAGTACGAAAGTGGAGTCGTTTATCGTGTGGTCAGATCAAAGTCCGTGGGTTCAACGCGCGACCAAAAACCGCATCAACAGGGACATGGAATTCTTATTCTACCGACTAACAAGGGAGCTAGTTCGTCGGAGAAGAGCAGAATGGCAGCGTCGAGAAGGCTTAGAAAGTCAAAGTCAATGGGCCCCACAATAATTTTTTGAATTTCTATTTATTATTTTTTTGTGGCTCATTGAATGCGTGTTTAAGGGACAATTTATTTCGATATTAAATGAAATTAATTGGTTTGATGGTTTCTTTCTAAAGGCATCAAGACCAGAGGGATGAACTACTTCAGTTAGGCCCATTTCGTAAATTAAGCAGGCTCAAAGACTGGTGGCCCATTATCCCGGCCCATGATCCCGCCCCATGGCCTCAAGAAACAAGGAGTTTCAGTACCTTAAGAACAACGTAAGAGAAACCCTTCTTACAGGTACACTGCTACCTACCATGGAAAATACAAGGTTATCAAAACATCAAACGCAAACTTCTACGTAGGAAAATAGCTCCACAATCAAGATCCCATGATCGTTTCATTGCATCGTGGTTCGTGGGTCAGAAGGCTTTATTAGAATGCTTTACAAAGATGGTTAGCCTTCACACTAGCCGAGCACCGCTGCTCTATAGGGCTGGCTGGGCTGCACACCCTTGTCCGTTTCGGCTCAGAGATCCTCACTTTTGAAACTGCAGTGGCAAGTGCATCGACCAGAGCACACTCGTCTCTGGTCTCTGAGTGGCAGCTCTCAGATGAGGTACTAGGGTTAGAGCCCTCTTCGGAAGAGGCTTTAGATTCTTCTGCTAGGTTCTTCGCTTTCGCTTTGAAGGGTATTGAATTCAACGCTCGGCCGGTGTGGAACAATATCCATGGATGCCCTGAGACACCAAGATAAGCACGATTGGAACGAAAAACGATGAGTACTGGTATTGGTAAAAATGACCTTACTGAGGACTTCCTCTGCAGAAATCCTGGCCGAAACGTCTCTCGTCAGCATCCTTCCGACAAGATCGCGAGCCGGTTTGGAGATCGGAAGCCACCTGCCCGAGCAGAAATCAAGTTCATCTCTCTTGATCGCCTCAAAAACAGATTCCAAGGAGTCAGCTCGGAAAGGCAACGTCCCCACCAAAAGCGCATGCAAGAGGACGCCTGCACTCCAAATATCGACCTTCTCCGAGTATTTTCCGGTCAGCACTTCTGGGGCCACGTAAGCAGGACTTCCGGCCAAGCCCGTCAAACTCTGACCTGAAATCGGAAGCAGATCTTGCAAATTGAGGAGTAATTTCATGGCACTTCTTGTCCTTAGCTTAGTTCTATGTCATCGCTCATCTTTATGTTTGGAATTCTCGTAAGACACGTACCGTTTGAAATTCTGACGGCCAGCCCAAAATCTGCAAGCTTTATGTTTCCAGATTCTGTAAGAAGAATATTCTCAGGCTTTATGTCTCTGTGGACAACCCCCATATCATGGCAATACTTGATAACAAACATAACTTGTTTGAAGATATTGGCCGCTCGATGCTCCGAGCATCGGCCTTCGCCCACCATTTGATCAACCAAACGGCCTGCAGGGCAGAGCTCCATTACAAGATGAAAATATTCAGCTTCCTCATAGACGGCCTGCAAAGTTACAACCCCTGGATGGCCAGATAAGTGCTGCATTATCTCGACCTCCCGATGAATGGTTTCTTCTCCTTTTTTAAGTGTCTTACAAGCAAATTCAGCTCCACTGGTCGTCGATTTACACAGGCAAACAGAGCCAAACTTGCCATGGCCAAGTGGGGCACCTAAGATATACTCATCTTCGATCTTTTTTCTTCTCCTACCCATCTGAGTGGCTAAATCGATGCAGCCTATCTTCCTCTTGAGGCCTCTTCCCAGAGAAATGGAAGAAGTCCCACATGGTGGAGCCGTGGCAATTCCGGCGAGCCTGCTCTTGAAGGAATGAACAAGTTCAGCCACTGCATCTTCTTTGCACCTCTTGTTCAACCGCGCATAATCTTCTAGAGAGTAATGTGACTTAAGATTGGTAGATCGAGAATTGTTGGTAGATGACACAGTCTCCAGTAGATTTGAATGTTCATCTGCTGCAGTTACTTTCCTTTTCCTCCTCATCAAATCAGATTACCATAAACTCAAAACCTGCAAAATCTATCACCAAGCTATTAAATTGTTGAAAGATCACTAGCCACTACTGAAAAAAAAAAGCGATGGAAATAACCCAATTTCACGATCATACAACCAAAATACACCCTAAAAGTAAAAGGAAAACTGAGCAGAACCAGGTGATACAAACACTAAAAACAAGAAAAGAAGGAAAAAAACGCCGCCAATTGCATATCGCCTCTCTTGAAACTATGGATCCGCACGCACCGGTATGGCGTACGAATCACAATCCAAGTTAAATGACTCATATTACCAAAAGCAATAAAAACAATTAATGTTAAACAAGTACTCCACCTCTTCAACTGTGGCGAAAATCTTCCGTTCCAATCGTGAACGATCGCTTTGGGTACGTCGCGATCAGCCGAACAAATTGATTACTCGAATCGGCGAGATAAATTATCGCAAATCATTCCGAAATGTGACGATGAGCCGAACCGGTAAACGCTAAGCAACAAGCAGCACCAAATTTGGGGAAAACCTCAGACCAGTAACGTCACAAGAAAGTAAAAAAACTGAAAAAGTGGAAGAAAGAGAGCGAGAGAGAGAGAGAGTCCAAGGTCTTAGATATGGCTAGATTACAGGGCATGGAAATTGGAAGGGGGAACAAGGAGAGAGGCGAACTTTCTAGGCGTGAGGGTCCAGGAAATGGGCAGTAGAGAGCGGCGTCGGGGATCCCAGGCCAAACCTGAGTGATTGGGTAAAAACGACAGCGGGAGGAAGTGGTGTCGCAAGTCGACGTGACGTGTTGGCGGATCACGTGAGTACTGCGGCCCAACTGCAGAATTGCACGTGATTACATGTCGACTGCTTTTCAGCTTTTGTACCCGCTGACCGCTGTCTCATATTTAATGTACCAATTAACGTGGCTGACAATCTATTGAAATTCCCAACCCACCGGCGACGGCGCCTAGTGGAGCTGGTGGGGTTGACGGTGGTTGTGGAGGTGAGCTCGGGGTTGGGACTTGGGCGGGCTGTATCTATCTGGGCTAGGCTTTCAGACGAGGAGAATCCATGAGAACCTTCGTCTTCCTCACTCGATCTTCGCCGTCTTCTTCATTTGAAATTCTCTTGTCGCCGTCGTGGGTAGTTGCCGTCTCATCTTCATTGCCGGCAACTTCCGAGTTATGCCCCAATTCGCTGCTACTTCTCCTAAATTTGTGAAAAAATAATAGATTACATAGGCTTAACAGAGTCCATTTGAGTTGATTTGAGGTAGATTCGTGAGAATTAAATAGTAATGTGAACTCGAACTAAACGAGTCCAAAATTTGAGCAAGTTTCAATCGGATCAGTTATTTATAACATAAGATTTCAGGTTTAATTTCACATGAATTGAACCGTAAAAAAGAAAACTAACGCGACCCAACTCAACCTAGGCTTTGCTCTTCCTAATGATTAGCTTAGAAGGATTACTTGATGCTATTTAAGGATTAAACCCTCTAGTTATATGCGTTTTCGGTGACGATTTAAATTTTTAATTTTAGATTTGATTTCGTTATTATTTCAAAATTACTATTTTAAAATTACCAAATTATAATTCATTTTGAAAAATGAAACAAAAGGTACGTGTGGTAAAATCTCCTCAAATTGGCACGTGCTCTTATCGACAAAACAGATAGAAATTTGAGAAAATTTGGGAGGAGCTCCGAGCTAGGAAGGATCGTCCCTTTGACTTCAATGCTTTTTTTTTATTTTTTTATTTTTTATAAATGATAATAATTCCACCGTGAACCCGCTTGCTTTTCATCTATAAAAATGTCGGAGGTCGGCTCGTCCCGTTCATTCTCTTCATTCATAATCTTTTCTTCATTTGAGCCATGTCTACTGTGTTTGTCTCGTCCATTTCTATCCATCTTCTTTCTGCATCAAAGCTCAGCCCCCTTCCTCGCCGTCCTCGCGTTTTCTCCGGCGATGCTTCGGCCATCTTCTTCCGGTCTCAAACCTGGCAGATCTCGGGCGCCGTCGCCGTGAGNTTTTTTTTTTTTTTTTATAAATGATAATAATTCCACCGTGAACACGCTTGCTTTTCATCTATAAAAACGTCGGAGGTCGGATCATCCCGTTCGTTCTCTTGATTCATAATCTTTTCTTCATTGGAGCCATGTCTACTGCGTTTGTCTCGTCCATTTCTATCCCTCTTCTTTCAACATCGAAGCTCAGCCCCCTTCCTCGCCGTCCTCGCGTTTTCTCCGGCGATACTTCGGCCATCTTCTTCCGGTCTCAAACCTGGCAGATCTCGGGCGCCGTCGCCGTGAGACGAGATGGGTTCGGCAATGGAAAGGCGTAAGTGTGTTTTTGATGATCCCCATTGATTTCGATCTCGTACGAAGCTTATTATTGAGTAATGTAAACTGAAACAGGAGCAAAATGGCCGTCAAATGCTGCGCAACGCCTGGATCTGAGCTCGTTTCGGACCCTGGTTCTTGGTGATTATTTGATTAATTAGCTGATCTTTTTTGCTGATTTAAATCATCTTTAATCAATATTAATTGGTTGGTGAATGGAAAATACCAGGCTGATTTTGATCGCCGGGGTTCTGATGAGCTTGTTTTTTCCGATCTGGAAAAACAAATGGAGTTTCTTGCTGAGATTAAAGGGTAAAAAAGCTTGTTTTCATAATCAGAACAACTAAGTTTTGAACAGTGAAGTCATAGGTGTGATCACGTTTACAGAGGAAGCGGAGATGGTGGCGGAGACGGCGGAGAAGGTGGCGGAGATAGTGGAGGAAGTAGCAGAAGAAGTGGAGAAGGTGGCGGGGGAAATTTCTGATCGTCTTCCCGAAGGAGGAAAACTCCAAAAGGCGGCGATAATGGTAGAAAACATAGCCAGAGAAACGGATAAATACGCACATTTGGCCGGAGACGTCATTGATAAGGTAAACCACAGAAGCTTCCACGATGAGTCCTTTGTTGACCGGTTTAAATGAACCCAGAAAACAATTAAAATCGAACCGACCCACAATTATGAAAGTAATTAAGGAGGGGATTATTGCAGGTGCAAGAAGTGGAGGAAGAGGTGGAGGCTTTGGTCAAGCCAGCGTTGAATCCCTCGAGCGAATGATTAGAAGCTAACACATTTTTTGTCGATTATTATAGGATTTAATAATGTAATTAAATATTAAATATAAATGTTTAATTGCCGATTGAATACCAAGAACAAGGAACAATAATATGACGCATACAAGTAGGGGTGGGCGAATCTGACCCAACTCGACGATCCGATCGGATCAGACAAGGTATTCGGTAAGCATTTTAAAAAAATAACCCGATTTTCGGGTTGTTATCGGATTCGTATCCTTTTAATCATCCCCCCGATGACTCGATCTTCGTCCGATCGATTCCAACCCTAACCCTAACCTCGTCGTCCAGCGCCGACGAACGCTTAGCTCAGTGCAGACCTCCGATTCTCCGACCTTGAACGAACTCTGAACGCAAAAATAACTATCCGATAACTATCCGATAACCAATTGTGAGTTGGTTTTCTTCAGATTTCAACGAAAAAATAACTATCCGATAACCAATTCAATCTTCGAGTTCGGATCTGTTCGCGAGTTGACCCAATCCAAATGACATCCATGCTCCAAGGCTTTTATATCGATTTCTTGCCAGAAGTAAGGTACCCAAAACTGCTTTCCGCCATGATTTGCATCTGGAATCAGCTCGTCCCAGCGGCGGATGTGGCTGCCGCCCTCCATGGAAATCCCAAAAATCAACTTCAAATGTGGTTAATGTTCAAACCCAGAAGAGAAACTGCTCAAATGCAGCGAGCAAAGGAGAGAAGCTCTTCCTCGCCTCAGTGCTTTGACGGCACAACAGATCCTATGTGCACTAGTACGAGCGTGCTGTGATGGATGGGATCATGGGATGTGACCAACAGATAAAGATTGCCCCTTGCTCTATCTTATGCTCTTTTCTTTCCTTCTCCGTCTGCTAAATCAATCAGCTCATATTTTAAAATATGAAGGAATACAGAATCCTGCAAATTAGAGAAGAACAAGTATAGGTAGAAGCAAAATGAATACAGATTTTTCTTCAACGGAGTTGACGCAACCGTTGATAAAAGAAGAAGTCTATACTTCCCTTCTTTTTATATTTTGTTTATCATAATTCTTAATCGTACGTCGCATGATTAGATAAATTTAAAATAACTCTTGGTCTATTGTTGTTTAATTAAATAAATTTAAATGTATTTAAATTTTGAATGATTTCGCATCATTGTACAGATTTCTGAGCTTTCTTTTCATCAATTATTAATCTACGATTTCGACAACGAACGATGAAGGAAAAAGAAAGCGTGTGGATGATGAAAAGGAGGGGACGATGCAAAGTTGGAAAGGGGAGTGTCAAAAAAAGAAACACGTTCGACCTTTCTTACCACCTTCTCCGATTTGTCTTTTCCCGGCGGCGACGGTGGCGATTCACTTTCTCTCTCTACATCGATCACCCACCAGTTTCACAAAACAGAACTAGACTCCTCACCAAACATGGAAGTCAAAACTACTCAAATTGTCAAACAATCGTGCAATGACGACAAACCCATAATTTATCATTCGCGTTTAGAGAGATAGAGGGGTGGGCTTTGGACGTTCATGGCATTGACGTGTTCTACTCAAAGGGGAGATCAATGAGGCAATTTAGCCCCAAAAAGTCGGTGAGGATGTGGACATGGGTGGGTGTTGCAATAATCGTAGAATTTTAATNAGAAAACAATTAAAATCGAACCGACCCACAATTATGAAAGTAATTAAGGAGGGGATTATTGCAGGTGCAAGAAGTGGAGGAAGAGGTGGAGGCTTTGGTCAAGCCAGCGTTGAATCCCTCGAGCGAATGATTAGAAGCTAACACATTTTTTGTCGATTATTATAGGATTTAATAATGTAATTAAATATTAAATATAAATGCTTAATTGCCGATTGAATACCAAGAACAAGGAACTATAATATGACACGTACAAGTAGTGTGGCCAATTAAGCAGATGATTAGAAGCTAACACATTTTAGGATTAAATTATTAAATTTATATAGCACTAATTTATCATCATTTGTCACCCGCTAACCTTACTCAATCATAGTCTTTCTTGGTGATGTCTTACTAAATACAATTTTAACGTTAAGGGTGTTCATCGTAAAATTAAAAGGTTTGATGCGATGACAGGGAAATTCATTCAAAATGTGACTATTGCGAGACCTGTTACTTTGATGCCAATTAAAATGGCAGAGGAGAAGAGAGAGTCTGCATTCTGCTTTTTCACTCATACCAGTAGATGTTTACACCATTCTTTTATGCACACGCCTGCAAAGATAACCTAAATAATTTACAAAATGGGCATAATACCATATATCTTAACATCCCCTCTCAAGAGCAAACCCAAAACTGCTTTCCGCCATGATCTGCATCTGGAATCAGCTCGTCCCAGCGGCGGATGTGGCTGCCGCCCTCCATCCAAATCCCAAAAATCAACTTCAAATCTGGTTAATGCAGCAAGCAAAGGAGAGAAGCTCCTCCTCGCCTCAGTGCTGCTGAAGCAGACAGATTTTGACGGAACAAACAGATCCTATGTGCGCACCAGTACGAGCGTGCTGTGATAGATGGGATCATGGGATGTGACCAACAGATAAAGATTGCCCCTTGCTCTATCTTATGCTCTTTTCTTTCCTTCTCCGTCTGCTAAATCAATCAGCTCATATTTAAAAATATGAAGGAATACGGAATCCTGCAAATTAGAGAAGAACAAGTATAGGTAGAACTCCTCACCAAACATGGAAGTCAAAACTACTCAAATTGTCAAACAATCATGCAATGACGACAAACCCGTAATTTATCATTCGCGTTTAGAGAGATAGAGGGGTGGGATTTGGACGTTCATGGCATTGACGTGTTCTACTCAAAGGGGAGATTAATGAGGCAATTTAGCCCCAAAAAGTCGGTGAGGATGTGGACATGGGTGGGTGTTGCAATAATCGTAGAATTTTAATGATTTAAGAGAGGTATAGGGATTGAAAAAGCCAAGTAAATGTGACCCATGATTATATATAATCGTGGAAGGAGGGCAGCTTCTGGGTTGGGGTGGATTCTACTAAAAAGTAAGAAAGTTGCAATTGTTTCCTTGTTTTAGTCTAGTTTTTAACTGATTTCCCAAATTATTTACACCCAAGATTGGATGCTATTCAGTCTCCACGAGAGATCTTGTCGTGGAATTTGGATCTGTGAAAATGTTCCTACTCTCTCGCTTTCTCTGTCGTAGTGCGTTGCTGGGGTTGTCCAAGAAGAAGAGAACAAACGTGTGCGTTAATGGCGAAACCAGCGACTCATGAAATCGAGCTGAGTTTCTGGGATATTTGGGTGCTTTCCTCTTTGAACCTTATTCTTCGCTCTTCATCTCCGCATTCGATATTCCAGGTATTGATATCGTTTGCTTCAGCTAGAGCTCCATTGTTTTCCATTTGTAGCCTGATTTCCGCTTGATCTGATTTTCGTTTTCTTCCAACATTTTCTCTTTAAATTTTAGTTCATCGATCTTTTGTAGATTTCGAGTCGGCGCATTTGCGCTGATGAACCTGGCTCGGTCGTTTACATTTTGCTATTTCCTCCGGTCCCGGGGCTTGAACTTGGCCCATGTTGTTTTATTAACATGGCTTGATTGGCATTTGTTCTTTCGTCAATATGAGAATTATCATTTTCATTTCTTCACAGAGTTATCTACTTTGATATTGGGACCTTTAATTTTCCATGTATATCGCTGCTGCCCCAGTCTGTAATTCTGAAATGAGGACGATGATCATATTTTTGGGCTGTCTAATTATATTGCTCTCTATCTTAGCTGCTGTTGAGAGAAATCTTTCTGGGTTTCATGAAGAAAAACTCTGGTTTTGAATGTTCCTTGGATTAAACTTGCTTTTGTGCAAGATTTTGTTGTTTTTTTCTGGAGATCTTTTCTTCTGACTGATTAGTGTGGATATCTCTGTTAGCTAGCTAATCTCCATTGTTAACTGGAGAACGTCTAATTATGCTTTTCTTTTGATATTTGATGTAATTGTGTTTTTAAGGTAGAGAATGTCCCAGTCTCTGTATCGAGGCGGATCGGGAGTTAAAATCTACGAAAGCAATGGCGGTTTATGGGACTCCCAGATGAAAGATAAAAGCGAAAAGGAAGAAACAGTTAGAAAAGGTTCTTCAAATCAAAGGTTGCTTCTAGCAGAAAATTCTCCTTCCAACTACAACGGATTGGAAAATGGCTTTTCTTCTGATTCGTTCGTATTCGGAACCCCAAGAAGCCGACACAAAATCACAATGCAAATTTTAAAGTGCAGTTTAGTGTTGATTGTAATTCTTGCTCTTACTGGTTCTTTTTGGTGGACAATATCGATTTCCACCTCGTCTAGAGTTCAGATATTTCATGGCTATAGACGACTCCACGAACAGCTCACTTCTGATCTTTGGGATATAGGAGAGATTGCTCTTGGTTCTTCGAGGTTCCATGAATTAGAATTCTGTTCTGAAGAATTTGAAAATTATGCCCCATGCTTCAATGCTTCAAGAGAGATTTCAGCATTGGGTATTGATAGGCATTGTGGGTTCGGGTAGGAAAAAGATTGCCTGATTCTTGCTCCGGCAAAATACAAAATTCCTCTCCGATGGCCCACCGGAAAAGATATCATTTGGTTTTCGAATGTTAAAATCACTGCCGATGAGGTACTCTCCTCCGGAAGCTTGACTAAGAGGTTAGAAACCGAAACCGAAACCAAATTGATCGTATCTTTTCTATTTATCTTGTTTAATATCTCATTAATTTTTTTATTTTATTTTTGTAACCCAAAAGGATGATGATGTTAGAGGAAGAGCAAATTTCCTTTCGTTCACCTTCTCTTACGTTTGATGGAATTGAGGACTATTCTCATCAGATTGCTGAAATGATCAGGCTGAGAAATGAATCTTACTTCATTCAAGCCGGGGTACGTAAGTAGCTTCTTATTCGACGTGTTTATGCAATTCTACCAATCAAAACTATACAAATATACATTTCTTCATACCCTTATCTCAATTGCCAGAAAACACAATTTTGCATAAAGTTTTCATATTTTGACTGCTAACGGTGCCATGTTCCTATTTTCGCAGATTAGAACCGTCCTGGATATAGGATGTGGGTATGGAACCTTTGGAGCACATCTTTTTTCCAATCAAATCTTGACTATGTGCATAGCAAACTACGAGGCTTCGGGAAGTCAAGTACAACTCACTCTCGAAAGGGGTCTTCCCGCTATGGTCGGTTCTTTTACGTCCAAACAGCTGCCGTATCCATCTCTCTCCTTCAATATGGTTCATTGTGCTCGATGTGGTGTCGACTGGGACGAGAAAGGTATTTTGGCAAATCAAATCGGAAATGAGATACTTTTGCAATATTCAATGATCTCTAAACTGGCCATTAGCTCAGCTTTATCGTTCTTATATTGATTCTAGTGTTTCGGTTTTCCTCGGATAATGTTGTGTTCGGTTTGTACAGATGGAAATTACTTGATCGAAGTCGATCGAGTTCTAAATCCGGGTGGTTATTTTGTCTGGACTTCCCCAATAACCAATGCTCAAGTTCATCTTCAAAACAAAGATAGCCAGGAAAGATTGAACTTTATACATGATTTTGTAGAGTATCTCTGCTGGGAGATGCTATCACAGCAAGATGAAACAGTCGTGTGGAAAAAGACATCTAAAAGCAATTGCTATAGCAAAAGGTATGCAACTTTTATGTCATTATTAATATTTCCAGTGAAATTTGAACCTTCGATTAATGGTGATTGTGAATGTAGAAAACCCGACTCGAGTCCTCCGATTTGCGGAAAAGGCCTTGATGTTGAATCTGCTTACTATCGACCGCTTCAAACCTGCATCGGTGGAAGAAAAAGCCGAAGATGGATTCCGATAGAAGCAAGGAAAAAATGGCCTTTTAGAGCGAACATGAACAAGACCGAACTTGCGATATATGGTACCATATTTTCCTTTTCGATGTTTGTTTCTTATGGGAAAGCAAAAACAAAATATTTATAATATATTAATGTAAGTTTTACTTCTTTAGCATACTTTCTGATGTGTTGAGTTGAGATTGATCAAGTTAAAATTCATTTAATGTATTACAATTAAAATAATTATTTATAGTATTTATTTCACCAATCACAAATCAACATGTTAGAATTTATGTTAAGAGAGTGTGCGAAGAAGATAAACTTAGAATTACCTTTTATTGTATGAAACATTGTTTCTGGTCAGGTTTGCAACCGGAAGATTTGGCCGAGGACTCTTTGAATTGGAAACTCGGCATACAAAATTACTGGTCACTTTTGTCGCCTTTGATATTTTCGGATCATCCGAAAAGACCGGGCGATGAAGATCCTTCGCCACCACACAACATGTTCCGAAATGTTCTTGACATGAATGCCCGTTTCGGCGGTTTCAACTATGCATTGTTGGAAGCTAGGAAATCTGTATGGGTCATGAACGTGATCCCCACAAATGGACCGGACCACCTTCCCTTGATCGTCGATCGGGGCTTTGTCGGTGTATTGCACGATTGGTAAATCTCTCTTTCATTGGTTCAAACTTATCCTCGTGTTTCGCTGGCTGAATGATTGAAACTTTCAAACACTTTTTCATCGGTTATTATCTTTTTCATTTTAGGTGTGAACCCTTCCCATCGTACCCTAGGACTTATGATTTGGTGCATGCTGAAGGACTTCTATCTCTTCAAACAAGTACAAAGCCTAGGTGCACCATGCTCGATCTATATACGGAGATTGACCGGTTACTTCGTCCGGAGGTAACAAACAAGATCTTATTGTTTGAAAGATGTCAAACAATGCATTGATTTAGCATGCATGCTTAAAATCTCGAGTTTTTTTGGTTTATTAAGCTTTTTCATCGGCATATTTCCAGCGGCATTTAGGCTCTATGCTTGTTTGAATTAAAGATTTAAGTACTTTGTGGGTTGAAATAGACAGGAATATTTTAGTGGGTGCCAAAACAAAAGCTTGTGTATTAACCTTGTAAAAGTGGTGTTTTCAGGGTTGGGTTATAATTCGAGATACGGCTCATCTCGTGGAATCCGCGAGGGCGCTAACAGCGCAGCTGAAATGGGAAGCTCGAGTGGTGGAGCTCGAAAGTAGCAGTGAGGAGAAGCTCTTCATTTGCCAGAAGCCTTTCTTCAAGAGGCAATCCAGCTAGTTACAACACAAGTCTCTAAAACAGGCAGCTACATACTCAAAAAGTTAGCCATCATCATTTTTTGGCCAATTTAGGAGCTGAATATTAGAAAAAAAGTTAAGATTTTTTTAGCAAAAAGTCCGAGTTCAAGAACACCAGAAATCAAAAGCAAAGCTGATGAAAGTATAGACATGCAAAGCTCGGGGGAAGCAACCTCGGAATCTACGGAGCATAGAAATGGTGGTGATGAGAATATGATCAGTTATACAGTCCCATGGGATCTTGCATACCCATGATTGAGATGATTTACAGTTCTCTTTGATAGATCACTGCATTTATTTGATTGGCCCAATGGGGGTAAAAAAAATCATTTTTTGTTCATCGACGCAATCTGTGATTGAATTTACAGCGGTAAATATATGTATTTGCGCTGCATTTATTCATAACGGAGGATGCTCGTTCATTTTTAGCGAGAAGAAAATTGCAAGCAAAGATAGACTAGAGGAACCAACAAAGGATAAAGAAAAACAAAGATTCATTTTGAGCAAATGCCCAAATTCTTGTCCAAAATGGAAAAAAAAAAAGAAAGAAAAAATGAAATTTTAGATCGATAATCAATGTCAGAAACCAACCTTGATTCAGTTGGTAGAGCGGAGAACTGAAGTGTGTCGACATCCCGATTTTAATCCTTAGGTCGCTTGTTCGAATCCGGCAAGTCGGATTCAAAGTTTTTTTCTTATTCGTGTTTTGGAGCTTGTAACTGTCGCTTCTTTTGGGGCGGCGGCCGTCGTTAACCACCGCGAAGTTCAGGACTCATCGACTTTTAATATTCTCTCTCCATGCTCGACGTCGACTTCAAAATTCAATGAACTTCGTTGCTGGAACGAAGTTTCTATTCTTGCTGTGTTTTTCAGCCTTTTCGGACTAAAATGAGCGAACGTTATCTTGAACCTTGTTAAAAAAGTACAAATCAATCCATAGTAGGTTTGAAAATCGACATATCAATCGGGCAAAAACGAATTGCTATGCTCCAAGGCTATCGAAAACAGCTTCAATTTATTAATTGCGCTGTTTTCACCGCCACCGACTGAAACTCAAGCTTACTCGGAAGGATTTTAAACAAGGATGCCATAGGGCTCTTTTTAAGGAGGAAGTATGACTGTGAGTGTAGCAGATCGGGGGGACCAGAGAAGTAGGAAGACGTAATCTGGAGAAAGAACCCCCCTCAACGCCTGGAAACCAACAATATATGCCTCATGAACAAAGCCATCAAGAAATAGATCTTGCGATCTCGTCCCTCGCAGCCGAAAGGAGAGGCAATAGTCTCATCTCTGTGCGTGTTCTTGTGAGAGAAGGAGAGAAATGGAGATACCTGCGAAGCCGACCTTCTCCCGCAGCCGCCTCGATCGCCTTTCTGTCCTTATAAATTAACTATGGCGGGGGAGGGACTCATAACCCTAGAAAACGTATGCTCTGTTCGTCTGGTCAAGCAGTTTTTAAATAATTTTATTTCACTATTGCTTATTATATCCTTTTATTAATAATGTAATGTCTCAATAATAAGTAATAATAATAATAATAACTTTTTAGTTTGATTCTTTTTAGTAACTTCCTATTTTAGTTGTAAAATTTTAAGAATAACATATCTTTGTCTCGTCCTATTTTTATCAAAGATTAGATCATGTTTATTTTTAATCAAAATTAACGATTAATGATATAGTTGATAATTTCGATAAACGTGTATTTGAAAAAAAATTTATATTAAAATTATTTATTATTATAATTGTCTGAGTATTTTAATCTTTTCTCAGTTTCGTATTACATGTTTTTATATTGATTGTTATATATTTTGTATAACTTAAATTATTTTAGATATTACTATATTTTATTGAGAAAAAAGTTAATTTTGATTCTCAGTTTTAGGTAATAGGCCAAGTCGGATATGAGTTTTTGAAAAACAAAATTTGAGTTTGTCTCACGAATACTCAGATGCATCATGCGTCCGAGTGAAGCACGGGTCGGACGAATGCAAGTGAGACACGATTCGTCCGATGGTCCCTCACTCGGGCGAATCATGCCTCACTCGAACGCATCATGCGTCCAAACCTCCGAAAATCTATAAATATGCCTTTTTTTCTTACTTTTTACTATTCTGAAATCGTTGTGAAACTCTGCCAAAATTTTTAATTTTTACAAAAATGGATGTCGGTCGTGGAAAACGTATTAGAATCGTTGGACAACATCGCAACGATGATGAGAGATCATTACACCCCTCGGACGTTAGAGGCTGTCATCGGGTTCTTGATTCGCCGTTGTCGGTGGATGCACGTCGTGGCGAATTTCGTTCACTTGCAATCGAGAGAATGTTTCACGAAGTCTTCTCGTTATGGTCGGTAATACCTCCAAGACCGGTTGTATTTGCAACATTTGAAGGGTTGAGGATTCAGCGGATGGCCGCTGACATCGGTTTGATTGATATTTTTTAGTTATGTGGCTCATCAGCAGAGCGATTAGTGCGTCTCTTTTACGCGAACTTCGTGGTATCTGCGGGCAGTGGTAATGCGAGGACATTTATGTTTGGGCGAGAGGTGGTGATTACACTAGAGCACATCAACTGAGTGATCAATTATGCAGATGATTCGGAGGATGGGCAAGGCGATATGTACTACAACTCCGCTCAAGTCGCACCTTGTATTGTATAGGCAGTCAGATCATTATTTTTAGGTTGATTCGGGAGTCGACCAGATTCTTTGACCAAGTCAAGAGCAAACGAGCTCAAAGTAGTTGTTCGGGCGATGAAGAACATGATATTACACACCATTCTTCCCATGGACGGACATCGCGAGCTGGTAATTCACATGAACTTGTATATTATGTATTGTCTTTATACTAGAAACTCGTTTAACTCGAGATATTTAATTTTACGTCACATGAGTTATATTCATATGAGGTTAAGAAAAACCTCCCATACGAAGTTTTGATAACAAAATTCATAAACATTGTATGTGGAGAGATTCCTCGTGATGAGGAGATGAGGGCGCTCCGGACCCAAGATGTCTTCAATCGTCGTCAACTTGGGAGGATGAACTTAATAGAGTTAGGCGATATGTGGGTCGATAGGATTTAATGATCAGGTTTGCGCCTAACTGCTGGTGGTATCAATGTATCATACCTCCCCGGATTTGACGACCACATCTCACGTTCAACAATCAGTGTAATGTAATATGAATACATACTTAGATACGTATCCCAATGATAGTATTGACTTATGTATTGATCGACTAGCACACACATCCACTACATAACAGAGATAACATAACCACACAGAATCCCCGTGAGTTCCCATTTATAATAGTTGCAAGTCTTATTTTTCATATTGACGATAAATTGCCTCATGTCACTGCTAACTTCATACATGAAATTTCTTGAAACACACAGGACTCCAATTCCTTGCCTCTCGGGTCGCTTGATTTAAGATTTTCTTTATTCTCGGGCATATCATATCTGAACTTTGAAGCATCTTCTCGTGTCTTTTCACTATACGAACAACTATAGATTTTTGTATCATCTCTAACATTGGGATGATGTGTTTGTCTATAGCTAGAAGAATAACGTTGTTGAATGACTCGCTGAGATTATTCAAACTCATTTTACATTTTGAGTTCGAAGATGAGGCATGTGCTACTCATGTTTCTTTCAGAATGACAATTAAATATTCAGCAGCCAACGAGTTATGACGGTACAACCGTGTCATATGGCGTTCAAATTCGGGTTTGGTCGAGACATGTGCAGCCTTCCATAAAAATTGTTTCTATACTTCTCCACGAAAGCTTTTGTGGAAACTGAAATATAAATGTCTAAGGTTCTCTTGAACTGCATTAACAAGTTCATTCTGTCTGTCTGATATTACAGTTCACCCAAACCCTTTTGAATTATTAACATCTTGTCTTAGTTGTTCAAAAAACCAACTCAATGAATCTTTGCACTCCGACTCTACTACTACATATGCAATAGGATAGAGTCTATTGTCGGAGTTAATGTCGACGTCCGTTAGAAGATGGCCAGGACACGCACCCTTCAGGTGACAATCATCCATACCTAAGACTGGTGTGACGAATTCGACAATCGCCCTAACGCATGCAAAAATACATTCATATATTCGTTCAAACTCACAAACTACTCCTTCACCTGTGCCGTTGGATTGGATGCCGATTCTGCTTCTAGGGTTGGATCGCAGGATATTCATATTGTAGAAGAAATTAAAATTGTTCTTCGCCAAATCATTCATTCAAGCGTCGCGCTTCTAGGCGACTGCTAATTGCAATACTTGAAGTTATGATAATATTGTGATCTTTGCGTACGGTCTCTGTTATAGATGAGATTTTTCATATTGGTTGACTCTTGAACCTGTCAATATATGTGGCCGCCACCCATTTTGCCAATTCAAGTCGATTTTTTAATACTCGAGCGCAAGTATGGCTATCAACGAAAGTTTTAATTTGGATTACTTCTTCATCGTGCATCTTTGAAGCATGAAGGCGCCATGAACATTCATCTACACATATTGTTGTAAGTCTCTTTGGATCGCTTCTTTTGAAAGTGATTCTATATTCATTTGATAATGCATTTTTTCTTGTTTCATCTTTCAAATCTCTAACAGATTTGTACTTTTTACCGAGATAAAGCTCACTCTCGGCTGCAAGCTCAAAACTTCGTTTGCATCATCCTCGTCTGATTCAGGTTGCGTAGCCAAAGCCATCATATTTGGCCCATCTGAAGACGATTGAGCCTCTACATCATATCTCGAGTCAAAAGGTTGCAAATGAAGGACATATGTATTAGTTTCGTAAACCCAATCCATATTTGTTTCATTTTCTTCTACTTCATCGGCGTTATTCGTCGCTTCCGGCCACCAGTTGCTCGCGCTACCGGCCATTATAGCACATATAAAACTGTTTTTTGAAGGTACAATTTTCAATCGAACAATGAGACGAATTCAAAGTTTTTTGGAGGTTCGGACGCATACCGCAACTCACTCGGACGCATGATTCATCCGAGTGAGGTACGATTCGTTCGACCCGTGCCTCACTCGGACGAATGATGCGTCCGACAAGCCTGAATTTTGTTTTTTGAAAGCTCATGGCTGATTTGAACTATTTATTCGAAACTCATGCCCAAAATTAACTTCTTCTCTATTTTATTTTATTTTAATGGAGAACCCAAAACCAAATCGGTCTAAGAGCGAATGTTTGGTCCTGTTCTAGTCTAAAAAAGACCAAAATATATTAATCTTGTTCTATCTTCTTTAAAAATAAGACGGGATCATGTCTATCCCTAATAATAATTAGTATAATTAAACAAATTATTTATTTTATCATTGTACTAACAATTATTTGATATAACTTAATTTATTTTTAAATATTAAAAAAAGAGAATGAACATGTAAATATATTTATTTAATTGGAGACAATTATTTTTTAAACTCTCAAATTACAATTAACACACTAAATAAATGGGTAAAGTGTAATAATTAAGAATATCTGCAGCGAAAATTGACCTGGCCCGGTTTTGGCCTTTGAGATCAAAACCGAGAAAACTATGCTCAAACGAACAAATTATAAATCAAACCGGTCAAAAACCAACTCAAACCCAAAGAGCAAGTACTCCAAAAATCAGAGTGGCGTGCAATGAAAACTATTTATGGTTCTTTAATTTTTTAAATTTCCCGAAAAGATTTGTGTAAGCCGATTGGCAAATGCATCCTGATCGTATACTCAAATATTACCTCCCTTGACAAGAAGGTTTTGATAAGGTTGGCATAGTCCAGATTTTGCATTATTCTTCTCGTTCTACAATTCAAACACCCGAGCAATCACACGACATAAAAAAGACCGGAGTAGTAGGCCGCAGCTTAGTCAAGACTAGAGCAACAAAGCCGGGCTCCCGGTTCTTTAAGCTGAACAAACAATGGCATACATCAGAAGAAATCAAACAATTTCTCAACACCACAAATTTACACCATTACCAAACCCACTGCCCGCCTTCCTCCGCTCCTCGTGAGAAGCAAAACGATCCATAGATATTTACGATGCTTCTATACGGACCGTCTGATCGATCACCTGAATCTAACGACAATGCAGGATATGTCGTCTTTGCTCTCGTTCTTCAACGCCTCCGCAGTCAATTGCTTGGCAGCTTTCAATGGATCTTTGATCCTCCTAGCAATATCCACAGCTTCTTGATTCGCCATTACCTGCCGTATTCATCCCATGTTATTTTCTGGCATGTAATTTTGTTTGCATTTAGTGTTATGGAACAAGAATAGAGCCATGCATTAGCTGTGCTACCTTCCAAAGACCATCACTTGCGAGGATCAATACGTCTGTGTGGGCATCGATGTTAATCTCTTTAATATCCGGGTCTGATCGCAAATGAGATTTCAGGCTCTTGTCTCCGAACGCTCGAGATACTGCCAACTGTCCGTTGACTCTAGGGACATCTCCTGATTTCAGACAATAAAACAGACAATAATCCATCAAATTGCTCATCGGAAAACAATAAATTTCGATACAGACTCTATCTTGATCTGAATAACAGACAACCAAGACTAGACATATTGACATTTTATCTAGTATCGAGACAACAATTCTTTCCATACCCAAAAGGCCTGAATAGTCTGAAAGGAAAAAGTTGAGCATAAGTGAGAATTAGAGTTAACTTCACTGAATACCCTAATCGTTTAAGGTTATTTAACCAAACATATTGAACAAATTTTTCTGATTATCAACACCTCAAACCTATATAATACCTTCAAAGTTAAATTTTTATAATGCTACTTATCGATTGCAAACTCTCATTAGTTTACATTATTTAAAATTAAATATAAAGTTTAAATTTGATATGAACGCTTAAAAAATCAAGTTAAAACTTAAAAAATTGAAAAACTTGAAATTAAACTTGTATTATTGACAAGCGACCAAGAAATTATGATTGAGTAAGGTTTACAAGTGATAAAGTGAAATAAATTAGCATTACAAAAATTTAACTTTGAAAATGTTGTGTACAAAAGCAAAAAGTTTTAAGTGTTGATTGTCAGAAAAATCCGTTTAAGGCGTTTGGTGAAAACACCTTAAATATTCAAGGTGTTCAGTGAAAACATTTTAAATGTTTCAGTGAAATTAACTCTTAAGAATTATGAAATGTCTCCTACAATCGAGATGGATGCAATGCCTACTTTCTGGACTAACATGGACCAATATTTAACGATTTATGTCTTTTAAATATAAGGCAAAGGAAAAACGAGGGAGATTATTTCAACCTCCGACTAAATCGACAGATAACCAAAACTCCAAAAGTGAAAAACTCAAATCTGAAGAGCTTTTAAAACAGAATTTGCAGAAAATAACCTGGCATGTTCGAGACAAAACCTCCTTTGTTTTCAATGCTGCCTCGCTCTGTATTGGGTTCGTGATCTATCGTCATTTGATCTGCCTTTCCAGCTCTTGAAACAACTGCCCTTGAATCTCCAACATTAGCAATGTATAATCTATGGCCATCAATCAGGATTGCAGTAACGGCAGTGGACCCACCACGTCCCAAGTCAGAGCTACGCGAGAGAATGGCTTGATCTGTCTTCTCATATGCTTTTAAGATAGATGCACGAGGCTCGTTCCAGAATTCTTTCTAGAATTCAAAAATAGAGAGAAAGAGAAAACAAAACGTTTACAACTACTACTCTGAGATTAATGGACACTCTCTTAAAATTTCATATGACAACTACTACTCTGAGATTAATGGACACTCTCCTAAAATTTCATATGATTCATGATCTTCTTACCTCTTTTAGAATATTGGAAAATAGATGTTTCTGTAAGTAAGAAGGCACGGTATCTCCCAAATGGCCGTCGTAAATAGCAAACAGGCCTAGCTCGTGTTCCTCAATCTGCACGAATTTAGCAACATGATAATCCTCCATCGGATGATTAGCTCTCCCTTTGACGAGGTTGAAGCCGTACTTGATTATACCATCGTGGTTTCTTCCTTTCCCGGAGCTGGACGAGGATCCTCCTCCAGCGAACTAAAATATCACAATCTCATCAGCCATTCACACAATATTTGCAACTATTTTTCCGTTGAATAAGATAGAAAAGTAACAGAAAAGCAAACTTTTATGGAGTTATTCCGAACATAAAACCACACATAATTACTAGATGCTATGATCTAGAGTGATCCAAAAACACCCAGCTATTCGATTCGAGAAGCAAAACCAAGCAACACCTAATTATACTTTACAAGTAAAGAAATGAGATTTTCTGACTCAGAAGGGATATCACACGCTCTTTCGATCACAAGATTAGCGTGGATTATCACCTAAAAAAGGCATGATCAATCGCATACATCCAAACCATGATATTTAAAAAAGCTCTTTGAATTATTGAATTCGTCTCAGTGAAGTGAAAAATTGAAAATTTGCCTTACCCCAGAAGTATTGAAACAGCACAACTTCTCCATAACCTCACCACTTCCACTAACCTCCAGCGAAAAGCAATCACCCCTGAAATTTTAAAAAAGAAAAATATCTTTTAAGTTCAAAATAATATCATCGAATTCGAATCCGGTTATTCAAATACGCATCGCCCAACAAGCAATTTACTGGAAACCAACCCTAAAATCATACTCGAAGGGCATATAAATTAGAAAAAACGTCTGGGTAGTCGAGATTACTCACAAATGATCCGATTACACTCGAAAAATGAATAAAAAAACAAACAGATGAGCAGTAAAAGCAGGAACTGCACTTACCCTCCTCCTTTTCGTCTTCTCCTCAGTTTCCAGTTTCTACGAGCAATTGGACACGACGAGCAGAAAATAAAAAGGAGACAGAAAGAGAGAGCATTCACAGCTTTCCTCGCGCAGAAAACTAGAAACAGAAAAGAGGGGTCTGTGGGAAGAAGAAGAAGAAGAAGAAGGGATCGAGGGAAGCGTGAGGAAGTCTAAGGATGATTAGTCCCATTTGGGAAATCAGAGCAATAAAGAAGAAAAGAAAGTATATGGAAAAGAAAAAAGGCTGCACAAAGTAGACTTGTTCCGTGTTGACTTTGATGTTTTCCACTTGTCCGCTTCATTTCATTATTTTGTTCAATATATTGACTCTTCCAACTTTAGCTGGTTTACGTCTTGGATCGGTTTGGTTGGATTTGATAAAATGTGTTAGAAAACCAAAGTCGGTTCGGTTTTAAAATGTGATAACCAAAACCAACCAAAGAGCATTGGTTTTTTGGTATGGTTTTCTTGGTTTAGTCGGATTGGGTCAATGTGGGTTTCTTTAAATTGGATGATGGGCTTCAAAATTCGATCCAAGCCTCAAGAACCGGAGATTAGAAATGACTTTAAATTGGATCTCTCTTTGTCCATGGTTTAAAGGACAGAAAAAGGCAATGATTGAGCCATCAAACTCAATGACGTAAATAAGTTTGGTATTTACAAAATCATATTTTTAATTAGCCTTGCGGGGTTAAGCCATCTGGATTTGTGTTCTGTTGTCAGCTGGATTCTGAATATGAACAGCAGATTCTTCTTCTTTGGAACACAATGAGAATTGGATTAATTTGACTAACTGTGCTCCCTCCTGTCACAGGAGATAGCAACCCATCTATCGTTGCTAAGTTTCTAAACAGAAAACCTCATCCTGCCAAATATGATTTTAATTTCAAGTGTTTGGACGTGTGTGCATTTGAAATTATCTAAGACCATCCGCTTATGTCCGATGAAGCCGAGGTTGCAGACAGGGATGAAGGTGTCCAAAATGTCGCAGCTCCAAATCCCTAGCAGAGCAGACAGGTATGTCTGCCCCCCCAAATTCTTGAGGACTATGATTTCAACTGCAATATATCTCTGCAACGCAGACAACATAAGACCTTAGAGGATTCGAACTCTGCACTTATATGTTGGGGTACAGGTCTTTTAATCAAATGTTTTATGAATTATTCCATGGTGAAATTATTAGAACTCGGCGTCGGTGAGTTTGTACTGAGAGAGAAAGAGAGAGAGAGAGGTTAGGTCGGCTGGGAGGTGGGAAAATAGGAGAAAGAGAGAGGAAAGTACGATGGCAAAAGAGGAAAAAAAGTTAATTTTATAAGAGAGGGGGGATTAGGCCTTAGGGCCAGCGGGGGACAGGAGTAAAGGCAGAGACAAGGAGGGGAAAGAGAGAGTAAAGAGAGCGGTGTCGATTGCCAACTCTACTCTACTTGATAAACCAATCATATAATTTACATATATGATGCGACCATATTTGTTTCAAAATAAGAAAATTCTCTTTCCACGTCGACTATATAGCCTCCATCGAAATGTTTGTCTACGTTCCACGCGGTCCAATGAGATAGAGCCATGTAATAACAGCCTAACAGGCAATGACTGTTTATTGCCACGCCTAGTGGTTTGGTTGATCGGACACCTCCGTGCGCACGAGCCGTATGCAGTGAAGCAGACACCGTGGGAAGTAGGTTCTTGTAAAAGGCAATCGCTTGCCAGATGTCTTGGTCTTCGTTCCTTTCCTGTCCTCTCCTTTCTAGTCCTCTCCCATCCATATTCTCTGCTGGACGGCGATGTCGACGCTCACAGTCCCTACGAAGCTTCCCTCCCTTCAAGAAGACTGCGAGCAACTTAGGAAGGCCTTCTCCGGTCTCCCTCTTTCTCTCTCTCCTGTTATTTACGCAGATGGTGGCAGATTGTATGCTTCGTGATTTCCAGTTTGCTCTTTTCTGGGGTCCGATTGTCTAATCAACTTGCGATCTGAATGCATTTTAATCTCATTTTTGTGATCTACAATTGTTGAAGCTCAATCTGCATCTTCTATCTGTAACTCTGAATTTTTTGATGTTTGGGTCTATTTTAGATCAAGTATTCGATGGATGATCCTCGGATTATATGGAGAATTATGCAAGTGCAATGACTTATAATGTCCTTGCAAGATTACTTTTTCGAAACATCTGCTGATTTTTAGGCTTGTAATCCCTTCTTCTTCACTGTTGAAGAACTTCAAAGTGTGTTAATGGAGGGGAGATTTATTTAAGGATTTTAATCAACTGTAAATAATTGCAGGGTGGGGAACAAATGAGGGACTGATCATATCAATCTTGGGACATAGAAATGCTGCTCAGAGAAAGTCGATTCGGGAAGCCTATGCCGAGCTCTATGGAGAAGATCTCCTCAAGACTCTGGATAAAGAACTCTCTCACGACTTTGAGGTCAACTTATTCTACAAACCCTCTTCATTCCAACCATTTTAAGATAATTTTTAGCAATCAAGAACATAACATAGGTACCTGTCGGCCGGCTACAATGGACTAAGTGTCGGAACATGATGAAATAGGAAGATTAATTCAACTCTTAACAATGAAAATGTGTTTTTGATCTCTCCAGAGATTGGTGCTGCTTTGGACTCTTGATCCGGCAGAGCGCGATGCGCTTTTGGCCAATGAAGCAACAAAGAGATGGACTTCGAGCAACCAAGTTCTAATGGAAATAGCATGCTCGAGATCTCCCCACGACCTTCTTCTAGCAAGACATGCTTACCAAGCTCGATACAAAAACTTGCTCGAAGAGGACGTTGCTCACCATACAACCGGCGATTTTCGCAAGGTATCCTTCTTTTTCATGGTTGGAAATTTGTTCTTTGGCTGAATGGGAGTTGTTTCATCTCGGCAGCTATTGGTTCCTCTGGTGAGCTCTTATAGATATGAGGGGGATGAAGTGAATATGAGTGTGGCTAAATCAGAGGCTAAGATGCTCCACGAGAGGATTTCCGAGAAAGCTTACAGCCACGAGGACTTGATCCGCGTTCTAGCGACGAGGAGTAAAGCGCATATTAACGCTACTTTGAATCACTACAAGAATGAATATGGACGTGACATCAACAAGGTAATTTTGATCTTAGTTTCTACACTCAAAGTAATCTCTTTTGAGTTCAAAGTAATTTTGATCTTAGGATTTGAAAGCTGACCCCAAGGATGAGTTCCTCTCGATTTTGAGGGGGGCCGTGAAGTGCCTTACTCGGCCCGAGAAGTACTTCGAGAAGGTCCTTCGGCTGGCGATAAACCGGCGAGGAACCGACGAAGGGGCTCTTACAAGGGTTGTTGCGACAAGGGCCGAGGTTGACATGGTGAGGATAAAGGAGGAGTACCGTAGGAGGAGCAGGGTCCCCCTCGATCGCGCCATTGAAAAGGACACCAATGGTGACTACGAGAAGCTGCTTCTCGCTCTCGTCCGAAACGAATGAAACTCGAAACCGCTCCGTGTTGTTTTAGTTTTCCTGTCTTTTTGTTGAATTTCGAATCATGCTGTGCTATGTTGATGAACGGGGTTTTCCACGTTTTCAATAAGAGACTGCTTTAATCTACACATGTTTGTTGAACGGTAATTGCTCTAGGTAGGCACCAGAAAGTTGGGGGTATTTTTAGTAATCGTGCTATGTTTAAATTTGATTTATTATTACTTTAAAACAGTTAATATCTTGAAGTTTATAGTGTCGATGGACGGGTCCGATCACCGGCTAAACTTATCCACGGTCTCACCCAGAAACCAAAGCAGGCATTCAACTGAGTTCCCGTTTGCACGGCTCAGTTCCTAAAGGCTTGTTCCCTCTGCAAGCGAAATCTAGTCGGCGGCCGAGATATTTACATGTACAGGTAAAAGAAGAGGGTTATTCTTATTGCTGTTTTTATAAATTGAATTTAGTTTAATCCATGGTTTGCTTCGGTATGGGTAGCAGGGGAGACGGAGCTTTTTGTTGCCTGGAATGCAGGCAAAGCCAGATGAATCAAGACGAGAGAAAGGAAAAGTGTTTATTTTTATCAAAGGAAGAAGCAGCTTCTTCTTCATCGGTCTCTTCCTTCTCCCCGTTCCCTGACGGAACAGTTTCCATGTAAATCCAGTTCCGTGAACAGATGCAAAAAGAACAAAAGTGTCGCGGAAACTTGGGAAATTTCAAATAGCGTGTAAAATATTGTACTAAAAAATCATCATAGATAGATTTCCAGGTAAGAGAGGTGAGTCACAACGGACCGATTAAGAATCAAGTCTTGCTTAGCCAGAATTATTCTAGTAATTTAATAGTACAATAAATAACAATAATTATACCCGACAAAATAACAAACGACTATTAAATAAAGCAATAAAAGAAACACCAAAATTTAACGAGGTTCGGCCAAATATGCCTACGTCCTCGGACATTGTAAATATATTTCTCAATGAAATATTACAAAGAGAGAAGGAATAAGACTAAAATTACCAAAAAGATATAAGTAATTTCGGAATGAGATAATATGAATGGATGGATGAGGGGTTTATTTATAGGGTTTAAACCCCTCCCCCCAAGGATGCCTTCCCNATACCAATACAAAAATCATATAAAATAGCCTGAACCTATTATTAAATGCTTAGTTCTGCTCAAAGCTCGAAGAAGACGAGAACTGCTCCACCCGGCCCATGGATTTCGAGAGCATCGCGTAAAAATTGCCATTCAAGTTAATGATTTTTAAGATTAAGGATCGCGTAACTACTTACCTTCTTAAGCGGAGGAATCCGATCTCGATCGAGATTAGCTCATGTTTGAACTGAAAACATAGACGAGATTAAACCCATTTGATCTTCTCTACCACCCCACGCAACTAGCTGTTGAGAGAAGAAAAAAGAGAGAATCATTTTGCAGCAGAAGTTCTCAAGCATGACCAAACTGTTGTGGGTGATCGCCTTTTTGGCAGCGTTTGTTGCGGTGGCAGGCGCTGAAAAGAGAGGAGAAGTACAGGCGCCGGCGCCGGCGCCGGGAGCAGACTGCTCTGTTCTGGTTTATGATATGATAGATTGTCTTTCGTTCATCAGCGTTGGAGGGAGTGATGAAAAGCCGTCGAAATCTTGTTGTTCCGGCTTAAAAAAGGTGGTCGAAACCGACTCCGATTGCGTCTGTGAAGCTTTGAAGAGTAGCGGACGGTGGGGTATTCATTTGAACATGACCAGAGTGACGGCGTTGCCGTCGGCTTGCGGGGCTCCTTCTTCCTTTTCCCTCTCTACATGCGACGGCGAGTAGCCCATTTATTCGTTTTCCCTGTCTTTCAAGCTAAATGAGCTAAACGAAGTTGTTTTGTCTGCAGTCTTCCCCGCCCCTGATTCTGCTCCGGCCCCGTCTCCTGTCCCGGCCACAGTCCCCGTACCTGCCCCAGAACCAGGTGGGTTTATTTATCATTGTTTCTTTCATAAGATATCGATTTTTAGAACGGTTTTTTCTAGACATTACATTTTCCTATGAAGATGGTTCAAATAAAATACTTTTAACCAGTTTTGTTTAAAGAAAAGAGTCGAAATTATGAATGTGATTTTTTCTTACGACAGGATTATCGCCGATCACTGCTCCGGCTCCGTCTCCAGATATCGTTGGTCCTCCACCGCCTGCAGCACCTGTCGTAGTCCCTCCGGCGGTAGCTCCCTCGAATAACAACGGCGGAGATTCTCCGGCATTTGCCCCAGAATCAGGAACTCCCTCGGCCAGTGTCGCTAATCCGCGCTTGCTTATCTTCTGCATGTTCGTGCTCGCAGCTGCCGCTTTCTACTTCGTTTAAATCAGAAAAATCAGTTTAGGACTTAGGATTGTTCGTTTCTTTTTGTCTTACTTCTAGTTTGGGTGTCTAGAGTCTGCATATTTAATTGCTTGTTTTTCCATTATCGAATTCTGAGCTTGATAAGCCTCTTCTTTTCAAAATAATCTGGGTTTTGAATCTGGCTGTCTGAGTCGCCGGACGGGGAAAAAGGCGGAAGAAGAACACGAACTCACCGGTGCACACGTGCGGTGACACTTTCAAAAGCATGATCTGGTCAAGAGGAATTGGTCGTGTGAGTCAACTCTCGAACATCAGCCGTTGGATTAATGGATACTCATTTTTTGCACTCATTTTCTTCTTTTCGGCACTTAACGCGCACGCCTCGCTCACCTTTTTATTGGATTTCACACGTCGTGAAATCTCTATAAATAGAGGTTTGAGAAAACAAAAATCTTAATTCATCTCATCATCCTTCAATCCTCATCCGACAATCATATCAGAAGGTATTCGAAGTAGAGAGAATTTTTGGAGGGAGAGAAAAGAAAGAGTGTCAGAGAAAAATAGGTATGATATTTTTGTGCACATTGTGAGTTCTAAGAGTAATAATTTCTCTTAGTGAATATTTTCTAGAATATTTGATTCTAGAAAATATTGTAAATATTATTTTTCATAGTGAGATCTTTCTGGACTCGGTCCCCGTGGTTTTTTTCAATTTGGGTTTCCACGTAAAATTCTCGGTGTGCATTATTATCATTATTTCCTTTACTTGTTTGCCGTTATATTTTTACGGAGCAGAAAAATATTTCTGATATTTTTCGGATCACATTTGTTATCGTTTCTTATACTGCATGGTTAGTGGTGTAATTGTACTGTGTAAGTAGTTCTGGCTAAGGCAAGACTTGATATTTAAGTGGTCCGTTCGTGACTCACCTCTCTTACCTGAGAACTACTCGAAAAGGTAATTCTGTCTACGAGACTGAGAAGAGCGTCTTTCATGGGAATTAACCTGATCAGTACTCTCCACGTTTTTTTGTGGTTACATAAATGATATTCAGGTGGATATTCATGTTGTATTTCCCAACAAGTAGTATCAGAGCCTCGTTATTATGGTCGGAAAGGTTGAAATTGAAAAATTCAACGGAAATAATTTTTCGCTATTGAAATTAAAGATGAAGGCTCTATTACAAAGAGATAGCTGTATTATAGTCGTTAGTGATAGACCGACGAATGTTGAAGATAAAAGTGGATCAAAGCGGACGAGGATGCTACTACTATTTTTCATCTTGCTCTTGTAGATGAAATTCTGTCAGGTATCACAGAACTCACAACAGCTAAGCAGATATGTGATACGCTGATAGAGTTATATGAAGCAAAGTCAAATCATAATAAAATTTTCTTAAAATGAAATTATATACTCTTCGGATGTCAGAGTCGACAATAGTCACAAACCACATCAATACTCTAAACACTTTGTTCTCGCAACTCACGGCAATGGAGCATAAAATCGACTCAAATGAAAGAGCCAAACTTTTACTTCAGAGTTTGTCAAATTCATACGATTACCTTATTATAAATTTGACCAACGTTACTGCAAAAAATTTGACGTTCAAAGATGTTGCAGCTGCTGTTCTAGACGAAGAAAGCAGACGGAAGAACAAAGAATGTGCTTCTGTGGAGATCTTATCAATAGTAAGAGGAAGATCAAGAGAACGTGAGGCTTCTGGAGCCAGCACGTCAGGAAGGGCAAAATCAAAAAGCAAAAAAGAGATTAAGTGCTATCATTGTGGTAAAACAAGCCACATGAAAAAAGATTGATGGAAATTGAAGAAAGAACAAAATGAAGAAGATGTTAAATGAGAGACGAAGAGTACAATTGCGACTACTTCTGATGGTGAAGATGTAATTATATGTGAATATGCTGTCAACCTCATGACTTATGAATCAAGTTGGGTATGTGACTCTGATGCATCTTATCATGTTACGGCAAAATCCAAATATTTTACATCTTACACCAGCAGCGATTTTGACACTGTCGAAATAGGGAACAATCAGGTTTCCAAAATAGTTGAAAAATGTGACATTTGTATCCACACCAACACAGACTGCGAGTTGGTGCTCAAAGATGTCAGACATGTTCCAGATATTCGAATGATTCTTATATCAGTTGGTGCTCTTGATGATGCCGGTTACAAGAGCAAATTTGCTAATGGTAAATGGGAGCTTAGCAAAGGCTCGCTAGTAGTACCGGAAGAAATCAAAGAGTCTAGTTTGTATGTGACTCAAGCAACTGCAAATGAAGTAACTGTAAATACTGCCCAAGATAACTCATCAATGGAGTTATAACACAGACGACTTGGTCACATAAGCGAGAAGAGACTTCTACTGCTTGGCAGGAGAGAATGTCTGCCACATCTCAGACATGAATCTTTGCCAAATTGTATTCATTGTTTGACAGGAAAACAACACAAAATTTCCTTAAAAAAGAATTCTGCATCAAGGAAACCAAACGTGTTAGAAACAATCTATTCAGATGTCTGATGTCATATGTCAACAAAAACATTAGGCGTGCTCTATACATGGTCACATTTATGGATGATCACTCAAGAAAAGTTTGAGCTTACACACTCAAAACCAAAGACGAAGTGTTTAACATTTTCAAACAATTTCATGCTCAAACCGAGCGAGAAACTAGAAAGAAATTAAAATGCATACGCACAGACAATGGTGGCGAATATATTTGATCCTTTGATGAATACTGCAAGATGCACGAGATCAGACACAAAAGATCAGTTCCAAAGACTCTTCAACAAAATTGTGTTGCTGAAAGAATGAACAGAACGATCGTGGAGAATATAAAGTGCATGTTATCACATTCAAACTTCCTAAAATATTTTGCGGAGAAGCAATGAAGACTGCAGTAATTATCATCAATATGTCTTCATCAGCACCTCTAAATGGGGAAGTGCCAAACAGACTATGGACAGGAAAGACGTCTCTTATCAGCATCTAAAAGTGTTTGGATGTAGGGCATTCGTTCATATTCCAAAAGACGAGAGGTCAAAACTAGACAGCAAAGCTAAGGAATGCATATTCCTTGGATATAGAAGTGATGCATTCAGATACAGGTAGTGATGTTCATGGTCCAGGTTGATCCGATTTTCTGCAGAAAAAGTACCGGACCACGAAATTTTGGTTTCTAATATGAAGGACCAGAACCGGACCATAAAATGACCAGAACCGGACCATAAAATGACCAAAAATTTGGTCCGGTCCTGATCCGGTTCTGATATTTCCCATTAAAAAAATAAAAATACAATTCTAAAAATATATAATGCAAAATACCAAAATAACATAATTGCATAATGACTTTTGTGTGAAGTTAGGAAAAATGCAGCAGTTAATGGTTTGAGTTGCTTGATTTTCTTAAAAATCATTCTAGTTTAGAATACATTGTGTTTCTCTTACCTCTTTAGAATGCTTGTTTTCCTTGTCATATGAATTTTGCGTGTGTACTAGGAGCTGATAAATAATGAATTTGAGTGCTTTTTTTTTTATGTATTAGAATGATAATTTTAAAGTTACTGAATGATAATAATTTTTTGATGAAAAAGCCAAAACAGAAAAATGGAAGATGAAGACGTGAAAAGCCAAAACAGAAAAATGGAAGATGAAGACGTGAAAAGCCAAAACAGAATAATTTTTTTGGATAAGTTGCTTCGAACCTGAGAGCCGAGAGGGATGAGTCGTTGAGAGGCGAGCGCCGAGAGGGATGAGTCGCCGATTGCCGAGAGGGATGGAGGCGAGGCCGAGAGGGATGGAATATGAAGACGTACTAGGGAGTAAGTACTAGGGTTTCAACATATTTAAAAATTAAAAAATAATGACTTAATTTTATTTTAATGGTCTGGTCCAGTTTTTTAACATTAAAACCAAAACCGGACCAAGATTAATCGGTTTTCTATTATAAGGACCAGAACCGGACCATGAGAACTCTAGAACCGACCAAAATCGGACCAAATGTGCCGGTTCTGGTCTGGTTCTTTGGTCCGGATCGGTTCTGGACATCCCTAGATACAGGCTTTGGAGTCCAACTGACAAGAAAATTGTTAGAAGCTGAGATGTTGTCTTCTTTGAAGATCAAATCATTGAAGACAAGAAGAAAGATGTAGAGATCACTAATGAGCATCTTGTAAGAGTTGAACTGGTGAAATCAACCTTTGACGGAGGAGATGCCGGAGAATCTAGTGATCAAGTAACTAATGAAGTTGACCAAAGAGAGACNCTCCACGAGCCAAATAAAAATCAATCATTCCCCCTTGGGAAAAACCAGCGCTCATCGGGCCCCTATGAGGTATTTAAAAAATTTGTCAGATACGTAGGTGACTATACTACAAAATACTCTCACAGTCATGTAAACATCAAATACCGGTGAAAAAAGAGTGTCACACAAGGACCACCCCAGCACACCATAGAAAGATGGGCAAACGACTTACCATCTCATGAGTCAGAAAGAAACCCGGTGTCAGTCCCTCCTAGGTACTAACCTTAACCACCCGGATCAAACCACAGTCGCCTCAGCCAACTGCCATCCAAAGGCCTCCTGGTAAGGTGTCCCGGACCCAAGCTACCGTAACCCTGCACGCATGCAGTAAACCCTGGCCAGGTTTAGGGGTATTTAAGGTACCCCAAAGAACGCGTCATCACCGCCCCATCACCATCCCATATCACATCATGTGATATGACAGATGTCGACTCTACCAACTCCGAACAAAGGGGTCGATCGCGTGACCAACCCTACCAACTCTGAACGAATAGGGCCGATTGCCCGACCGACCCTACCAACTCCGAACGAATGAGGTCGATCGTATTCAAACAAAATCCACATTTTATAAAACCAAATCCAGCTTTAAATAAGCATGGAAATCCAAACACAATTCAATATTCATTCCCATCCAGATAGGCAAACAGATAAAATATCAATCATTTAAATCGTGTAAACTCACAATATAAATCATGCCTTATCTGGATTATAAGTTTTAATACTTTAAAACTGACGTGCGCCACGTCGTTTTGGGTGTCAACCACCAAAATATGGTTATTATCAATTTCAAATCATGCATCTAGAATTAATACAGAAAACACAAATAACTTACCTCTCCGGACGAGTGCTTTCCCTTTTTTAATATTTTTCCCCCGCTCCGGGCTCGGTTCAATGTTTAAACTCCTCTCTAACGCTGCTTCACGAATGTTACTCGTCTCATCGTTGCAGAAGTTTCAGCACCTTGATCTCGTCGAACGAACGTCGTTCGCCGGTGTTCTCTTTTCTCCTTCTCTCTGGTTTTCGGACGTCCGGGGATTTCCGGAAGAAGAATACTTCTTCTTATCCCTTCAATTTAATATATATTATATTATAATATTATTAAAACATAATATTTATTTCGTGTAACGTTTTCGATTTTCGTTCGATTCCCGTTATTCCACTAAAAATCTCAATACGATTATGTGACCACTGATTTCGTAAAATTAAGTTTTACTTCACATTGAAAACCGTAGCTCGATTTCGTCCCGAGATATCTCAATTTATTTAGTTTGACCAAGTCGCACGTGGCATATACGATAAATTTACGTTCCGTATACGACAATTGATTAGTCAAACTTCGCAAAAAAAATTTCTTGAAATTTGAGATTTAAAATTTCTGGTTATTACAATACCAATACAAAAATCATATAAAATAGCCTGAACCTATTATTAAATGCTTAGTTCTGCTCAAAGCTCGAAGAAGACGAGAACTGCTCCACCCGGCCCATGGATTTCGAGAGCATCGCGTAAAAATTGCCATTCAAGTTAATGATTTTTAAGATTAAGGATCGCGTAACTACTTACCTTCTTAAGCGGAGGAATCCGATCTCGATCGAGATTAGCTCATGTTTGAACTGAAAACATAGACGAGATTAAACCCATTTGATCTTCTCTACCACCCCACGCAACTAGCTGTTGAGAGAAGAAAAAAGAGAGAATCATTTTGCAGCAGAAGTTCTCAAGCATGACCAAACTGTTGTGGGTGATCGCCTTTTTGGCAGCGTTTGTTGCGGTGGCAGGCGCTGAAAAGAGAGGAGAAGTACAGGCGCCGGCGCCGGGAGCAGACTGCTCTGTTCTGGTTTATGATATGATAGATTGTCTTTCGTTCATCAGCGTTGGAGGGAGTGATGAAAAGCCGTCGAAATCTTGTTGTTCCGGCTTAAAAAAGGTGGTCGAAACCGACTCCGATTGCGTCTGTGAAGCTTTGAAGAGTAGCGGACGGTGGGGTATTCATTTGAACATGACCAGAGTGACGGCGTTGCCGTCGGCTTGCGGGGCTCCTTCTTCCTTTTCCCTCTCTACATGCGACGGCGAGTAGCCCATTTATTCGTTTTCCCTGTCTTTCAAGCTAAATGAGCTAAACGAAGTTGTTTTGTCTGCAGTCTTCCCCGCCCCTGATTCTGCTCCGGCCCCGTCTCCTGTCCCGGCCACAGTCCCCGTACCTGCCCCAGAACCAGGTGGGTTTATTTATCATTGTTCCTTTCATAAGATATCGATTTTTAGAACAGTTTTTTTCTAGACATTACATTTTCCTATGAAGATGGTTCAAATAAAATACTTTTAACCAGTTTTGTTTAAAGAAAAGAGTCAAAATTCTGAATGTGATTTTTTCCTTCAACAGAATCATCGCCGATCACTGCTCCGGCTCCGTCTCCGTCTCCAGATATCGTTGGTCCTCCACCGCCTGCAGCACCTGTCGTAGTCCCTCCGGCGGTATCTCCCTCGAATAACAACGGCGGAGATTCTCCAGCACTTGCTCCAGAATCAGGAACTCCATCGGCCACTGTCTCTAATCGGCGCTTGCTTATCTTCTGCATGTTCGTGCTCGCAGCTGCCGCTTTCTACTTCGTTTAAATCAGAAAAATCAGTTTAGGACTTAGGATGGTTCGTTTCTGTTTGTCTTACTTCTAGTTTGGGTGTCTAGAGTCTTCATAATTAATTGCTTGTTTTTCCATTATCGAATTCTGAGCTTGATAAGCCTCTTCTTTTCAAAATAATCTGGGTTTTGAATCTGGCTGTCTGAGTCGCCGGACGGGGAAAAAGGCGGAAGAAGAACACGAACTCACCGGTGCACACGTGCGGTGACACTTTCAAAAGCATGATCTGGTCAAGAGGAATTGGTCGTGTGAGTCAACTCTCGAAGATCAGCCGTTGGATTAAGAAGTCAATGGAATTGCTCCACTATTCTCTCTTCCCGAGATTAGTCAAATACACACGATTTTAATGATTAATTTATGGTTAAATAATTACTTCAAGACGATGAATCACTTATATAGTATACTAAAACAAAAAAATACATTCGTGATATCGGGCACTAGCCGACCACGACTTCCTTTTTGCTCAATCGACATTGCAACGGGTAATGTCACGATTCAATGGAGTAAATAATCAACTTCTAACCTCGATTTCTGTGGCAGCAACAGCGTCCCGACTGTTTCAAAGCATTCGTAAGATCATAACCGCCGATGAGCAGAAGAACCCAGAAACGAATACGTCCAGAGGCCTCCTTTACCAGAAACAGGTTTCATTAACCGCCGTTTTATTCACTCCTGTCCGACGCTTAGCTCCGAAGCCAAAGTCGGTTAAGTCTGACATGTCTAGCTCCGGTGACATGCCCAACTAGGGTTTTTCCGTTCCAATGCAGACAAAAGCTCAAATCCGAAGTCAACCGACATTGCGTTCGTGTCCCGACACCATACATGTACTTTCTCCTTGTACTCTGTTACGTATCTCTTCGACGGGTCTCAAAAGCCAACCGCCGCTTGGACAACATGAGATTTGCGGCGGCTTTCACCATTTGGCTCATTTGCTCCGATCTTGATCGTATAATAAACAGAATAGGCTTGAACGATGTTGCAAAATCGTAAACTAAATGAGATGGCGAATGAAAAGGAAGGAGAGGAGGGAGCCACAAGGCTTTCCCGTGGCCATGTTTCTCTCGCCGGCGCCGTCGTTTCCTTGCCTGTTTTCTAGTGTAAATGATTTGCATTTCTTAAGGATGAAGTACGGCTTCACCGCTGACCACTCCAACACTGGACATGCCAAAGGGCCAAGAGGGTGAAGCTAGAGTTCAGCAGGTGTCTCTTTAGAGCTTATCTGGCCACTCTTGGGAGCGTGTTGTGTTGCGATGACTGATGATCATCCATTAACGTGCGCTCATAGCTAAACCTAATCTAAACCTAATTGTATTTTGAGAGTTAGCTCGATTCAAGCATTGGGCTCCATTTGTCTGGGTTGGGGGATCCATAATACGAGCTCTTGACCTGCTAGTCTGGTTTCATGCACGAGAGGGAAGAGAATACACATTTAAACGCCAAGATTTTGGTTTTACGATATATTTTAATTTTTATATGAACTATCTTTTCCTCTAGAAGTTAATTTTGAACAATTTCAAATTGAGAAAACATTCGTTAGTTTAATTTAAATGTGGCAAACCGTAGGGTTAGCGCCTTCAAAGACGTACTTGCTGTGGTTTTCATTCTTTGCTTGATCATACATTGTATTGTACGCCTACAAACCAATCTAGTCTGGTTCCGATTAGTAAAAAAACTGAGGCTGACGATTCTGATTCTAATTTTAGTGTCAAAAGTCATGAAATCGTAACTGAACCGTGGATAAAAGCAACAGAGACCAATTACTAAAAACCTTACTCAAGTATTTAGAGCCATGAATTGAGCAAACATGATGTTTAAAATTCTAAATTTGAGCAAGAGTACTAAACCATTCACATCCACCCACCTTAAAGGCGCGATTGGTGCAGTTGTGGAGCGATCGCCCATCATAGTTAAAATGTTGTTTGAAAGTTTTAGGGTTTGATATGTAAGGATTTGAGGTTGACTTCTAAGTTAAGTCAGCCTTGTCTATGCCACGTCATCCTTATCCCTAAAAAACTGGCCTAAACATGTATGAACTTAATCTTTAAACAGACGCAAACCATCCAAAACGACACCATTTCCAACAAATTCCTTCTCCTATCTCTCTCGTTTTGTTGCGGGCAAACCTGGTAGAACCAGCAGAACGCCTCCATGGTTATTTTCTGATAGTGTTTTTCATCTAATCTCAAACCATTGTTCTTGTTCTTTCTCTACGTTCGGGCCTTTTTTCGATTTCCTTTTGACGTTCTACTTGTTCATCAACCGGATCTCCACTTTGATGGGTTCTTTCCACTCTTCAGTTTCAGAACCTGAAATGATTTTGAATCTTGACTAAGGATTAAAAGTTAATTAAGATGGAATGACTGCTGAAAAGGACGACAGTTTTCTGGCTAATAGATTCAGTCCAACTTTGGATTGGAGAGCTTTATTAGTCATTGATCTTTGACTGTATTCATGTGATAATAGGATTGAATTAGTCAAAGCATACAAGGGTATTACGCGCTTCAATTCACAAGTCCACGTGGAATGCCAACTGTGTAGAGCTGGCACCCTCTGGCCCAAACCTAGTATTCTCTAGGTCCTATGTTGTCATTTTATGTCGTAACAAGGCTATGTTCAAATTAATTTAAATTGAAATTAAACCGAGATAAGATTTATCTTTTCGGTTTCAGTTTGGAATGCGTCACTCAACCTTGTGATTTGAGTTTGATAATTAATAATAAATAACATTTTATTTGTTTCTGGCGAAGAATCCATGCAATATCTGATTAGCTGGCTCTGGTTCATCTCTTCGGCTTTCTTAAATAACACCCCTCGAAAACTGTCACTATATATACATCTGTTTCTCGCTTCTATCTTCATGCATTTGTTGCAGATCCGAATATCAAAATACTGCTTTTTCCGTTTCTATGCAGAACCCAGAAGAAGCTTTTGAATTGGAAGAAAACCAGCGGATTCAGAGGGATCAGATTTGCTGTTCTTGTTCGACGATCTCCGGTTGTAGTTTATCCTTGGATTCTTCTTCCTCGTCGCTCGGCGATCACATTGGGATGGAGAGCTGCGTTGATCTATGCGGGACGATGAAGAACGATGATGGTCGCGTTCGAAAGGCTGTGTCCAAGCGTCTCGAGAAGCGGAATCATCGGGGAATGATGAAAGAGAGAGAGTTTCCTCCGCCGATCCCGTCGCTGGCTCGCACCGGGAATTTGTCCTCTCACATGCCCTGGGTGTTGAGGAGGCGGTATACTAGCGACGGCCGGCTGATTTTGACGGAGGAGAAGGTGAAACATCACGAATATTTCAAGGCCCACAGATCTAATGGCCGGCTTACTTTGCACCTCGTCCCCCTCGATCACGATGAACTTCTTCCTCCGATTGCCGATGGGTCTGACGAGGTCGCGTCTGGATTCAACAAAGCGGAGGATCACGACGGCGTTGATCAGATTTCGGCAACGGGTGGATCAGGAAAGTGCTTGAATTATGAAAATACGAGAGTATCTATCTCGCCGTGTCGATTTGGAGTTCCGGCGCCGGCAGCTAGGATTGTTCATAGCTAATTTAGAACGTGGGTAGTTTGGCTTTCTGTAGGTGTAACACATGAATCAATTTTTCGTTGGCTTTTTTTGGATATTGCATGGCTTTGTTTGCAAAATGGGTGGCATGAAAAAAAAACAATCTTTCTGCAGTTCTTCCCGTTCCGTTCCGTTCGGGCTATCTTTATTTGGATATCTAATTTATGTGCTCTGGATTACAGCTATCTCCCAGTATCTCTCATGGCTGTCATTTTGTCAGCGTTGCTGATTGGGCAGGGAACTCGTGGAGCTTTTATGGCAGTCTTCGACGTAGCCAATCCTCTCGTCACAGACGAATAGGGAAGATGACACGCTCGGGGTAGGAGGAGGTGTCGGGGAAGATAAAACAAATGCGAACACAATTGCAATCTGCCGAGAAAACAGTGGGGGTCAGCAGAAAACAGGAGAGAATACTGGACGAGGCAACAAATGGACCCGTGCGTTTGGGCTAATATTTGGTGGACTCAAAATTTAAGGGACGGGCTAAGCTTGATCCAAAATTCAGAGCAATAGCACGTGTAGAACATAAAATTGCACGGGACTAGTTTCTAATACACAAACAGACAAAACAGAGCTTGGCAATGCAGTAGGTAGTGAAAGACTTCGGCACAACTTTCAATTCAGAGAGTTTGGGAATGTGAAAATTGGCAGAAATCAAATTCAATGAAAGGGGAAGAGAATGCAAGTGGTTAGAGGAAAAACACATAGGTAGATTAAAATATATGAAGGATGGAAAATATGTGGACAGAACTGCCAGGTTTCAGCAGTCCGGGTAGAGGGCAGTGGAAAAGATGAAGGCACAACTTCTAATTGATG
>QAOC01029471.1:120444-256512 GCA_003255005.1 Begonia fuchsioides | reverse complement strand
AAAACGACATTGATATGAAAAGAATTAGTCAATGAAAAGAATTATTTTATTAGTCAATATAATTTCATAAATAATCTATAAATTTGTACAAAGAACACTTTCTAGCTTCCAATGAAAATGATATTAACTCCTCCGACGACAACAAGTGAATAAAGATTTCACTTTCTATCTGTGCTTAAAGATTTCTTTGAAAATTCCCTCTACTCCGTTCTTGCTTAATAGAAATGACAACAAATGAATAACTAGCTCCCATTGCAGTTAGACAATGCAATCAAAATGACAACAAGTAAATAACAGAAACGAACATAAAATACAGATCATCGTACACCAATATTTCTTAAACCCTCGATTCATCCCCCAAATCACCAGAATTCCCAAAAGTACGAAATATGAAACAAATAAAGTCAATCGACATATGATAAGACGATTACAAGAGGAACCAAAATAAAATCATGAAAAAGTTAACATGTATCGTAGCCCAAATAGCGAAAGCAAGAGGAACCGAGGGAAAAGATGAAAGAGAGCTCGACTCCTGCTTTCCGTCGTCGGCTCTGGGCTTCCCAAATAGCGAAAACAAGGGATAAGACTTCCGTCGGAGTTCGGACGGAAGCTCGATCCTGCTTCTCGTCGAATCGCCGATGGGGTTACCGGGTTTGGGACTGGAGTTAGGGTTAGAAAATTTAGGGGGTGGACGATTAAATCCGACAGCAACCCGACAATCGGATTGAATTTTCAATACCGTTACCGATTATCGGATCGGATCGGATCAGATCAGATCTTCGGGTTTGATCGGATTCGCCCACCCCTATTTGGCAGTACCTGCAAGTGAAATTGGGTTGGTCCAGCCAATTAGGTCCAATTTTGGATAAAGAAAAAAAAATCACGGTTTTACGCAATTTAAAATTGAGGGCCACCATTCAATTTTTCAGATAAAAACCATGAATTTGATCAGCCTCTTTGGTCAAAAATTTTTACATGAAATTGGTTAAATCCGATGAGTTGCAGTCGTTTGATTAAATTTCAAGTCGGTTTGAGTTCACGTCACTTTCTAAGTAGATATTGAATTGTGAGATGAAGTCCACTAATTAATTCAACCCAAAATTTGTAAATAATATCCATTTTATTTGTAATTAACTCTAACCAACATGTTTAATTTTTTAAAATAGAAATTGAATTGAAGTATTTATGCGAACTTAAATCAAAATTCATTTAAAACCGAGTCAATTTTGTTTGATTAGGTTAATCCGTAAAGTTTAATTCGCATCCAATTTTATAAGATCGAATTTCTGAGCTTAGTGCTCAGGTATCCAGAGACAGGAAAAGAGATATTTCAAAGCTGATTAGCTTAGCCTTAAACTAATCATATTTTAATTAATGTAATATAATGTAAATTAACAAGTAACCATTAGCGCCCAATTGGAAAGACAGAAAAACCCGTCCTCCCATCGTATCTCGGCCCTCAAACTCCAAAATTTGTGAGATGTCTATTCTTTCCTCAATCTGATTCCGGATTTTTCTCCAGTTTGAACTAGGATCAATCCCCAAGTTTAGAGATCGTGTAGACTAAATTTCAATTTCGCAACTTCATGGATGACCTAGGTGATCACGACCTTCCGCTGGACCAGAATCGCCGTCGATAATTGGATTCGAGGTATACATGCAGCTTTCAAAACCGAGATTCGCGGGCTCTGATTTCTGTGCGTGAATTTCGATACTTGATTGGAATTAAACTGAGTCTGATCTTGTAGATTGTTCGTAGTGGAGACGGAAGATGACGACTAGGAAACCAAGTTCCTGTGGCATTTGTGAGAATTCGAATCAAGCTTCTATTTGTGCTCTTTGTGTGAACTACAGGTGCTTATTCACAAAAATGTGATTCCTTTGTTTTTCTTTAATGCTTTTATTTGTATTGCATGTTTGAGTCCACAAGTTAGTCATTTTTATGTGACACTGTTGTTCGATTTTTTTTTCAGGTTGAATGAGTACTATAATTTGGTTAAATCACTGAAGACTCGGCGAGATCACTTGTACTCAAGATTGGTCGAGGTGCTCGTGGCAAAGGTTGTCATCGCCTAAGAGTTTTCTTAATCATACTTTTGCGAAATTACTTCTTCATCATTTTTGCTGCTTTGTTCTCGGTGTGTATGATTGATGGGAAACTTTCGTACTTTTTTTCGAAAAAAATTTAGGTTCTTCATTTCTGTTGTTCTTTAGGGAAAGGCTGACGATCAAACCAATTGGAGGGTGCTCCAGAATGAGAAGCTTACCAGGTTGAGGGAGACTCTTCGTCAGAAGAAAGAACAACTTGTGCAAGGTTTGAAGGATATGTTGTTGCAACTTCGATTGAAAGTTCATGGTTCATAAAATTTTAAAAGAATGATTTTGAACCTCAGCCAAGGCCAGAATGAAGAGGATATCATCTGATTTGAAACTCAATTATGGGGTTCTGGAATCATCTTTTTCTGTGGTACCTTCATTTTTTTTGCTATTAGCTGTACATCAAATTGTGTTTTTGACTCCGGAAAAAATGGATGGGTTTTGTGTTGCTTATCTTGTTGCAGCTAGAAAGAAATCGCGTGGAACAACTGGAGAAGTCCTATCCTAATTTCATCTGCACACAGAACTTGGCACATGTGAGGCTAGATTTCAATGCTCACTATTGAATGCTATTATATATTACATGGTCTATATGCTATGACATACGTTCAAACTGCACGTATCTGTTTGTGCTTGTCACTTGTCAACTTTTGGGTTTGATCAATGCATCTGATTTTTTCTTGGGTCAAATACTTGCTTCCTTGCACCGTGTGTTCACTCAAATGCATTCTGTATAAGGCATGTGTACATTTGCTGGCATAGTGGCATATCAATAAAAATTGCGATTTGTGGATTTGTGTTTCAGAAAATTCAGTTTTTGGGTACAGCTGTAAATTGGAATTCTATTGTTGTATCACGCTTGGCTCTATATGTATTTATCTTTCCAGTTGAGGTATTATTTATATGAAAGTGACTTTGTTTTCTGAAAACAGGTGGCAATTACATCCGAGCGTCTTCACAAGCAGTCAGTTGTTGTAAAACAAATATGTAAAGTCTTCCCTCAACGCCGGGTAACCATCTTGATGTCTTTAACTATAACTTATCCTTAAAATCTATGAAATATGTTTTATTGATAAGTTCATGATATTATACGAATTGACAGCATTGTTTATGTTTCATCTTAATGTTCTTTGATTTTATTTTATTAAATGAGAACATCTCATGGTCTTTGTTCTTACCTACGCACGACAGTGGCATCTTACTTTTTATTAACAAATCCCCAGATTAGTTGCATTGGAGGAGTACTACCACTAGGAAATTCTACGTTTGGTATCTATTTGAGGGAGAACTTAATTGGCACATACTATGGTTACGATTGAGATTTGTCACTTTAGATAGATAGGTTGATAAGCATATTGGTCATGTCATGCAAACGTTTTTTTTGTAAACAGAGAGTTAAGGAAACAATATTCTATCAGTACAACAGTATGCCTTTTATTAGCATATAGGCAAGTTTTGTGCAAGCATAAATGCTATTTTAGTTCCCTCCTTATCGCTGCTTTTTTCTTCAGGTAGTCGTAGATGGAGAGCAAAAGGATGGATTAAGTGGTCAATTTGATCAAATATGCAATGCTCGCTTACCCAGAGGACTTGATCCACACTCTGTTCCTTCGGAGGAACTTGCTGCCTCTCTGGGGTATTTTCTCGCCTATACAGGTTTATGTTAATAGTTGATGGTTGCAGTTACCACTGCATATACTGGGAGTAGACAATCTTTTAAATCAGCTATTGATCATATCATAAATCATCATTCTCCAATGTATTTTCTCCAACAGTTGAACTCAATATTAGGGATTTCTGTGCTATAATGTTTATGACTCAAATATTCTTTCCCTAATTAGTCTGTTTAACTACCAGATATATGGTACAACTTCTCAATCTTGTTGTCCAGAATTTGGGTATACCAGCACTTCATAACTCAGGTTTTGCGGTATGCTTTGCTGACCATATGTACCTTTAGCCTTTATTTGGGGGTGATTAGTATATTTGATTTTTTAAGACATGGGTATGAGTAGTCTGGTTTTTCATTATAGCTCATGGGAAGGAATTCTTTCTTTCATGTGCGTAATTTGGAGCCATGTGAATTCCTTGTAATATGGTTAGTTTTGATACAACATGTTCTTGGGTTCTTGGGTGTGGTCGAGTTATTGAGATAGAAAATTTATTTGTTGGATTTTCAATTCATGTTTGTGCTAAATACATTTTTGAAATTTATAGTATACATAATCTACAAATTTAAAATGTTGTATTTTATTCAGTTTTCTATATCAAATCATTAAATTTATATGCATACTACAAAAAATTTTAAATGTTGTATTGCATATAGTTTTCTGCATTAAAATCATTTTACTTTTTTGTTAAAACATTTTTCGCAACTAGTTCAAATGTAATATAGTTTTTTGTATTATATTTTACATGTCCTTCTGAAATATTTTCTTGTGTGACCCGACATACTAATCTAAGATCTGTGCTTCATCACATGCTTATCAATTTTATGTTCCTCTCGATTTTTGATTTTGTATGCAAGACGCGTCTACTTTTCTCCAATCAACTATTATGAATCTTTATTACCCTAAAATTTTGTTCTCCTGGGTATATGTTTAGCTGTGTACTTTTGTCTGTGTGGCTATGTACTTTGTCTCTTCTGAGGTATGCAGTCTGAAAATAATTTTGTAGGCTTGATAAAAAATATAAAGTGGAACAATCTTTACATCACATTATTATTAATGGATTCTTGTTTTGTTTTTTTTGTATTTTATCAATTAATCCAGGGTTCTTGTTCGCGCACATGGCAAAGGAACTCTTACTGGGATGCTAGTCCATCTTCTCGCAGGTAGTTTGGCTAAAGGAACATTTCTAATTGTCGTTCGATTAGCTTTGAATTGAATTGAATATGTGAAATGCAGCAATGAGTATCCACTTTTTATACCACGCCAAAATTACTGCTCGGTTAGTGGAGAGAATTCATGGTCAGATAGAAGCTCAACTAACTTTGGTGTTGCATCAATGGAATCTGAGAGAAAGGCAAAATTGGAATCTTCTGGAAGTATTAGCTTCAATCATTCTACTGCTTCTTCTCATTCGATTGAAACACACAAGGATCTGCAAAAAGGAATATCTCTTCTGAAAAGAAGTGTTGCTTGCATTACGGCATATTTTTATAAATCTCTAGGTTTAGATGTTCCTCTTGAAGCATCCACGTTTGAAGCATTTGCAAGACTACTGGCCATTCTTTCCTCATCCAAGGAAGTTCGGTCTGTTTTTTCGCATAAACTGGCTCGTTCAAGGTACACACCTGTTTATTAGTTTTTGGTTAAGAAAATTTGTTTTTTTTGGTTCCATGGACTATAATCGTGCAAGAAAAACACATGTTTCATTTTCCTTTTACTCTTGTCAAGCTTTGATTGGAATGTATATCCATTGAAACACTCCAGGAGTTTCTTCCTATTTTCTTCTCAGAAAAATATTCATAAAAATTGTGGCTATGATCTTCACAATGAATTCTAATATGTTGCCTTCTTTTGAGCAAATTGAAAGATTCTATGTTTTGCTTTTTTTTTCAAATGTCTACGCTTATACCACTTCATTTTATTGCCAAAGCGGAAGATCGTACTAGGAGATTTGTTCAAAAGCCTATGCACACACATACACACAGTATCTTCAGAAATTTTCCCCACGATTAAGTCTCTGCCCAATTTTGATCTGAGTTTGTGTCGTTTCAACCATGACTCATCTCTTACTATAGATTTGGGTGGTTAATTTACATTTCTAGGATACTGTAAGATATTTGCCATTGCTTTTTCAAAAACTAGCTGTAAATTTTACAAACTGTTTCCTTAATTTGATGATCACTAGCTTCCCAAAATTACTACAAGGCGACATTTATTGCAGTTAAAAATTGAATGAGCTCTTGGTTTTAGGTCGGCTAAGCAAATTCAACAGTTGAACAAAGCGTGGAGCGTCGGTTCTGCAATGTCAACCTCGCTAATGGATAGCATAACAACTCATCCTACAACGGTAAAAAAATTTGAAACTTCACTCATTTCATTGATTTCTGCCAGTTCTGATGTTCATTACTACGATTACTATGATAACTGATTTCGAATAGATTGTTCTCATTTAGACTGACAGCAACTATTCTAAACCTTCTGCCTCTTCCTACCCAATTCCGTTCCAATTAGAATTATCTCGATGACATATAATTTTGTGTTAGAGAGCTGTTAGTTTTTTCTGTCATTTGCCATTGAAACTAGGTTTTGGTATTGTGCAGAGAAGCAGACATGAAAGCAGCTCTCCAAGTTCTGCATCGAGTTTTCTTTGCACAACCGATTTGGGTGATATGGGAAAGAAAGAGTGCCTGATGGAAGGATGGGATCTGGTGGAGCATCCAACTTTTCCCCCTCCACCCTCCCAAGCCGAGGATATCGAGCACTGGACCCGAGCAATGATCATCGACGTCAAAAGGAAGTAGTCCGACACTTGTAAATAGCCATCTAAATTGATCTTACACTTCCTTTTGGTGTCATAATCTGGATTCATTTATCTGTACATTATTGTCTTTCCCTTTCGACATTGGTCGGGTGGTGTTATCGCTCGTAACAAGAATACAATGTTCAATCATTTAACATTTTATTGAGTGGTGGCCATTCGATTACTTTAAAAAACCAAATTCATGTCTTGTTCTTCTTCAATCTATCGAGCAAGTTTTGATGAAGAAAATATAGATCATATAGCAATGTAAGATGCATGATTCTCGAGACGAAGATTGAATGAAATAAGTTCTGAAGAGCTGTATAATAACACAAGTTCAGTGTTTCAAAATCTGTGACAATCAAAGGCGTTCATTTGATCGAATAAAATCTATAAAAACAGACTAATATTTTCCAGCAACATTGTAATCATGTGTCGTAAAAGTACTCTCGACTTAGTCAGTCTTCTTCGTTGAATCCGCATCAACTTCTTTTTCTTCTTCTTGAGTCGAATTCTTAGACTCGTCGAACTCCAACAACTAAACAGCAAAAAACAAACACTAGTGAGCATCACAAAAAAAAAACCCATCAGTTCTTTAACTAACATAGAACTCATCTTAGCAACTTCGCGGCCTAAACAATACCATCATTTTTTCGAATAATGTTAGATTTTAGATTCTTTCTTACCATATACTCTTTGCCGTAATAAACAATAGTCTGTGCAATTATTGTAATAATTATAAAAATAATTAGTTTAGTGCATTAATTATATTGATAAATATTTGCCTCATCATCGAGTATGTCAAGAGAATAAACAAAATTAAACTTAAGTTTTTTTCTCATCAGGTTAGTAGCTATGAAGGCCTTCTTATGGACCAATACTAAGTGGTAGTCATTTAACAATGCATAAACAAGGCAACTCTAATGAATGCATAAGCTATGATCATAAGAATATCAAATGCTACACCATACTGTTTCCCAGTAAAAGAGTTTGCAAATATGGTTAAAATTTGGGAACGGGATCATAATAAGGTGTTGAAAGTACCTGTTTGACTTCACCATTCCATATCACGTGAGCAGCCAAGAATCCAATTACACAAGGTACGATATATAAAAGTGCAGGCTGAAAATAGGACAGACAACATCAAAGAGGATTCAGAATCGAAATAAAGCAATCATTTCAAGAACTACAAAACTATGTCAAAGGAGCATGCTTTCCGAGTGATATTTGACTTCCATTGATTCTAAATAAAGAGATTATCAATTATAAGAACACCATAGATGTTTCTACCCCTTGATGCTAATTGTTGAATGAAACAATATACTAAAATTGATTGGAAAAAATCACCTGTGCAGCTTGAAACCAGTTCATCACAATAATTGTGAGGATCAAACCAACTGTATATCCCATAAATGCACTTTTAAAGTATTGGCTCTCTTTCCCCCTAGATACGTCAAATCGCAAAGCCAATGCCACGAAGATACCTAGATTGAAGAAGTTGTTTAGCTATCACAGGTAACAAGGAGGTCTGCAATGCCATAACTCGCAATTGATAAAGAAGATCGTTACCATTTGGTCATTAACAAATAGCATCCTTGACCTTACCAAAATATGTAACTCGATTTTCAGATTAGGCATGAGAAATTTGTTAAAAGTAAAGTACGAGAATCACTGTATGTTGAAGTACACAAAAGTACTTTAAAAATAGGCTCCAAAGCACACCACATATAGACAAGAATGCAGAACTTTAGTTGCCCTAGGAAACCAGGGAGCTTTCTCATGCAACAGAATTTGCAGTAAGTATCAAACAAGCATAAACACAGATTTGATCAGAATAACCAGGATCATTATAAATTTTTTTTTGAAAAAAACACTTAAGTTCATAACAAAAGAATTAAAGACCATAAAATTTCCTAAACATCATTAAGCAAAAATATAACAGTGAGATTTCCTGAGGCGAAACAAAAAAGAGTACCAACACAATCTTCCTACGACCATCAGAAGATATAAATATCAAGCAGAATATCAAACTCACCGGGAATGACAATGTCACCAAGTCCAAGCATAGAAAATGGGCGTAGAGAATCTGCTGTGGGGAACAAAAGCTGCGAAATAAAAAATTGACAGACACTTGCATTTCAATCATCTGCAATACGTCGATTTCATGATAGGCCCAAATAAATTCCACTAGCACAGAAGATATTAGATTCAATAGAGTACAGATACCTTTATAGGAGCGTCAAAAGATTTAGCAACACTGACCATCACTGGAGTGAAAAAAACCCAGAAAATATCATACAGAAAAAGTCCAGCCTGCCATAAAATTGGATAAATAATAGTCTCCGGAGTAAAATGACAAGCCATAAAAGAAACTTGTAAAATAAAATAATCGCACCTTAGAATTTACAAACTCTAAACTATGATGCCCATTCTTATAAGAAAATAACTAAAATGAAATGTACTTACCAAGAGAATGGCACCCGTCTTAAAAGACCCAAGTGAAAGCATTTCAATTCCCTGCAGATTAAATAATGAGAAAAACCAAAAGGCTCTTCAAGTCAGTACAATCAATCAAGTACAATGAGAACCAATTCAATCATTATATAACCCAGGATATGGGAACTTATACTTAGATTGTGGCACAAAAATTGACAGTCAAATCCCCAACAATGTCAAAGGCCAGCCAGTTATTAAAAGTACATGTTAAGGGACTGACTATAGTAAGATAATATTTTGACTAAACACCATAATATAATAGAAAGTATGCTAAAATTATGAGCTATTTGAATAAGAAAGCCAACAAACTGTTGAATTATATATTTCTTTTAAAAGTGACGGCCATCCCACCTGGATAGAGAAAGAAAGTCCCAAAGTATTATTAGCGAGCCAGTGCTTCTTTGATGCATACCAAGCGCAGAAAAAGGTTCCAGGGATTGCAGAAACAATCTGAGACCTAGTGAACTCAATCTCCAAAGCTGTAATCAGAAGGTGTAGAAAGTATTATCAACCAAATAAGATTCATAAGAGCAGCAAGCTAAGCAAACAATTTAATAGCAATCCTATTAGTTATGTAACAAGAGAAATCAACAATATATGCACTAGCCTTCCTACAACTCAATAAATGTCCTTGTTTTCCAACTTAAGCATATATTAAAATATGTGATATTCCATTAAACCAAAAATAAATAAGGGCTGTTAAGCAGGATACTAAATTAAACGTACTTACTATCTTTTTCTTATTTTCTTGATTTTCAAATAAATATTAAGACCTCATTGCCGCATCACTGCTATATTTAAGTCGTACATAGGTTGGGTTCCAAATTTTAGAAGTAAAAAGAAGATTTTTTTTGAAGCCCAAATATTTGGTTAGAAAAATAACATATCAACATGAAATGAAAAGATCAGAAGACACCACCTTTTTCACAGAGCAAACTACATAATCGAATGAAAATATGATGCCCATGCAATATTATGACTTTTTCCACATGATTGTTAATCAATCTAACATGTTAAAATGAAAACTCTAGCCATTGAAGTTAATGGTAGACATACACAATAATTAACAATCACAAACAAAAAATTGTCTAAAATTCATATCTATTTTCCAATATGATAAGAAAATTAATCAATCGTCTATCGTTCTGAATTCCAACAATTTTTATAACATGGCACAACGTTTGTTTAATTAGTCAAGATCCATAATAAAACAAAAAATTAAAGAAAAGAAAATTCACATCAAGTTCGATCAACTTTAACTATCAAAGGATTTTGCATAAAATTGTTCTCTGCTGAAAACTTCCAAACAAAAATTTCATCTCTTTTTCATTTTTATTTTAGCGAAAAAAAAGAGAGTGGAAGTTATTATGAATTGACGAGGATCTTACTAAGAATTAAAGCATAAATATCTAAATTATTGCAAAAGCAGACAATAAAAAATTCCTAAAAAATATGGGAAATAGAAGCATTTCTAGTTATGATAGAGAACTGATTGGTCCTTTTAATTTAGAACGTGAAAAAAATAAAAAGAAAACCACATACAACGGAAGTATGGAAAACGCCATGTAATAACGTCATCATTCCAATTCTTGGGTAGATATCCTTTAATAGCAGGTAGCAACGTTGCCCTATATACGACACCAAGTAAAATCATATGGGATTGATTTGGAACCAAACAACTATTATTAGAATAAATTTAGAATTTGACTTAATAAATAATCACATCTAAAACTTACGATAGTGCCAGAATTCCAAGAACGAAGAAGTAACATGTCAATACTGCATTTACCAAATCCTTTGATAGAAACTTAAAAAGTAAGAAAAGTGACAACAGCATCGCACTTCCCACAAAGGGGAAACGCATAGCATGTTCATTAGACATTGTCTCCTGCAATATCATGAAGAACAGACATTTAGAACTTTCAGCGGAACCTTTCACTTGAGGTAAGAGATTGGTGCAGAAAACATAGTATAGTATGTTCTTTTGTTCTTACAGTGGGTGGAGTGGGTTTCACAGATCGATAGCAACCGACATAAACAGTCAGACATGCCGTCAAAATAACATTCAAGTTAGGATCCACCTTTACAAAAAGAGGTGCCAGAGTTAATCCTGCAAACAAAGAAAATCAAATTCAAGATGACCAGGAAAGTATAAAACATCTAAAAGGGCCAATGTGTTCAATATCAGTAACTTCTCTTTACTACATAAAAAATTTCAAAAATATTAACATCGGCATGTAAGAATTTCAATACTTCAACAAAACATAAGATCATCAGAACGTTTGATGTTAATCTTGCAGGGAAAAAAAGAAACTGCATAATAGATCAAACCAAACATATGACAATCGGAAAGTATAAAACTAGACTGAAAATTTGCATGATCAGACAGATACAAAATATAAGATTGAAATCCGTGCATACAATTAGAAAGAGAGCTTACCTGCTAAAGCGAAATTAGCAATACACTGAAAGTTCTTCATCTTTCTACTTCTACGACGGCAAGGATTTCTATAATTTTAGCAAAAGAAATCTACACGAGAACAAGAAGATGAAGAAAAATAAGAATAATTTCATATCCAACTCCTCAAAAAATAATAAAGAAACAGTACTAATAGAAACAAACAAATAAATTCAACACCGATACACAAAATTTTCTGGGCTCTGAGATGACTGAAAATTGAATTAGACAAGGGTGAAAAAAAATTAACACTTCCAGCAGGGGGATAAAGGTACAGGCAGAATATAAATGAGAGAATAAAAAATGGAGATGCAGTCAAGATAAGGGTTCAGAATCGGTAGGCAATGAAAAAGAAGCTAAATTCAGGTAGAAAATGACCCAGAACGGAGGAGAAAGCGTACCCCAAAATCGCAGGCAAAGTTGCTGATAGATCCGAGCAGGGGTTTTTGATACAAATAAACCCCGTCCTTCTTCAAACGAATCTTAGTCAAAGAAATGAACAGAGAAAATGACAATTCAATTGAGCACCATCACGAGCTTCTTGAGCAATTTCGCAAGAAAGCAAAGAAGGCAGACCCAACAGAGGACAGAAGCGGCAGGCGTAGAACTCAGAATCTCACAGCATCGGAGAAGAGAAGACTCGTAAAATTCCGCCCTAAATACCAGATTTATGGGCTTCTCTGAGAACTAGCACTCTGCAAGTCCGGCCATATTTCTTGCAAATCTAACTCTTCCGAATAGCGGGAGTTCTAAAATACCCTTATCAAGTATGTTTTTCATTAAGCACTGTTTTAGTAATTTAAGTATACATCCATCATGTCTCAAATGAAAACACCAAAAATAATGGTTGTAACATGCATAGATGGAGAAGACTTTTACTCTTAACACCACATCTTATTAATAAATCATCGTAGCAGCATGCATAGCCAAGTTTGATATGGGTTGACAAGGAGATTTGGTTTCTTCTTGCTTTCTACAGGATGAATCAAAGCGACTCCTCTCTCTTGAGCTTGTAAGTCAAGGCTCCCTTGTGAATGTCTATTTCGTTATTCAGTGTAGATGCAGTCCCTAGCTCCAAACGTCCACTCACAATTTCACATCTTCTTTTACGACTCCTTTACATAATTCGCGTTTGACATCAGCTTTGCTTGAATATCATTTTATTTAGATCCCACGATTTTATCTTGGGTTTTTAAGGTAGAGAAGAAAGGTGTAAATATAAGACTTGTTTTTGGCTGATTTGAGTTTGAGTTCATTGTTTTAACCTCTCAAGTGGTTCGACCGGTCGAATGTTAGACGAATTTATATACGTCGGCGAAAATCACGGATCTAAGTCCTTTGTTTAACGAACTGAAGATAAGAGATCTAGCCATAAAAAGTGGATCATGATTAATCGTGCTTCCAAGGACTCGATCTGTGCGCCAATGGCGATGCGTTCTGCTCTGCAACTTCTTCCTTGCCTTTGCAACGACCAGCTACTTCTTTCACGGCGATCCTTATTTTCTTCTGCAAATTCAAGAAGGAAGACAGAGAAGAAGAAGGTTGAGCTTAGGAAATTATACAAAATACAGAGAAATTTTAAGTTAAGGATTTAAGAATTACGAAGAGGCTTGAATTGCTTTTTCCGACGCCGATGGCGTCTTTGATACGTCCGGTGAAGCATTTCGGACAACATGGTTGGTCTACTTTTTCTGTATTGACTTCTTTCTTTACACGTTCGTATCTCCACCGGCGCTGTGAATTGTTCTGCGACCGACAAGGAGTGCAAGCCCGTCGTCTATGCTTGGCCTGAGTTTCGGGGTTTTCCGGCCGTTTATGGTTCTGCAGCAAACATTTCTCAGCCGCCATAATATTCTCCGGAGACAGATGGGAAATGAAAGACGAGCTCGTCGGAAGATGAGATTTTCTTAGCTCGTGCGCGTGGGCAAGAAGCTGAGCTCGCCGATCATAGCCGCATGATCTCGCAGCCGGAGGATTTTCGCGACGTTGATTTTGTTTGATCTTCCTCGTACGATTTACCATGCCTTGAACATGCGACGCCGACGATTCAACGTAATATGTAATAATAACTCCATTGTTGGGTCTGATCTCATTTCCAAGCTTTCCCATGGGGTTTCCTTCAGGCCGCGCGATCTTCTTCCCCGGCTTCAAAACTTGAGAGAAAACTCCCATTTATTACAGTTGACGATGAAGTGCAGAAACGCTAAATCATCGAATCTTGCTCATTAATTTGGTATAATTAATTAAGTATTCCACGATGGTTGATTTGAACGTTACCACGTAGCTGCAATCGAAAGACGCCTGCTTTATATACGTCACTGTTTCTCACCTAAAAGTAGCCTAGATGGCCGGAAGATGAGTTGTGTCCGATGAAGAAGGCGACAACCGTTTGTTTCAGGAACAGACCAAACGGTTCCAAGTTAGAAAGATGACGAACCCAACCCAGTTGGTTTTGCTCGGAGCTGAACCGGCCAGGGCCGTCGCCGACGGTTACTGGCCAGGGTTTCTGTTCATCCGACAGGTTAACAGCTGCCGGAGTTGCAGCTCAAAGATTCACAATTCAGATCTTTCCAAAATTTCAAGAAAACGACAAGCAACGAACTCAACAGAGAGGATTCAGAATAGTATGATTACAGAATATCAACAGAGACAATACGAGTTTCGAATTCTCCCAGGCGTCGAGATTCATTCCCACTTGGGAGAGAAACGAAACTTGGATCCATTCCAGCTACGCATCGACTGACAAAGAACAACCGAACTATCAACAGGAGGTTCGGAAAAAGAAATAAAGCCTAGAATTATGCAACGCCGACGGAGCATTTTATGGGCTTCGGAGGAACAGTCGCAATGCGTTTTCCAACCGTGATGGCCTTGTAGAGGCGGAAGCCGTCGCTGGCCGGCGCCAGAACTACGGGGAGATACTGGTCGGAATGGCACCAGAATATCTTCTTCCTGAACGATTGCCTGAGAGCCATTTTCCCCTGCAAATCTCGACCGCCATGAACATTTTTTTCATCAGATGGAAGCTTTAGAAAACCAGCAATGGAACAAATGAAATCCCACCTGAGTTTTGGCCCAGCTCATTTGGCAAACTTTCTTGTTCAGGCTAACTTCCCATTCATAGCCATGGTAAGCCTGTGAAAACCTTGAAGCCGCGGGGGCGGTGGTGAAGTTCACAAATGCATAACCCAGATTGGAAATCTTTCCCTCTAACCAGAACCTGCTGAAGAAAATGAAATCGAAAGAGGACGTGAGAGGCTAAAACTAAACAACCTCCATTAAATCTTCTTGAAGAAGATGGGGTTGACAGAAAACTAACCAGAAATCCATAGGAATGTAAACAAAGTCGTACTCCGACCTCGGGGAGACAGTAGACAGAGACCGCGCATTGTTTCTGTTCTGAACCCTGCAGTGCTTGTCCAGAATGTGCAGAAGATCCCGTCTCCTGCCCAAAATCACGCACCCACAACGTTAATCATGCCGAAAAGCTCAGCATTCATCGAAGCTTTCCCATGCAAATAAGGCAAAAGTCTGTGTTTCTTATACGAAAGAAGATTAAATGCAGGCTGTTCATTGATGAAGAACAACAGCAGAACAGAGATTCAACTCCCCGTGTTGTCTTCCACTTAACAAGGGCAAATATTGAAAGAACAGAAGATTAAACAAGATGATAAATCGAGACAAAGTGAAAAACACCCACTTGAATTGGTTGGGAATGTTCTTGATCATAACAGTAGTAGTTTCAGCGGGAACGATCGACAAAGAGGTCGGGTAAGGAAGAGGTGCAGCTTTGCGATCGCCACCGTCGTGGTTTTGATCGTCGTCGATTTTCGTCTTCGAACATTTTATTGCGTTAACTCTGTTCGGAGGTTTCCTCGCGTCAAAACCTCGAACTCCTCGAGCCAAGAAAGATGCATCCCAGTTGGTTGGCCTCCGACCGCCTTATCTGATGTGTTAATCTAGTTGTCTACGGGAGTTGTCTATCTATGGTCTGCACGTTATGCATATTTTAGGCGGTTAGAATTTAGAGTATGCATTTACTAAAATTAAATTAGGATAGCATTTATTTGAGTAAAGTTAATGTGGTGAGGTTTTTATTTTAGAAAACGTGAGCTATAATGTTAGTGGTGAGTTACGATTTTGTGTTTGCTTATATAATGAGAAAACCGGAAATGCATTTTGCATCGCCAAAAGAAATCCTTTGTCTTTATTTGTGTTTCAAGTTTGTTACTCGCTTTAAGAAATCCAACATTTGGTATCAGAGCCAAGTTGTCAAAACAATGGCCGGTGACGAAGGAGATCAATCTAAGACGCTTGCAGTCGTCAAACCGACGGCAAGAGGAGCCTCAATCCCCATCCAATATCCAACGTTAAGCGAAACGAACTACGGCATATGGGCTGTCAAGATGAAGATAATCTTGCGTTCGCTAGGAGTATGGTCAGTGATCGAAGGTGGAGACACAGACGACGACAAAGATCAAGGCGCCATGGTAGCCATTTCTCAAGTCGTGCCAGATGATGTAATGATGGCAATCGCGGAGAAGCAGACAGCAAAGGAGGCTTGAGACGCACTCAGGGAGATGCGGGTTGGTGAAGATCGCGTCAAGAAGGCACGGGTACAGGTGCTGAAACGGCAACTGAACAAGTTACACATGGATGATTCAGAGACAATAAATGAATTTTCCATGAAACTTACCATGCTAGTGGGTGAGATCTGCTCGCTGGGCACGAAGCTCGACAACAGCGAAGTTGTTGAGAAACTGTTTAGTGCAGTTCCAGATAGATTTCTCCAAATTATTGGNAACAAGTTACACATGGATGATTCAGAGACAATAAATGAATTTTCCATGAAACTTACCATGCTAGTGGGTGAGATCCGCTCGCTGGGCACGAAGCTCGACGACAGCGAAGTTGTTGAGAAACTGTTCAGCGCAGTTCCAGATAAATTTCTCCAAATTATTGGAACAATTGAGCAGTTTGGCGATATTGAGAAGATGCCGGTTTCAGAGGCGATCGGCCGTCTCAGAACCTTCGAGGAAGGACTTAAAGGGCGACTGGACTCAAAGGGCACTGGATAACAGTTACTCCTTACCCAGGCCGAGTGGGAGACAAGAATCCCAAAAGCTAAGAAAGATGAAAGTTCCAGCAACAACAAAAGAGGAGGACATCACTGGAGTGGACGTGGTCGTGGGCATGGATATGGTGGAGATCGAGGAAATGGTGAACGCAATAACGAAGACCGAACGCCACGTAACTTCGATAAATCCAAGGTAAAGTGTTTCAATTGTAATGAATATGGTAACTTTGCAAAAGAGTGTCCCAAACCAAACCGAAGAGAAACTGCAAACCTTGTTACAACACAAACCGAAGATGAACCGGCACTGTTGATGGCCGAAACTTGTATTCTCAGTCATGCAATACAGAACGAGCAAGTGTTACTGCACGAAGACAAAGTCGTGCCAAAGATTAAAAGCACCCGAGAGAAGACTTGGTATTTAGATACCGGCGCAAGTAACCACATGAGCGGTTGTATCGAAAAATTTGCTGAAATTGACACGACCATTAAAGGGTCAGTCAAATTTGGTGATGGCTCGGCTGTAGAAATCCAAGGAAGAGGTTCAGTTTTGTTTGAAGGCTTCACAGGTGAACATCGAATACTTACTAATGTCTACTACATCCCAATGTTGAAAAGCAACATAATAAGCCTTGGCCAGTTAGATGAGAACGGATGCAAGGTTGTGGTTGAAGGAGGTATTATGACTATTTTGGACAGATCACAAAGGTTACTGGCAAAAGTGAACAGGTCAAGCAACCGGTTATATGTGTTTAACATAGCACCAGCACTACCCGAATGCTTTCTGGTAAGAAGCAAAGAAGAAGCGTGGCGATGGCATGCAAGATACGGGCATGTGAATTTTCATGCTTTGAAGTTTCTAAGTCATAAACAAATGGTGCACGACTTGCCCATAATCGAGCATGAGGACCGAATCTGCGATGGTTGTTTGATTGGAAAGCAACACCGAAATCCTTTTCCAGCAGTGGCAAAATTCCGAGCAGAATCACCTCTTGAACTGTGGCATGGAGATTTGTGTGGCCTAGTTACCCCTGCTACTCACGGAGGGAAGCGCTATTTCTTGTTGTTGGTTGACGATTGTACAAGATTTATGTGGCAGGTGCTGATCCGAAACAAAGACGAAGCATTTGAGGCATTTAAGAAGGTTAAAGCTGCAGCCGAAATGGAGAAAAATAGTAAGCTGAAAGCTTTGCACACGGATCGTGGCGGCTAATTCACCTCAAATGAGTTCAACACTTACTGTGAGCTGTTGGGAATTAAGCATTACCTCACGGCGCCTTATTCTCCTCAGCAAAACGGATTTGTTGAACGAAGAAATCAGACGGTGGTCGGCATGGCAATGAGCTTGTTGAAAAGCATGGGAGTCCCGGGAGAATTTTGGGGAGAAGCAGTATCAACTGTCGTATATCTCTTAAATAGAGCACCAAGTGTCAATCATTTTCGTATTTTCGGATGCCTTGCACATGTAAAGATAGTTACACCGCACCTTCCGAAGTTTGCNAGATAGTTACACCGCACCTTCCGAAGTTTGCTGATCGTAGCAAGCAAATGGTGTTCATTGGTTACGATATGAATACAAAAGGCTATCGAATGTTCGATCCAGCGACAAGACGAGTTGTGGTGACACGAGATGCAGTGTTCGAGGAGGAGAAGTGGGATTGGAGCAAATCTCAAGTAACAGGTACAGGATCAGTTGGGAACACTCTTACAACACACTATTTTACCATAGCAGGCGAATCTGATACAACAAATCAAGAAGATAAAGAGGCGGTCAGCGATTCTGGTATTGGTATCATCAATTCTAGTATGGATTTCCCACAGCCGACACATGAACAAACTGGTAACCAATACCAACATGCTTCACCTGTGATGAATACGAGATCCAAAACATCTGTTTCAATCTCACCATATACTCCAGCAGCAACTCTTGAAGAATCAGTATCAACCGAAATACAACCCTCGACATCTGATGAGAGTTCATTAGTAGGACCACGGGGTAAGCGTAACATAAAAAATTTGTACGATACAACAGTCCCAATAGAGTTGCAGTATTCAGGTCTGTGCTTACTAGGAGAAGAGGAGCCGTCAAATTTCGAAGAAGCCAAGGCAGATCCGATGTGGAGAAGAGCAATGGAGGAGGAAATTTCTTCTATTCAAAAAAATGAAACTTGGAAGCTCGTTCCATTACCCGACATCCACAAACCTATAGGTCTAAAGTGGGTTTTCAAACTAAAGAAGGACAATAAAGGAAGAATCGTGAAACACAAGGCGAGACTAGTGGCAAAGGGGTACGTTCAGCGACAAGGCATAGACTTTGATGAAGTTTTTGCCCCTGTTGCTCGGCTAGAGACAGTACGTTTGCTGATCTCTATTGCGGCACATAAAGGATGGGAGGTGCATCATATGGATGTAAAGTCGGCCTTCCTTAACGGTGATTTGGAAGAAGAAGTGTATGTTATTCAACCGCCGGGATTTGAAATAAAAGGAGAAGATCACAAGGTATTGAAACTGCACAAGGCATTGTACGGCTTGCGACAAGCACCTAGAGCTTGGAATTCAAAACTTGACAAGTCATTGAGGACACTCGGTTTTGAGAGGTGTTCGTTAGAGCATGTCGTGTACAAGAGAAACCAAGGAAAAGAGAATTTGATAGTTGGAGTTTACGTGGATGATCTAATCATCACTGGAGAGTGTATCCAAGATATAAACAAGCTCAAATCTCAGATGAAGAAGTTGTTTAGTATGAGCGACCTTGGGTTACTCAGCTATTATTTGGGAATTGAAGTTTGTCAGAGTTCTAAGAAGATCACACTCAACCAGTCCGCATATGCAACGAAGGTATTAGACAAATGCGGCATGAAAGATTGCAACCCTTCGCAAATCCCGATGGAACCTCGTCTGAAATTGAGCAAGGAAAGCACAAGTCCACCTGTAGACACAACTCTGTACCGAAGCATAGTTGGCAGTTTAAGATATTTACTGCACACACGCCCAGATTTGGCATTCTCTGTCGGCATGGTGAGTAGATACATGGAGAAGCCCACAACAGAGCACATGGCGGCCGTGAAACACATATTGCGGTACGTGAAAGGAACCTTAAATCTCGGTTGCGTTTATAAGAAAAAGGAAGAAAGCTTGGAGCTGTTGGGTTACTCTGATAGTGATTTCGCCGTTGATACTGATGATCGGAAGAGCACTACAGGGGTAATATTCTTCCTTGGGTCAAACCCGGTTAGTTGGTGTTCACAAAAACAAAAGGTGGTTGCGTTATCTTCCTGTGAAGCAGAGTATATCGCTGCCTGTGCAGCAGCGTGTCTAGGAGTGTGGCTGAGACGATTGCTGGCAGAGTTGTTAAAGATCGAGGTTAAGAAAGTGATTCTAAAGATCGATAATCAGTCCGCAATTGCATTGAGCAAGAATTCAGTTCACCATGAGAGGAGCAAACATATCGATACCCGATTCCACTACATTAGAGACTGTGTTGAATCAGGAATAATTGAAATCCAACATGTTTGCACAGAAGATCAACGTGCTGATATTCTGACAAAGTCACTTGCAAGATTGAAATTCTTGGAAATGAGAGAGAAAACTGGTGTGCGGATCGTTAGTGAAGGACAACAAGCTTAAGGAGGAGATTGATGTGTTAATCTAGTTGTCTACGGGAGTTGTCTATCTATGGTTTGCACGTTTGTGATCGCCACCGTCGTGGTTTTGATCGTCGTCGATTTTCGTCTTAGAACATTTTATTGCGTTAACTCTGTTCGGAAGTTTCCTCGCGTCAAAACCTCGAACTCCTCGAGCCAAGAAAGATGCATCCCCAGTCGGTTGGCCTCCGACCGCCTTATCTGATGTGTTAATCTAGTTGTCTACGGGAGTTGTCTATCTATGGTCTGAACGTTATGCATATTTTAGGCGGTTAGAATTTAGAGTATGCATTTACTAAAATTAAATTAGGATAGCATTTATTTGAGTAAAGTTAATGTGGTGAGTTTTTTATTTTAGAAAACGTGAGCTATAATGTTAGTGGTGAGTTACGATTTTGTATTTGCTTATATAATGAGAAAACCGAAAATGCATTTTGCATCGACAAAAGAAATCCTTTGTCTTTATTTGTGTTTCAAGTTTGTTACTGGCTTTAAGAAATCCAATATTATCTACCTTGGTTCCCTGAGTTCCGCCGCAAAACCCCAAAGATAATGGCGTCGGCAGTTGCGGCTTGATATCGTAACAAGTAATGGCATAAGGGTGATGACACAGCAAATAGAGCGTCGGTGGGGGATAACAGAGACTGTAGAAAGACCCACACGCCGACCACCAGAAAACATTCGGGCAACAAGACGGAGGTGGCATTAGAACCCAAATGGGTAGGTTAAGAAAGGGGTAGGCATTTGGGTTTAGAGGCTTTGAATCGGAACTGGAACCCGCCATTGGAGAGGGGAACGTTAGATTTTCGCGGGAGGACGAAGAGACTGATCTAAGAGTAGGTTTCGAGATAAAGGCGGCGAAGAGACGAGGAGGAGGAGGAGGAGAGAGAAAACAGGAGAGAGAAGTGATGCTTGGCATTGAATGCCGTCTCCAAACACTAGGTGACAAAATACAAATGCAACAAAAAGTTATTCACATTGGAGAGGTAACAACTCCCGCTTACGTAAAACTTGATATCAGTGCGGACATTTCTGAACCAAATTAACTTGATACAAATCCGTTCTTCTTAGCAGCATTGGCGGCGTAAGTGTGTCGCCGTAACACGATCTCCTAATTCCCATTATATTTCCTAATCAAATCAATAAATCAAAACAGAATTCAATATGAAAAATTGAAAACACAGATGAGTTTAAGAGTAAGAAACCAACTTTCAAACATTTCATATAACATACGACATCTATTCAAATACTTCATATAAATACTTTTTTCATCAACTTATATTCAGCCCGTTTCTTCAATTTTCTAAAGAATTAACTTTCTCTCTCTACTTCTATTCAAAGCAAGTCAAAAAGAGAGATCAAAGTTCTCACAAATTCAACATTTAATATAAGAGCTAGAGTATCATAGGTATGCTTAAAATTTATGAATTTGTATCCAACGCCGTAAGAGGGGGCAAAAGAAACATATTTAAAGAAACAACAACTTCCTCTATACCATCGCGTGAATGAGGTATTTCTCTTCAATATCCATTACTCACAAAGAGTAACTTTTCGACATGGTCAATTAAAATGGAAGTGTACATGCAAGCACAAGGCGTTTGGGAAGCAGTTGAATTAGAAGAACCTGTAAATCAAATGAATGACAAAATCACATTAGCGACCATTTTCCAGGGAATCAATGAAGAGACGTTCATACAACTTTGATAAAAAAAATCAGTTAAAGAGGCATGGAATGCATTAAGAACTATGCACCTCATAGTGGCCCGTGTAAAGAAAGTGCGAGCCCAAACGCTCAAATGGAAGCTTGAAGGTCTTCGAATGAATGACGAAGATACAATAGATGATTTTTCACGGCGAATGACAACATTCGTCACGAAATTACATGAATTAGGTGAATAAGTTGATGAAAATTACGTGGTAAAGAAGATGTTACGTTTTGTTTCACCAAAATTCATACAGATAGCCTCGACGATTGAAGAATTCGACGATTTGCAAATTAAACCATGGAAGAGGTGATCAGATCACTAAAAGCACATGAGACATTAAAGGATCGCAAAGTGAGACAAAACGATCAAGTGCTTATGACACGATCTGATTGGAAAAACAAAGATGTCACATGTTCAAGACAAAACTGTGGCCAATGAATGCAGCTGGAACACAGTCGATACGAGGCCATAGACGTGGCAAAGGCCGAGGCCGAGATTGACACTCTGATGTGCGTGATTGGGAAGATGACAAGCAACACCAATCAAAATTTGATATAAAAAGTTAGATGTTTTTCGTCCAATTAGTATGGGCATTCACCTATAATTGCAAGGAAAAACAAAAAAGATGAAAAAACTCATTTTATTGTGTTGGCTTTAAAGGTGTTTTTAAAGCAATCAATTATTTTTTATGATAACTATGTAAGATAAGCATGAAAGATAAAATAAACTACCTTACAATGTTTAAATTAGACTTAACCATTCATGAGAAATACTCTCTTTGAAGGGTATAATTAAAGTCTAACAATTTGTTTAAGTGCTGCATAAATGTCAAGTATATGCAATATTTTTGTGTCGACCCATAATAGATTGTGTCGACCCTTGTAAAATCCAGAAGCTTAACCATAAATACTCTGTGTCGACCCACAACGTATTTTGTCGACCTCTGTTCAAAACAGAGGCCGAGTATTTCAAATTGTGTCGACCCACCTATGTAACTTGTGTCGACCCAAAAAGGCAATGCAGCGTGCAAAAGTGTCGACCCATCCAAACTGTCTGTGTCGACCCTAGAAAAGACATTGTATCGACCTTACCGTAATCTATGTGTCGACCCCTCAAAGCTGAGCCTGCACTTTACATGTCGACTCCAACGTTCAAAATATGTCGACCCAACCTACATGTGTCGACCCTAGATTTTCCAGAGACAGATCTTTTAGATTTGTGTCGACCCCAACCTACATGTGTCGACCCCAGATTTTCCAGAGAAGGATCCTTCAGAGTTATGTCGACCGCACAAAAGTTGTGTCGTCCCCAAAGATTCCAGAGAAGAATTTATGTCGACCGCAACAAAAAGTTATGTCGACCGATCAGCACTAACAGACAAAAAAAATATTCAACGGCTATATCTTCGCTGAGTCTAACAAATAGTGCATGTGTCGACACCAACAACAATGTGTCGACCCATTTCGGCAGTTCAGCAGCAAACTATAAATAGATGAAGCAAGATCATTTTGAACAAGGAATTCATGTCAACAAAGTTCAATGAATTTTGTGAATTACAGTTAATCAAACAACAATTAACAGCTCAATACTCAACTCAACATAACAGAGTCATAGAAAAGCGAAATGAGATCGTGGTTGAAAAGATCTAGAGAGTGTTGATGAGCCAAAAAGTGTCTGCACATTTATGGGGGAAAGCCGCCTGCACAACCGTCTATATTTTGAACAGGTCACCTACAAAAGGAGTTTCAGATATAACGTCGTATCAAGCCTGAACCGGAAGAGTGCCTCAGGTCCAACATCTACATGTTTTTGACAGGCTAGTTTATATAAAAAATGTGAAGCCATATTTACAAAAATTGGAACAGAGAGACACGAAGATGGTATTGGTCGGATACGAAAAAGGAACAAAAGCTTATCAAGTTCTTAATTCAGAAATGAACAAAATCGTAATTAGCAGAAATGTTATCTTCCAGGAAGACGAATAATGGAATTGGTTTGAGATACTACTTCGAGAAGTATCTCGTGCTTATTGGGCGAAGAAGTCGACAATCAAAATGGATACTTGTTCTTGATGGTTAGGTTAGCTTGATGAGCGCCCAATAATCAATGCACAAGGCTACCGCTTTTTTCCATAAAAAAAACAAAGAGGGCAAAGGTTAGTGAGGACGAAAAGAGACCATTTGAATCATTCATAGTGATCTATGAAAATTAATAGTCAGAGGAAAATCACCCATATCATTCCAATAACGTGAATCCCGATTCCGCACGAGTTTAGTTGAACTCACATTCTATGTCATATGCTAACTCTATATTTAGATCGCAAGGTAGAATTGAAAATGTTCCAGACACTGAAGGAAGTTCAAAAGCTCCAAAGAGATACAAAACTCAGGAAGTCTATGATGATACAAAAGAGGTCGAAAAAAAGCTGGACTTTTATTTTTATCTATAGAAGAATCTTCTTGCAAGGTTGAGTATGTCGCCACAACAGCTCGATCATGTCCAAGAATCCGGCTAACAAGGCTATCATGCGAAATAAGAGGAATAGAGATAAGAAAAATGATCTTACGAGTTGACAACAAATCGGCGATCGCCCTCGCCAAAAATCCAGCTCATCATGATTAGAGTAAACACATAGATCTAAAATATCATTTTACACGCGAATGTGTTCTAGAAGAAAAAATTGAAATCGTATTCATAAGAACAAAAATAGCATGCCGACATCCTGGCGAAGCTTCTCTGCCAAGGTAGATTGGAAGAATTGAGTTTAAAAATCGTTGTAAAACAATCTAAAGCAAATTCGACAAGATTAAAGAGGAGAATGCTTGAATTAATTCTTGCATATTTGATTAAAAGTTATTTTTAAATTAATTTTTTTTTTAATTTAGTGAAAGTTGTTCTGATTTAGTCCAAGTTAGTTTCGAACTTTTGATTTAGTTAAAGTTAATTTTTTAAGTAAGTAGGACGAACCGTGGTATACGATCTCATGGAAGATACAACAATATCTATTTAATTAGTAAATTTAAGTGCTTTTTTATCCCCTTACTAAAAAAGAGTGTCAGATTCTCAGGTACAAGACACGCCTTCGTTTTTCCATTTTGAAACCCACAACGACGCTTTCTTCCTCGACGGAGCTCCAGTCAACGGCGGGTTATCTGAAACCATGCATGCCGTAACTTCAGACCCTGCCTAATTCTTTCATTTTTCTAGCTTATCTTAAGCTGTGAAAGTAGGGTTTAGGCCTGTTTCGCCATTGCCGTTCATGGCGTTGCTTCCCTGGCTTTCTTCTTGCTCCTCGAGGGTGCCTTCTTTTCCTGCCTCCTTTCTTCTTTGCTGTTCTTGATGAAAGCTCTTTTCTGCCATGGCAGGTGCTATTTGTCCGGGTTCTCAAACATGGTAAAAGAAGACATCTCTGCTTCTTCTCCGCCGGTGAGCAGGCGACACCCTTTTCTATATCTCTCTCTGCTTTAGCCCTGAAGCCATGGCCGACTCCTCCTTCAGATCCCATGCCTTTTTCTGCTCAAACCCTGTAATATCATTATATATTCAGACTCCCATAGTCGCTCCATTCAACCTGTTATTGGTTCTGCCGTAATCTGAGCCCATTTACGACCTCCTTGGAATAAAAATTTGTGGGCTTACAGTCTAAATTAAGCCCATTTAGAAGAACGATGGGCCTGCGTCGGCCCGATGAATCTCCAAATAAAAGAGTGAGAAACCAAAAGTGCATCTATTGTTCCACCAAACATTATTAAATCTAGAGAACCCAGTCGTCCACTTTTAGTACTTTTTAGAATACCATCTGTCCCACTTCTCACATTTTTGGTCTTTTGAGCACAAAAATTCAAGAGGGATTGGTTTGGACTAAAATTATAGCCACGCGACCATCTGATATGGACTGACACGCTAACTGTTCGTAGGACGAACATAGTGGCCATCCGATATAAACGGACGCATTGGTTGTTCCTAGGACGGACACAATGATTTTTCGTAGGATGGATGCAATGATCGTTCGATACGAACACAGTGACTGTCAAAAGAAGGTGAGTGCGTCTGTGTCGGACGTCTGATGAGTGCAAATTTAATTTTTTTTTAATACTCAAATCTGAATCTGGCTATTGAGTTTTAACCAAATAATAAATAATTATTTATAAAATATATTTAAATTATTCTAATCATACTGAATACATATCAATAAGATAAGTTTAGATTAATTCTTGGTAACTATGTAATAAGTTCACGTCCTTAGGGTTCATCGTGAAAAGGTAGTCAAGGCAATTTGAACTGAAACAAGGACGAGACTCGGCCAGAACTTCAGCCCATCTAGCCAATCAGTTTAGGTGCCTAGGGTTCCGCCTGGTTTGTCGACGGCCGGGGAAGAGAGAGAGGAGGGAGAAACCGATCACTGTCAGAAGATCAAAAGGCGGAACAGAGCGATGATTTTGAGGCGAAAGCATCTCCATAATGATGCAATTAATGGGTCTTAATTTGTTGATTAGCCCCGTAAATGAAAATCAATTGTTAAACCCATCTTTTTGGCTCGCACAAATACGTGCACCCCATCACCAGCTGCTCTTTGCTTTCTGGGGGACTGAGCTTCACCTGAATCCATATTTTCTTACTGCATATTGCAAAACGCGTTCAAATTTCCTTTGATTCACTGGCTTCTTCGAATAAACAATGTTTTTTCAGACAAAACTCGAGCATTTCAAAACCCTCTCTCTCTTTTGTTTTCGCTGCATAAACCTAGCTCTTCCGCCTTCTTTCTTTCCTCAAAATGTCTGCATCAATGGAGAAGGCTGGAAACCAGAGGAAATCCACGAAGAAAATGCAACAAAATCAGAATGCGCCGCCGCAGACGACGGAGAAACCACCACCTTGGTCGGTGGTAAGAGGCCTTTTGAGCTGTAAATATCTCCAACCTCATCAACAGCCTCTGCAAATGGCGACAAAAGAACAGCCGAAGCTCAAACCAGACCAACCCATGGAGGAAAACGTCAAGAAATGCAAGAAAATGAGATGGTCAAGTTCTCTTTGTAGCAACTCAAAGATAACGCAGAGATCCGATCAAACTGGGTTGCCTCACGTCCACGAGAAAAGAACTTCCTTCAGCACAGCAAAAGATGAACACTCTTCGATCAGGTCCACCAAAGCTCCTCTGCGTGAATTAAACAGGGTTGTGATTTCTACTTCTTATTTCTCAGCACCTTCAAACTCCTCCAATGGCGGCTCTTCAAGATCGGGAAAGTCTTTCCGAAAGTTCTACGGATGTTATGAGTGTAGGATGGTCGTTAATCCTGTTCTTGGAATCATCAGAGAGCCTTCTCTCAGGGCTAGTATTTTCCCTTGCCCTGACTGCGGGGAAATCTTCATCAAATCTGATAGTCTGGAGCTTCATCAATCTACTTGCCATGCAGGTAGGAAATTAAAGATTGATGTTGTGGTTTTTAATTGGTAAAATAGTGATGATAGTTATCTGAATGCAGTTTCCGAACTGGGTTCCGAGGATACAAGCAGGAAGATAGTGGAAATCATCTTTCAGTCAAGCTGGCTGAAGAAACAAGCTCCGATTTGCAAAATCGACCGTATACTAAAAGTCCACAATACCCAAAAGACCATCGGCAGATTCGAGGAGTACAGAGACGCCATTAAAGTCAAATCAGCGAAGCTTCCGAAGAAATACCCACGTTGCATAGCAGACGGCAATGAGCTACTCAGATTCCACTCGACCACCGTGGCCTGCGCTCTTGGAGAAAACGGCTCTTCAAATCTCTGCACTTCAAGCAAAGAATGCAACGTCTGCTGCATCATAAAGAACGGCTTCAAAGCTTCCACCGGAGAACAGCCGGAAAGGGGAGTTCTGACGACGGCGACGAGCGGGAAAGCGCATGACAGCGCAGGACATGGCCCGGGCGGCAACGGGCGGAGGGCGATGCTGGTTTGCCGGGTGATTGCCGGGAGAGTAGGGAGGGGCTTGGAAATGAATTCAGAGGAGTTCGATTCAGTGGGGGGAGCAGTGGAAGTTTATTCCAATCTGGAAGAGCTGCGTGTGTTCAATCCAAACGCTATTTTGCCTTGTTTTGTTGTCATTTACGGAGGATTTTAGAGAGAAGATGGTGCAGATTAAGATCCAGTTTCAGTAAAAACTAGTTTTTACAGAATCTCCGTAATCATATGCAAATCATTCGTGCGATCAATGGACTTCATCTGAGCATGGGCTTTTGTCTTGCGCCATTGATGGGCGAGTGTTTCATTGTCTTATTTGCTTGTTTGACTCGGGATTACTCTCGTTTTTGGAGTGTGTGCAGTAAAAGTCTTGGCTTTTTCTGGGTGTTTGACATGACGTCGAGCAGCTCGTCATGGGTTGAATTCTTTTCTAACCTCACGGGGCAAGGAAACCTAGTTTTTCGTGGCATGGAAACCTAGAAATACTTCGTTTTCCGTATCGGGCCTTCTTAGGGTTCGCGACAGATGCTCGGTCTTTTTTTCAAAAACATAATCCACGATCTGGGTTGTGCTAAGCAAAGTCTGGTTTTTGACATCCGAGACAAAGGAGAAATGAGTTCATCTTCATTAGAAGTGAACTAAATTTAATGAATAAGAATAATAAAAATTATTTTGAAAGAGTAAACGGTTACCAAATTTAACTTGTGACCCATGAATATTTATGTTTTGAATGTCTAGTTTCTATTTTTTCAGATTTCAGGTCATTCTGAGCACTAAAGAATAAGTTACTGTTGTTTTAGTAACGTAAAGTCAAAAATATTATTATGAGAATTTTTAAAAATAAATAATAGTATAGTTACTATTTCATTTAGTTTTGTTTTTAATGTTATCTATGTCACTTTTTATTATAAATAATAGTTGAATTAAATAAAAAAAGATAATAATCCATAAATTATTCTATCTTTCATGTTTTATTCTCTCTCTTATCTATAAACTAGGGTTTTCAAATTCCTATTGTTTTCAATAAGATCAACTCCTGTAATCTGAGCAGCAACCGCAGAATCAACATAAAAGTCGGGCGTTTTTCGAGTTGAGCAGTATATGGATTTCCCTCTCCACTGGCAGCCATGTCGTCCGTTTCCCCTGAGAATGATGCCTTTTCAGACGAGAATGATTCTACCAAGAAGCCGTCGCAGGGTAAGTCTATGACAACTGGGATTGGAAGAGAAAAGGGTTGCCCACTTGCAATTAGTAGTTCAGGTCAAACTAAGGTCGAAACATGATTATAAAGATGTTATTTGTCAAACGTGACGTGCATGAAATTGTTGCCATAAAACCGAAAATCAAATCATTACGGCCACGCTCGAAACAAGGGGAGGGCACATGGATAGTCTTCCACAAACAACACATACCATATATATGTTGCTTATATGTACAGACTCAGGGGTCGCCATAATCCATCACACATAGATCTAAGCGTATTTATGTTTGCATGTTCTACCATGGACAAACCCGCATTATTGATGATTCAAGATGGATCATATGAACCTCTACTCCCCGTGCGCAAATCAAATATAAAAACAGATCATGTGCAATTGAAGAAAGTGACAAATCGTTTGAATAATCTTTCTCGGCTTCATCTTTCGAGAATCCAATGTTTAGTAAGCGATAAATACGCCTCCATAAGTGTGATGTGATTATTGTTCTTGTGTTGAAAAGTCGAACATGATGCAAATAATCGTACACTAGTCATTCATCTTTATACGTTCATGCATTAGGGCTTAACACATGCATGGAGTTTTCCATCGTCTCGATACAATATTGTCAATTTTATGCTTGAACTCTTGTGCCCGTTTTGATTCATTTGAAACTTTCAAAAGCATAGTGTTAGTTTTATGCTCGATCGTGACAAACAAACTGTTAGTGTATGTAAAGTGATCTTTGAAATATTTAAAAAATAATAATTAAAAGTAATTTGATAAATGAAGAAATCGATATTTCTCCGATCAGCAGAAGCTCCAAAGCAAAAAATCATCTGCGAGTTCTTGATGACAGTCTTCCATGTTAGTGAGCGGATCCCCCTCCAAGATGACACCGTTCAGCAGCTCATCGATGGACTCCGGCAATGGACAGTCGTTGAAAATGTACCAAGAGTCCACCGCTGCCGGAGCCTGTTGATGGCGAGTAGGGCAGGACCCAGGTGAGTTCATCCCCGCCGCATTATTACAGACTGGATGAGACGGGGAACACGTTAATGATACGGTATCGGTTGGCTGGTGATGAAGGGGGGATATTATTAGCAGCGATGGCCGCCACCTTTTGAATAGACTTGGTGTAATAACCCGAAATTTTAAATCCCGAATTTTTTGGAAAATTTTTCGCAAAGTTTGACTAATCAATTGTCGTATGCGGAACGTAAATTTGTCGTATATGTTACGTGCGACGACTTGGTCAAACTANAACGGCGTCGTGAAAAGGGTGAAAGGCGGAGGCTGCGGTGGTTGGAAGGTTGAGATTAGCAGAAGAGCCTTTGATGCAGAAAAGTGCGGCGTCGTAGGCTCTGGCTGCAGCCTCCGGCGTGGAATAAGAACCGAGCCATATTCTCGTTTTCTGAGAAGGGTATCTTATTTCGGAAACCCAAGATCCCCATCTCCTCATCCGGACTCCTCTGTACTTCTTCGCAGCAGACGATGATCCAGTTCTGGATGGCTCATCCATCTGAACCTTCTGCTCTTTCTTCGGCATTGATAACGATGACAGCGGAAAAAGAAAGCCAAAGCTCTGATATTCAAAGTTGTCTGCTGCTAACAATGGTGGAGGAGGAAGGAGATGAAGATGGTGGAATTTATAGCAGGTGGGGATCACATAGATCGAAAACAGTAAACATGGCTCCACACATGCAGAAATGGGCGACAGATTCATGTTCTTGGGTTTAGATTCAAGTGTTAAATAATCAAAACCAGATTAATAATGTTCTATAAGATGAGAAAAAACATGGGCTGCGTGAGACAAGTCATCTCCTTTTGAGACGATGAAGACAACCATGCCAGTCTTTTTGGACCATCTGCCTTTGCTGCTGCTCGCTGCAGTCCCGTCGACGCCATGGAAACGCCTGCCATCGCCTCGATGCTCCAGCTCCATGCTTGTATCGGCGTATGATTGACTAGTGAGTCTTTGCTGTCTCACTGAGCTTATCTTACTATTACGATATTATTTCAAGATATAAATGACTGAGCTCTCTGGACTGGCGGGAATCCCGTCGGGACGTTTCGTTCCCAATCTGGGGCGATAGCTCTCGCATCCTCTCCTTCTACATCCCTGTTTTTTTTACTAATTTATTTGTTTCAAGTCTAGAATAAAAAGAAAACAGTCATTTGGCAGGTTTGCAGCGAGTGATCCGGAAGCAATTATTTGGAATTCTGCATCTCTAGCTTTTACCCTTCAACTGTTTTTGGTTCTTGTTCTTTGGTGTTCGACTCAGGCATTTTGTATTTGGATGGTTAACAATGTCAGGTGGAAGTGGAAGCACTGGCGATGGAAGGACCTAATCTGGGAACTGTGCTGAGCCAAGTGAAGAAGCTAGAAGAGAAAGCCTTCTCCTCTTTCGAGCTGGTGCGTCCGATTTATCTCTGCATCTATTCTCCATCGTTTGATCTTTCAACTGCGTAATCTCACACCGTGGGGTTGAGTCTTGCAGCCTGTGTGGACCCAGCAGCTCAGAGGAGTTGGCGGATGAGTGCATAGCCACGGCGAATTGCTGAACCATAGGAGTATCCACAAAGTCGTGTAATGTCATGTCTTCTGACAGTATTGTTAGTTCTAAGTTGAACATGGAAGCTCTGTTCTTGAAGTTATTTGTCTTCAAGTTTCTGCCGGCAGCCGAGCATGGTCTCGCCCAGCAGGCCCTGATGTGCAACGGCGGGGGATTTGCACGTCGTGAACGGTGGGCGTGCGCGCGAGTTAAATTGACTCGGGCGTTCGGNCAGGCCCGCCTTCTCCTCTTCGACTGCACACGATGGTCTTAATTACAGTATATCGGCTGAATCACTTGGAACTGTGCTTTGATGATTTGACCACGTATTGGTGAACCTTAGACCATCAAAATGAAGCGTTGGAAAAATGAAAAACACTTAATGTATTTTTGGCTGAACAGGGTCTCTGAATTATCCGTGAATGTATTATCTTTGAAGTTGCAGCTTTGAAGACGTGACTCCGAAAGAAGATGAATTAATGTACGACAATCTTCGATCGTTTAACATTGAATACAATGTCTAAGATTCAATTTTCATCAAGCACTGTAAAACTAAGAGTCCTCACTATTCCATCCAACTAAGACGATAAAGATGCGAACAAAGATGTTTTTGAAAATACGAATTTCAAGTAATATATAGATAGAATTTATAGGATTTTAAGAGATTCAGACGTTCGAATAAGGTGAGTACACCTGTAGTAAACGCACGAATGAGAGTGATTGTCTTCGATACGGACGATCTGCCACTCCTTCAGATGTCCGCATCAGACGCACTCATTCTTTTTCGGACGTTTAAAAAGCTCAAAATTAATATTTTTAAAAATTTAAAGTTTTTTTTATGTATTTATTCAAACTTAAGTCGTTTACCTTTTTATTTACTTCTAATTATTTTATGCGAACATTATTCATATATTGATCGTTACCTTAATAAAATCCTCGGAAATTGGAATCTCTTCGCTCTATCTCTCTCCCCTCGCAAACACCTAAAATCAAGTGGATCCACTCGTTCGTCTTTCGATTTCGCGCAGGTGAAATCCATTTTCTTGATCTTGCTATGTTTTCTTATCTTTTGTGTCTCATAATTCACTCCCACTTCTTGTTCTTATCTCTTGCTAAATTTGCTTTATCGGATTCTTCTTAGGACAAACTGTTCTCTTTCCGATTTTGGTGATCCGTCAGATGTTGTTTACCTGCGGAGAAATCGCGCGAAATGAGAAGCATTCTTAAGCTTCTTCAGCTCCAGACTTTTGATTTCATTTAGTTCAGACGGTGCGGGATAAGGAGCAGTATTTCCCCCTTGTTCTTCAGATTCGAAAGCGTACATTTCTTCCTTTCCCGTTTAAATTCTTACATTTATCCTAGCTCCGTTTCTTTTTTCAGATCTATGAATTTTTTTTTGGCCAATCTGTAGTAAAAAATCACAGTGGCCGATCGAGAAATGTATGCTGGTTGATCTTGGCGCTTCGTTATTCATCTACATTTCAGGTTTCTGATTATGAAAATATTCTGATCATATTGAAAAATTTGCTCGTTTAAAAAATTCTTATTGGTTCCCATTGTTTTGGCCTTATGGGAAATCCTTCTGGGCTACGCCTCTGAATTCTTGTGAATTTGACCGAGTTAATCGGAAATGGGAAGATTGGTTTGGAGAAAAGTAAAATAGATTCATAATTGTGTGCGTTTAGGAATATGAATGCTGGCCGATCCTTGTCCATTGAAAAATAGATCCCATTGTTTTGATTTGGCTCATGTGACTGCTGCAGGTTGAGGGGCTTGAGGCTGATTATAGAAAAAGAAGATGTCAAGCGCCAGGAACACCCATTGGTGTTACAGGTGTAGGCAGTCAGTTCTACTGCAATGGAGGGATGCAGTTTGTCCCACCTGCAACGGAGGTTTCATTCAAGAACTTGAGGACATAGTGGGCGTCAATCCACTTGATTTTTTTGGACTTAGTCGGGATGAAGATCTTGACAGAAGGTTTGGTTTCATGGAGGCTTTCTCAGCGTTTATGCGGCAGCAACTTGCTGACAGAAGTAGCATTAGGAGACCTGAGTCTGTTCTTAATCACGGTCCAGGGCTCGGTCCTTTGCTAATCTTTGGAGGCCAAATTCCTGTAAGATTGACTGGTAACACTGGGTTTGAAGCTCTTTTCAATGGCACGCCCGGAATTGGCGTGGCTAGGGGGAATAGCGGTGATTATTTTATAGGGCCGGGACTGGAAGAGCTGTTTGAAAGTCTCTCTATAAACGACCGACGTGGCCCACCTCCGGCAGCGAGATCTTCCATAGATGCTATGCCCATCGTGAAAATCTTGCAGAAGCATCTCCGCTCAGATTCCCACTGCCCGGTTTGCAAGGATAAATTTGAAATAGGAAGTGAAGCAAGGCAAATGCCATGCAAGCACATGTACCACTCAGACTGCATCATTCCATGGCTAGTTCAGCATAACTCATGCCCGGTTTGTCGCCGAGAATTACCACCTCAAGGATCAGGTAGCTCCAACGGTCGAAGCAGAAGCAGTAGATTCGCCCACAATGATGTGGTGGGCGAAAATAATCGAGCAAGGAGAAATCCATTGTCTTTTCTATGGCCATTTCGATCGTCTGGTTCGAGCTCTAGCCGTAGCAATGCAGGCGAGAGTACCTCTGCGTCCATGCATGAGAATAACCATCATCAAGTGGGTTATTCTGGATGGCCTTTTGACTGACTTAGGGTGGTTCAAAACACTGTTTGAGATTCCGGCGCGATGCGGTGGATGCTGTCCGAGAAATTGACGAGCTATCAGTGCTGGAAGTCGCGAGGTCTTGTAGTCTGTAATTTCAGGTACATGTAAAACATCTGGCTCAAGATGAATGCAGCTTTACTCTTTACAAAGATGAATGTAGCAGACGGCGGCGTCTAGTCCCAATCCAAGTTTAAGAAGAATTCAAATCTGGCTTTGTTCTCCAAGATTTTCTTAACTCGACATCGAAGGGTTTTTAAGAGCGATCTTTCAAACACGAAAATCCAAGAAGAATTCAGGAGCTTATCCTCTTCTACAGAGACCACAGTCAATGCCATGGCTTTGACTGAAGATTACAGAATGGAAAAGACAATGAAAGCGACGTAGGGGAGAGCGCGACGGCTACGGCTGAACCCAGCTGAGCTACGATTTCCAAAACCAGAGTTGCAGAATAATTAATATTTTCTATATATATTTAAATCGCTATTTCGCCTTCGCTCAAGCTTCGTCACTTTTCCCCGCCTCGATTTCTTGACGGTAGCATCCGATCCCTCTGTCATGGGCGGCGACTTGAGGTACGAGATCTCACAGGACGCTTGCATAAAACTCGTTCTTCATGCCAGGAAGCATATCACTACCGCTGTGAACGGAATCCTATTGGGCCGCTGCTCTGGCCTTGGCGATGTTGTGGAAGCGTTGATTCATTCCCTCTGTTTCACTCTCATGTTGGCCTTCTTCCTCGGCTTGAGATATCTCTTATCCTGGTATTTCATCCTCTCATGTCTGGAGATGCACGTGCAATTGTAATTTTATCTGTTTGCTTCAAACTGAATTTGATTTTCTTCTTTTTGGAAAATGAAAGTAGTATTATTTCCATAAGATTGTGTCATCGTTAAGAATTTTGAACTTCTAATATTTGGGATCTGTGATTCTGTCGTTTTCTTCACTCGTCTCTGAATTTTTTATTTTTGGGGCAGAATGCTCCAAAAGGGTTGAATATTGTCTGTTGTTTCCATGCTAATGAGCGATTTGATGATTCTGAGCTTTCTGGTGTGGCAAAAGATATTGGTGGTCACATCTGTCGGTACTTTCCTCAAGCCGCCATTCTTTTGGTGTGTAATCATGGATCCAGATGGTTATCCCATTTTGATCTTTTTTTTGTAAGCATTGATGGGCTTCATCTGCTCCATTCTTTTGTTTCAGTTAGACAACAGAAAACTTGAGGCTCTGACCAAGAGCAAGGATCGCAGCCCTGTATTGCAGGTTTACACGAGGGATGCATATAAAAACTGGAAACGAATCGGATAAAGCGGCAGCAATCAGCTGACCACGAAGGAGCCATCGGCAAATGTTGTTTTACAAGACTACATGTCATCGGGAAAATGGAACGACGTCATTGACTTTGACGACCATCTCGATGACATTAGCAGGTACGGCATACAAGTATCGATTAGTTCATATTTCAACTTTCTATTGGTAATTTCTCTCTTTTTTGCAGGGCCTGGCTGAACCCAGAACTTTTCAAGTGATCTTATTCTTGCGGCTGGCGTCATGATTTTGTTTCGGCTGGGAATTGTGGTTACTCAGTTCAAAGCCTTGAAGGTCAGGCGATTCTGATCGAACTTGCCGACTGATTTCTTGATGTCTACTGGACCTTGTTTGATAATTGAATTTCTGTAACATTTTTGCCCCATCGAGGGACTACTACGTTGGAGTTCATAGCTGTAACATGACAATACATTTCCTGTCCTATGAATGTATTCTTGCAGGTAGGAAGTTGATCATTTTGTTTATCATGATATTCTCTTGTTTCAGTTCGGGTATATCCTTAATTTATCAGTGAATTCATTTCAATTCAATCTGTTCAGTTGCTTCATCTTTCAGACATGGTTCTCTTCTGTTGCCTGTAAAGGATGCCCTTAATTATTTCTGGATTCATCAGATTCTCATTTATTAGCAGAATGAAGTAGGAATGGAGCATCTGAAGTTCGCAATTTCTCAATCTTGACATAATTTCTCTGCTTACAAGTCTTCTACTGAGCTGAGCCACAGATTGGATAGACTGCATTACACGATCTTGAAACTAACCCATGCAGGGTGGCCTCTGAATAGTCGTTTATGACCAGAACCATGGTTGCATAATGTGGGTCAAGTATTTGTAGAAAACCATATATGAGCGACTTCTTCTCTAATATTACACTCTGACTACATTTTTCAGCATGCAAATTCTTGAAGATATGTAGCGTTGCATCATCAGAGCTTACAACTATAGCTAAGTATTTTGATTACTGTTTTTTTTCGGTTCTGGTCGAGAGATCCAAAGGCCCCTTCTTTGATAGAACTGAAAAGAAGTGTTAGCAAATAATATTTATCTAATTTACAGATAAGATTAGTTGGATTGCCAAACAGTGAAATGGAGTAAGCAGCCTCTCGCTCAATTTCCGCTTTTAGGACAGCCCAGGATCAATCAAACCAGAGCATCGGCCTCGCCTCTGAGAATGTTGAATTTGCAGAGGGGGCAGGTCGGGTTTATGCGCAGCCATTTCCGGATACATTTGCAGTGGAAATGGTGATTGCAGGGAAGAGTGTATAGCTCGATTCCTTCTTCGTACTGAGAAAGGCACACACAACATTCCTGCATCAAAATTTGACGGTTAAAATCGACCAAGATGAAAGTTCATAATGATCAAAAGAAAGCACAAGAAGAGGATACTCCCAAGAAAATAGCCAAAATATTGAAAACCCCACACACAAAGTGAGAAAGAATGGTTGCTCATTCCTCATTATGCATTCCAACAACAAACTAATAAAATCAGATGTCCCCAGATTGGGTCGATTCTTGACTAGGGACGAGTGAAGAAAAATAATACCAGCCTGCGGGCTGTTAGGCTAACATCTTTGTCTCTCCTATCATTTTATATATTTTTCTTCAACAAATATATAAAACGATCCAATGAACAAAGAAGTTAAGGTAAAGTTGCTAACCGAATCCTCGGGAGAAAGAGCGAGTTCATTGATGAGGTTGTTGTTTCTCGAGTTTAACTGCATGGTTCGAACTAGTTCCGGTTTCTTATCAACGTCTATCATCCCAAACAATTCAGCATGGCGAAACTTGTATTTGGGAAGAGTGTTGATTTCGTCTTCTGATGCACCTTCTCTTTTCATCATTGCATAAACAAACGCAGAGGCGGGGATGCAGCAGAAAAACACAAAGAATACAACACATGCCACCCCAATGCAGAAGAGTATAAAGAACACGTCAAATGCTAGATACACCACTGTCAACCTGTATGTTTTACAACTGTCCAAATATCAGCTTTGAGCTCCATACCCTTTGTTATGCATGGCATAAACTGCAACAAATCTTAGTTTGCTACTGTATCTCCACCAAATGAAGTTAAAAACATGCAATAATTTATCAAATCTAACAGGATATAACAACTTTAATGCCGGTTTTGATAAGGTGTAGTCATAAGCGCGTCTACTTTCTCCACGTCACTAAAACTTGTGCTTATTTAGGAGTAAAGCCTGAGAGTTCAGGATGATGAGCAAGTAAAACTCACCAATAGAGACGAGGGGCATCTTGAAGAAGTGCTTGACCACCCATGCCTATGCAATAAAATCCAAATAACCACCAAACTATTGATATTGTCGCATTCATTGGTTCCGCATTTTTCATAATTCTGAGGAAAAAAACAAATGAGACAGAGTTTATAAACACATGAGACAGTGCACTCCTTAAGTGTTGTTTGGTTGGAAGACATGATGTTTGGTTTCTTTCAACTAGGCTTCATAAACATTTTACTATAGCCTGAGAGAGAATTTAAAAAGAAAGTTAAAGATTAACTCACATCCACTTATCCTGGCATAGAATCATCCTATGATGTTTATCACATCAAAATATGTGATGAGATACCAACCTTTTCACCTTAGTCATAATCATAACAAGCCCTCGATGTGCAGGAAAGGAGATTTGCATTCTCTTCCACTGTCAACCTTTCCACAGAGGCAAAGCCTCCCACAACCGAAATACCCAACACGGTGAATCACCCTCATTTGCCTTCTATATCTTAGCTTTTTATCGAATAATCTGATGAGATATCTATCTTCCTGGATTCGAAAAACAGAAAACTAGTTTTTCTCTATCTCATTCCACACAATATTCTTTGAACCAATCCATAAGTTATATATCTCCAATCTTCAAACTCGAGCTAAAAGACCTTAGTTAGAACATTTTCTATGATGTTTAAAGTAATCAATAACCACCAAGAACCAAGAGAGTTGACATCTAAGGAATTACATATTGGGTCTTTTATCACTTTGAGTAAGGGCGTCCATGTAAGAAAAGACCACAATTGAGCTAAGCCTGAAAAGCTAAATGACAGCAGCATGATTCATGCTAATTTTTGCAAATTTAAGACCTTCCCCCTCCAAAATATAAGAATACAACTTGAAACTGTTGAGGTCTAGAATCGCATACTTATAGCTGATTGATCCATTAAGTGCGATCCGTATGACAAGCTACACAATGTTTCAGACAAACGAAAGTTTGGCTTAACCCCAAATTTTCAGCTATCGATACCGCCTGCTTCCACCATTTGAAGAATCAACGTGGTATTTCCACATTGATTAAGTTTTTCAATGGTTTCACAAATGAAAAAAAACAAAAAAAGAGCAAGAGCCCCGAAATTTTTAAAAGAAACTAACAGCTACAGGGTATTAGAATAGGGATGGAGGGATAAAACAAAGGGTACCTGCCGCGATTCTGAATTCCACGATCTTCACACAGAAACTCATACCAAGAATTAATTCTCCGGTACTGAAAGAACACAAACCCGACATGCAGAAGACACTGCAGAGCATACCCACAAAGCCAAAGCCTCAAAGGGGTAGAAGGTCGCTCTCTAAACGTCCAAAAGAGCACCACGACAGAGACGAGAACGAAAGCGAGGTTCCAAACCGCGTCGAGGACCAAAATCGGCTTGGAGAAGGCAGAATCACCGTAGATAACGCAGCGGCGATCGTAATCGTCATCCAGTTCCCCAAATGCAGAGTTAGAGGCGAATAGCGACCTTTGGCGTTCGAAGGCGAGCAAACGGGTAGCAAAGCGAGTCAACGGGAGGGAGAAAGAAGAGTAAAGGGTGGGTAGCCAAACCCCAGAATGGCGTCGTAATGGCTCCTCTTCTACCATTGTCGATGAAGAGAGAGAGAGAGTGGAGTTTGGGAAGGACGACTGGTTGAGTAGTTCAGGAAAATTAGCAGAAGTGGCCTGCTACGACGACCAAAGGCCAAAGAAGAGCGTAAACGCCGTCGTTTCGTTGGTTAGGTCTAGATGCAAAGGTGGCGGTTCATGGTGGCATCGTTGACTTTAGCAGTAAATAGAAATTATTGGCAATAATTATAATTATTGAAGATGTTAAATAATTTCTACCATTATTTTCCGACCGTCGCTTGATCCACCCGGATAAAAAAATCGAAACTTACCAAATTTCATCGCCCCTACTTCTGAGTGTTGTGTCTTACTTTTGTGGTCGGGTGCCTCCAAAAAATCGAAACTGTGAGAGAGCATTATGAAGAATTTCAATCGTTCAGAGCAAAAAGGTTCAATCTTGAATCGCAAATCTGCCCTCGAAAGTTGTGTTGACGATTGAAGCCGGTGCATCTAAGTTTTATTGTGTTTGGGTGATTTAAGTCTCGGGCAGCGCAAAGGTTTGCCATTTCGTTCCAAGGGTCGAAATGGGTAGAACTTTCGATTGAAGATCGTGCTTCCTATGTCGGTAGATGTTGATAGTTGATTGATGGCATGCCTGTCAGGAAAGTGGTAGTTATTTCTGTTAAAAGGCTGGAAATGCTTTGAGAAGATGGACTTTTATTCTATTTTTCCACTGCGACGAAACCAGACTAAGATCGACGATACGAGCTTGAAATCGATTGAATGTTAGATCGTTTGTTTGCTAAGGCTTGGGTTTCTCGTTCATAGGATCGCTGGCAGATTTGGCTCTGTTCGGTTCTGGTCAGGTTTACCCATCGTACTATTTACAAAATCCGACTGCCTAAGCGTATATGGCTTGGTTTTGATGGTCGGCGGGGATCGGTGTAATGGGATTTGGTCGGTTTGATTTGGATAAGAGCAGCAGATATTTTTGTAAGAAAACAAAAAAAAATGTGCTTCAAAGTAACAGAATTTGGCTGCGGAAAGCGCGCCCAAATACGGAAAATGGTGACAGGACACCCAAACAGACAGCACGTTCGTGGAAGACGGAGGAAGGGAAAAGGGGAGAGAGAGAGAGCAGGGCGATTTTTGATTGTGTTTATTGTTTGGTTGTGTTTCTAATGGCTGTATCTGAATTAGATTATCGCTCATTCTGGCGTTTTCCCCTCGATTATTCTTCCCTTTGGGAGAAATCTACAACCATTCTCGATTCTCCAACTGGTTCTTTTTGCTAAATGTCTGACCATTTTGTGCCCAACTCCAGTTTATGCATCCCGATTTCCAGGGCTTATACTCTTTCTTGGCTTCCTTTTATGAGTAACTTCCTGCATTTTCTTTTTATACTCTGCAGCTAATGCCCGTCTTCTGTTGCCATTACCACCACTTATGATTTATCGTTTGAACTGCGTCTTCCTTAGCTCTGTCTTCCTTATGATTTGTTTCTGTCGATTAGGAAAGGTTTTTGGTATCTTTTGTTATGTCTGCATGTGGAGTGAATGGCTTTTCTTTTCAGAAATTCCTCTGCGGTGGAAGACTTATCTTTGGCCAAGACGCCGCCTCGCTTGTTCTAGCCACGATTCTTATCGGTGCGCCGGCTACGTCTTTCTTCGTACGAGTTACTCTCACCATCCAAGACAATAATAATCCATATTTTGAATATCTTGTTCTATTTGGGGGATTGATCCTCGCTGTTTTGGTATGCCAAAATTAAAATTCTTCCTTGCCCAAAATGATCGAATTTGACTGCTCGTTTGGTTTGCAACTTTGATTCTTATTAGTCAATAAGAGGGATCATCGATTTTCTCGCGGCAATAGAGATGAAGCAACTCATGAACGACAATTGACTTAGGCTCTCGAGGTTGTAACTTTGAACGATGTAAAAAGGATCATGGATGTTGCTTTTTCAAACTTTCCACAAGGTGAACTACAAAACTAAACTCGAGCGTTACCAAATTAGTTGCTCTCGGTTTGAGATCACGATCGCGATGAAATCCTCTCCTACATAAGCATGACGCTCTTTCATAAATAAAAACGGAACAGACACTATCGCAACGGGATATCGGTGTTGTTTACAAAGCTTGTAGAAAGCAAATACGCTTAGATGTTTGCCATTGTAGAAAAGCAATTATAGGTAGCAGGGGTGGAAAAAACCAGACAAGAATAGTAAATCAGATTGAAAATGTCAATTTTAATCGAGTATTAATTCTAATTTTTACAAAACCTTGATTTATAGGCAATGTATCCGTTTTTAAGAGTAAAAAATTATGAAACCGGAATCGAGACCATATGTCAAAAAAACTCTAAAATTGAATAAAACTTGACTTAAATCCTAATAAATCTGATATAAATCCTATAATTGCTATAAACCTGCACAATTACCAAAAGTCAACTCAAATATAATAATAAAATATATTTTATGTTATATTTTATTTTTTTTAAATATAAAATAAAATTGAGTTAAACTACCATCGATACCGTGAGTTCTGATTGTAGTTCAATTTAAGAATAAAATTAGGTTAAATCAGCCGGTGCCACCGTTAATGAGCAGTACGATATGACCAAGATTTTCCCTCAATTCATTTATGTGTACACAGTTATGCTTTCAGGTCCTTCTAAGTTTGTTAATTTATATTTCTATACATCTACTCAGGCTACTCCAGAAACCGCGGGTTTTCGTGCTTGTTTTATTGATCTCCACAAATCTCATGCCGTCTAAATCTTCCGTTCCTCAGCCTTCTCCGTCGTTCTGATTCTCGTCCGGCCCTAAGCCTTCCGGGTTCAATCTCCATTCCCTGTCCTATAATGGCGTCGTCTGACGCTGAAGTGAAGGTACCTTTGCCCCTCTCTCTTTTTCTCGTACATACGTAGATACCAGTGGGCCAGTGGCTGTGCATTTGAGAGTCGGATATGTTCACTCGCGAAATTTTATTTTCAGGATAAAATAGTGACTAATAGTAAGCCCGAAGACGATTTAAAATTCAACATTGAAGCAGCAGAAAGCCTTGCTAACGAGGCGCAGGTATTCTTTTTATGTCCTTAAGGCTTGGTATCTGTTCTTATTTACTATCGGGCTTTGACATTGACTTTTCTCTTTGTAGCATTTACCCATCGCAGAAGCGATACCACTATACGAGAAGCTTCTGGCCGCCTTCCCAACAGCCGTAAGCTCTTACAGCAGCCTTAAACGTGGCGTTTCATTCTTATTTTGCTCTACTGCGTTGTGAGTGATTAAAAAATTTGGATCTTGATTTAGAGTTTTAGATATGGGGTTTAGGAAAGGTTGAGGGTATTCCAGTTGGAGTGTAGAACCAGTAGATTTCGGGTTGTTCCTTGAAATATGTCAAACCCAATGTTAATAGAAAACGTTAAAATTGAAGTTTTTGTTTATTTATTGGATCGCATTTGTCAAACTAGTATTAGACTTTTTTGAATTTGTATGTTATTTAATTTTATCGCTACCATCNACTTCTGAAAATAACATCTCACGTATTGAATTTGCAGGAAGTGCTATATTCGTTTTATTAAGAAGGTCAATCAAAACAAAGGCCTAGAGGGACAAGAGGAGACTAGAAAAGCTTTTGATTTTATGCTTAGCTATGTTGGTATGGGATTTCCTACTATTTCTTATAATGTCTTTTTATAGAAGACCAGTAATAACAATAGAAAAGCATATTTTAGTTCTGGCCAATCGTAGTGGTGCGGAATTGCAAACACACTTGAAACAGAATATTCCTCATCAATTTCTGCTTGAATACTTCTTCCTCCATGGATGAGGATTGGAGTATTATTTTTCTCACGATATATCTGGATGGCTATAAAGTTCAGAACAATGTTGCTGTGGATCCATTTAGAGAAAGAGTTTAGCCTTCTTTGTTGTATGAAGGATCACGACAATGGCCTCGCTCTGTGAATTTCGTGGGATGGTGTAGCTTGAAATTGATTTATTTTTATTTTCTTTTGTTGATTATTCAGCTCATGGGGCAGTTCTTAAGAAACTTAAGATGTATACTTTGTATGAAATCCAAAAGAGAAGCTGTTGTTTAGCTCTTTCCCTGCATTGTTTCCTTTTTTTAGTACGAGGAAACTAACACTCATGAACAAATGTGAAGTTTCTATTGGCATTTGGAGACAATTCATCTACATTTCAATCGAACAACGAGGCTGCATTTTGACAATAACACTTTCCTTCATGAGATCATTAAAAGGGATGTAAGATACAAAGAGCAAAAGTTAGTTTTGAGATTAGGATTTTTTTACTATTTTTTGAGCTATATAGCTTATCGCAATGTTGTTGTATTCGATGATAAAGAGCCAACTACAAACTTGAAAATATTGATTTTACTATTGCTAAATAAGCTATTTGTAGTTTTTCAGCATTTACCTTTTAATTATGTTCTCTCTAATTGAAGAGAAATTTCTGTTGATTAATAGTTTTCTCTGGAGAATCATTAACTTATTTATTTTTGTTAAGAAACTAAACAATTTTTTTGCAACTAGTCATATAGGCTAATTTATTAAGATTGCGATCCTCAACATTGATTCCACCATAAAGAATTTGTTGAGGTTTAACTTCATATCAGAAACTCAAGTATAGATTTTACCTTATCAAATGACGTTTCGAATTTTAGAGTCCTACACTGAGCGAGGAGTTCACTTATTGACAAGTGCAAATTGTTTATTGCTTAGTGGTGGAAATGAATTGTGGATAATTGAAAATCTTTAGCCAGAACATGAATGCTTATATGTTTTCATTTTCCAATGGTAAAATGATGATCACTAATGGTCTCTTTGCTATGTCCTAAATCAATGGTACTGTTAGGAGTTGATATTGCATCTGGGCCAATATGGATGGAGTACATCACCTTTATAAAATCGTTACCGGTTGGCAGAACTCTCACTTTTCTTTTTATTTATTTACTTTATCTATTATTGAATTTGATGCATTAATGCCTTTCATTATTTCCATAATTGTTTAGGGCCTAAGCTCACAAGAAGAGTCACAACGAATGACAGCTATACGAAAAGCATATCAAAAAGCTATTGTTACTCCAACTCATTACATTGAACAACTTTGGAGAGATTATGACAATTTTGAAAACTCTGTCAGCCGTCAACTGGTACTTTAATTGTTCATAAATTGGTATTATTTGCTTAAAATTAAAATGACTGCATTCTTTTTGTGATAACAATGATTTATGTATCCTAATAGTTGAAGATTGGCATTTGTGCAGGCAAAAGGGTTAGTGTCTGAATATCAGCCTAAATTTAATAGTGCACGAGCTGTCTACCGAGAGAGAAAAAAATATATTGATCAGATCGATTGGAGCATGCTTGCTGTGCCGCCAAGTGGTTCCCCTAAGGTAATTTTCAATCATTTGGTATTTTTGTATTGCCTTATTAATAGGAAAAAAGGGGTTTTGGGCAAAAAAGTTCTTTTGGTGAGTAGGACGATGACATTGTGCAGTTGTACTTGACGGACCTCTGGCAGCTGCATGTAAATTAATGGGATAACCATATGGAACTCTTTCCATGATCTCTAGTTGACAACATATTTGGTTAAAGACAAGTAGTGTACTATCTTCAGGTCTAAGATATTTTAGTAAAATAATTTTCAGTGAAGGACAAGTACTTGATTTTATGTTTGGTGTAACTTTGTTGGAGTAATATATGTTCCGCAAAAAATTAAAACTTTTATTATAAAACATTGAATTTATTTTGTGCTCTCAGGAGGAATTGCAATGGGTGGCCTGGAAGAAATTGTTAGCTTTTGAGAAGTAAGAAGTGACTTTGCATCATTGAATTACATGACCTTATAATATGCTAGACATGGTCTGTTTGCTTTATTAAGTTACATTTATGTTTCCTTTTCAATATTTACACTATCTATCGATTTTAAATTGGTAATCTGGGAAAGAAAGAAGAGGTGAACTATTTCTAATTCTGAAATGAAAGCCTTCAAATAGCTTAAAAACAGTTTAATCAAAACAAAATGTATGATCAAAATTATAAGGGAATAGTTAGAGGGCAAAGTTTCATCAATAACGGGAAAGCATGTCAAGATTGCAATCTGTAAATAGAAGTACATATCAAGATCGGGTGGGACTTTCAGTTGGATGCTTTGAATTGTCTTGGCAACCTTGGAGTTTGCCTTTTTTATATATAGAAAAACTTTATATTGGAAGCACGAAGTTACCAGAAGTTGATTGAGAGTATTCCTCTCGAACCAGAAACATCAAATGAAGCACTGTTTTTCCCATAAAATGGAAATATAATGAAAAGTACTTTTTAATATATTTAGAGCTATAGTTCTATTAGGTAATAAACCATTAATTTGTATTTCATTTCGATTAAGTCAAATAACCTATGAAATAACTAAAATTCCTATATGCTAAATTAGATTCATTTTCTTTTATGTAATAGAGGCATTGGTGATGAACATAAAATATCCAAGTAACTCTTAGTGAGAGTAAACTCTTAGGGTTTTGTTGATAGAGGAGAAGAGAGGTATCTATAAATGTTGGACTAGCTCAGATTGAATCATTATGTAATTGCTAGTTTCATTCTTAACCTTCGAGAAGAGCAACAATAACTAGACTTTAGCATTTAGTAGGATGGTCACTCTTATACAAATTTTTCCTCACCAAATCCAGCCTAGATCTAGATTTTAAATGAGTTTTTTTTTTCATATAAATCATTAGCAGAAAAGTTGAAAAACAATGTGCAAGTTGCTTGAGGGATTTCGTAGAGAATCAGCATAAGTAAGTTGCCAGAGGGATTTCAAAGAGAATAATCTAATGGCTCCAAAATACATCTTTGGAAATCTATAATAAGATACATTTGTATGGAAATATGTAAGCTTTCATTACTTTGAGCTGGTTATATCTCTTTGAAAGGCAGGTTTGATGGACTGTTATGCGATTGCCTTATGTTATGAATGGAAGCAATAGATTCATTTTATTACGTGTAAGTTGATAGATATGGGGGAATTTGACGCATAGAGCTGCATTTCTCAATCATTGGTCTACCCAATGGAAGTTTAGGTTTTGTTAAAATATGAGAGATAATATATTTTGTGACTTTAAAAAGAGACTTGATTAACCGGATTTGTTGCCCAGCCTAAAAGTCAAAATTCCATATTTTCTTTTGATAACTACAAATTGAAACCACTAAGACTCCATAAGAATCTCCCAGATCATTTTCCCAATTTCTAATTTCGAAGTTTCTATTTCAAGGCCCTCTATCTAGGTTGATGACTTATTAAGTTAAAATGTTTACAACGCCCATCAAATTTTGTAAATTGGTTTCATCATGGCAAAAGACTGACAAAATTGGAGACACAATTGAGATCTAGTTAGGAAAATTAGGAGAAGTCTAGGTGGCAAAATGAGAAGTTGGGTATATTTGGTGCCTTTGCGAAGGATGGATGAAATGATTTGATTCTTCTAAATTTCGTTATCAAATAAATTTGGGAGTTTCGGTAAGATTAGTTTTTATGGTACTTTATCTTAATTGGTGTTCTGATTCTAATTTTCCTCACAGTTGAAGTGTTTTTTGTACCTTGATAATTTCCCTTATTTACCCTTCCCAAGTAGTTGTCTTTCTTGCTTCAAAACAAATTTAACATGCATACTTTTGGATCTTTTGAATTTTAAGCCAATTTTAAGGTATTGGGCCCTCTGTTTTAATTTCTTTTCTGTTGAAATGTTTTTCGTATATCAATGGTTTCCCTTACATATCTTTCCCAAGTAGTAGTTTTCTTTCTCGCTTCAAGATAAATTTAAACTACAGCTTGGGAATTTGAAACCAACTATTTGTATTCTGATAAAATAATAGTTTACTATCTCTTATTTAGTGAATTTATTTATCTGAAAATTTAGAGATTGTAGCTTATATTTTCATGTTTAAAAGGAAGGTGTGTTTTTGTTTTTCTCGTTTGTAAACTGATTCTTTTGTATAGTGGTGCTTGGTTATTGCATTTGACTTTGCTCAAAATCATTTGTCTTAATTGTTCATGTGTTTGCATTTTTAGAGGAAACCCGCAAAGGATTGATAGTTCAACATCTATTAAGAGGATCATATTCACGTATGAACAGGTAGTAAGATGGTATTTCAGTCATGTCTTACCCTAAAAGGTTGTTCATTATTTTTAGTTTTCTTTGGATATTTTCGAAACTTTGTTGTTTGAATACTGAATTCGTGTTAAATCGATGAACCTCCCATCATAATAATAGTCAATTTCATCTTTACAATTATTGTGCATTATTTTGTGAAGAAATTCTCTTTCCATATTCCATAAACCCAAACAAGATTTTGATCATGATACGTTTAAAACCTATTATAAGATTTACTTATAATAGGAAACGTAAGAAAAATGAAGGTATGTTAGGAATAACTGCGGGGACAGTTATGAAGAGTTAAAAGGGAAAGTTTGTGGGGGAATGAGGGAGAGAAAAAGAAATCTGGGAAATAAGGGAGACGGGGTGCAACATCTCTCTTTTATTTGACATAAATTTGTTTTTTTTTTTCAATTTTAGAAAGACGTTTGACTTTAAATTCTTTTCGTAAAACTCAGCAGAAGCATTTAGATAAAATTGTGAAAAACCCATCATTTATTCAAGCCAAACATAACATTATACATATAAAGCATATTTATAAAACGTTTAGTAAACATATTTATAAACATTGTGTGAAACTAAACACTAAAAAATACATCAAAACATCTCTTGACATCCCCATGGATCGACACTTAACGATTCAAGCTTCCCGCACTGAATCTGCATACTCCACGTCATGATTGTCACATCAAACAGGGAGGGCTAAGTCTCTCACCTTCATCTTCATCACCTACATCACAAAGCATAACCTATGAGCCTAAAGCTCAGTAAGAAATCTCATGAACTTACATGCCTAACATGCTCGTGCTTTCGTAAATACATACAATTCATTTCGTTCTTTATCGTTCTCGTTTACTTGACCTGACTTTCCACCCCGTGACCGCCCTGACCACAGACCCCAGCAGGTAGCCCCAGACCCCGTGGTTCCACTAAGATCCATCACATTTTCGGGTACCACCCCGTGGCATCACCTAACCCTCTCGACCAAGCTTACCATCCCGTGACTTCATCCCATTGTTTCAACTTTACATACATTAATGCATCGAATGCCGGAGACGTCCCATACCATCCCGACATTCGGTTGAGTGACATTTTGAAAACATGCATGGCAAACATTTTCGTTTTTTTCTTAAAACATGATGCATGAGCATGATTTCATGCAATACTTGATAACTTAATATGATTCATGCATAGCTTGATAACTTAACATCATGCAATCAACATAGCACAAACATCTCCAATGTAAATACTATCTTTGTTACTAATCGTACTTTACATACTTTTCATGCTTTATATACTTAGTCGATACTGTGCATAATATACAATTACAACCAATGACATACAAACACCAATCAAGCCCATATTATTGGGTTGGTGCACGGTGCGATACACCCCAAGCAGAATTCAATACATACTTAATGTAACATGTTTATTTCATACTTGATTTAATTAACATCTAGACATAAAACTTTAATCCTACTCTTTGTGATGCAGTCCCAAAATGGGCAAAACACATGCATAATTACTTACCTTAGCTGTTTTCTTGAATCAATCCACTTGAGTCTCTTTTTAATCCAATAAATGACCTAAACATATAAATCATATAAGGATCATAAATTGCATAAAGTCTTAACTTTCTATTCCAACTTCGAACAACTATAACTTTCTCGATAATGATTCATTCCTGATAATTAAGGTGTCAAATTGTTCTTTAAGTAATCTACTATAACTTCTTAGAAGACACCAAATTCAGAAAACTAAAGTATGTCGACTTATGTGGACAAAACAGAGGGCATTCACTGTTTGAACCCCGATTCGGTCGACCCAACTTGTAAGGGGTCGACCGCAGCTCTTCCCAATTTCTGTACGGTGACTTGCGACGTCCATAATTTTTTACACATAGCTTAAAATCGAGTGATTCAAAAAGCTATAGATCACTCTAAGAGTCTACTTTAACTCTTATGAAGGAAGAAAACTCTAATTCGTGCTACTTATCAACAGAATTTTCCAAAACTTTAACTTTGTACATAATCGATTTGTTTCACATCTCTTGATATGAAATCACTCATTTTTATCCATCAATTCATGTAAGACCATTATTTTATCATCACTAACTTAAGAGAAACTCAAAGAATAGATGAATACCTTGAGCTTAAACCTTCACGAAAATTCAGAGAGAATAAAGATAAAAATTTGTGTCTGCTGAAACATGGCAGCAAAATGTATTTTTATGTCTTTTATTAATAAAAAAACAATATTTCCTTTACATCCATGGATCAGATTCAACCGAATTTCGGTTGACTTTTCGACTTCTGTCGGTGAAGGTGTCGACCGCTCGTCCATGGTGTCGACCTAAGGAAGTTCCCGAGAGTCATTTGTGTCGACCGCTCGGTCCTGGGGTCGACCGAAAGTATTCTCGAGAGTGACTTGTGTCGACCCCTCTTAAATCCTGGGGTCGACCTAAAGTATTCAATTGTGTCGACCCCTCCTAAATCCTGGCGTCGACTTAAAGTATTCATTGTGTCGACCCCTCCTCGATCCTGGGGTCGACCGAAAATATTCTTAAACACTTAGAATATTTTCTAACCTTTCCGAGTAACATCATTATTTCTACCTCCTTAAACCTTATTTTCTTTATCACCTTCAACCTACTAAATTGCTAACATCAACAATACTTTAATTATTCAATATTTATCCAACATTCATAAAACAAAATCCTAAACACTTTCATCTTAAAGTCACAAATTCTAAAAGTAAATGAGGGTTATTACACGGGGGTTGCTGTATATGGAGTTCTAGTTGTTGTGTGTTTGCTTGAGATTGTCTGATGTGGTGTTTGCTGTAATTTGGGGTTGTAATTTCAACTTAAACCTATTTCTACAAAAGATTGTAGGCGTGTTTTATCAATTAGAGGTGTGTTCTATCAATTTGGTATCAGAGCAAGTTTGCTGGGGCAACAAAAGATGATGATTCGTTCAAAATCGTAGAAAGAAACGTCAAAAGAATGGCAGAAGGAAATAGAGAGTATTAAGGAAGACATGAAAGAGGTTAAGAAAATTGTGGTTATTGAAAAAAGCTTGTTGATAATGCAGGAAAAATTGAATCGAATATTAACAAAATTAGTAGTAAAAACGGTATGCACAGAGCCAGATGGAAAACGCGGGTCGGAAACAGGAAGGATGGAAGAGAGGGAGGAAAATCGAAATACTATAGACAGAGACATACTGCCACGAAAATTAGAGTTACCTGTATTCAATGGAGTCGATCCAGAGGGCTGGATTTGCAGAGAAGCACTTCAATATTAACTGGATAAATGACTTGGAACGAGTAGAGGCTGCCATGGTTTGCTTCGAGGGCCTTGCCTTGGCGTGGTTTCAATGGGAATCTGGAACTCGACCGATATACTCGTGGATGGTCTTGAGAAAGAGAGTGAATGAAAGGTTTGGGCATTCTCGGTATGGTTCTACTTGAGACCAGTTGTTGACGCTGAAACAAGAGGCAACAATGGAGGAGTATCGCTCCCAATTTGAGTCCATCGCTTCAGGTTTAGCCGGCTTACCAGAAGACATACTCTACAAAGCATTTTATCAAGGGCTGATAAAAGAGATAAAGAGCGACGTTCGGTTGACGAGGCCGATCGGATTCCATGTCCTAATGGAGTTTGCACAGGTGGTGGAGGAATGCAATAATTTGTTGCGGCCGGAAGCGGCGAAAACAACGAGGGTTTTCTCTCGGATTCCCTCGTCTTCTTCGACGAGGTTTGCTGCAGAATCGAGATTTCCGATAAACCAAAGTCGGGATATAGATTTCAATGGAAGAAGATTAACAGACGGTGAACTTAGGGCAAAACGAGAAAAAAGGTTGTGTTTTAAATGTTATGAGAGATATATCCCGGGACATCGTTGCAAAAATAAAGCGTTGCAATTATTGATATTACAAGAAGAAGAGGTAGAAGTCCAGCAAGAAATCGGGGATATTGAAGAGACAAATATTGTCGAGGAAATAAAAGACGAGGTGGAAATATCGTTAAACTCAGTGGTGGGAATTGCGACTCCACATACGATGAAATTATGGGGATCAATTAACGGAAAAAAATAATTGTTTTGATTGATTGTGGAGCAACCCACAATTTTATTTCAAAAAAACTTATAACCGAGTTAAACAGCTTCGTATAGTATCCAATTAGGTAATGGAGAAGCGGTTCGAGGGGAAGAAATTTGTAAAAGGGTTATGCTGATTTTGCCAAATTGGAGATCTTAGAAGATTTTTTACCAATTGAATTAGGAAATTCAGATGTTATTTTGGGAATGCAATGGTTGAAATTATTGGGTGAAACAAATGTAAATTAGAAGTTATTGACGATGAAAATTATTGTGGGAGGGCAAACAGTCATTAACAACGGGATCTAGACTTATGTAAATCGAAGATTTCGTTGAAAGCCATGATGCAAGCAATGAGAAAAGGTTATACATGATTGCTTTTGGAAATGATAAGTGTCGATGATTCATTAAATATGTTGGTGATGGTTCCTCCGGAAATTGAAAAATTGCTCATTGAATTTCACCAGGTACTCCAATTACTTAAAGGTTTGCCCCCTTCGAGGAGTCACGATCACACTGTTACTTTAAAGGAAGAGACGTCCCCAATTAATGTTCGATCCTATCGATATCCAATCATACAAAAGGATGAGATAAAAAGAATGGTTGGAGAAATGTTAGCGGCTAGAATCATTCAACCAAGTTTAAGTCCATTTTCAAGCCCAATCATATTCGTAAAGAAGAAGGACGGAAGTTGGAGATTTTGTATCGATTACCGAGCCTTGAACCGTGAAACGATCAAAGATCGTTTTCCTATTCCAGTTATTGATGAATTGGTGGATGAACTCAATAGGGCTACCATCTTTACAAAGATAGACTTACAATCGGGTTACCATCAAATTCGGATGAAACCAGAAGATGTTCCTAAAACGACTTTTCGCACTCATGAAGGGCACTATGAATTCTTAGTACTGTCGTTTGGATTGACGAATGCTCCTTCCACATTCCAATCTTTGATGAATCAAGTGTTCAAACAGCAATTGCAAAATTTTATTTTGGTATTCTTTGACGATATATTGAAATATAGCAGAACGCTTGAAGATCATTTAGAGCATTTCCGAGTTGCTTTACAAATTTTGAATGATCAAAAGTTGTTTGTTAATAAAAAACTATGTCTATTCGCAAAAAAAAAGTTGAATTATTTGGGGTATATCATTTCCAGCAAAGAGGTGACAACAAATCCTGAAAAGATAGTAGCGATACTTCAATAGAAACAGTCGACTACGTTGCGTCAACTACGATCATCGAAAATTTGTATCGGGATATGGAAGTATTGCTTTGCCTCTTACGAAACAATTAAAGAAGGATAAATTTCAGTGGAATGAAGAAGTAACAATAGCGTTTCATCAATTGAAGAAGGCAATGACCACCTTACCGGTACTATCTTTGCCAAATTTTAATGAAATTTTTATTGTAGAGACGGATACATCAGGTACGAGAATTGGTGCGGTGCTCATGCAAAATCAAAAACCCGTTGTATTTTTCAGTCAACAATTTTCTAAACAGCGACAATTAAAATCTGTTTATGAAAGAGAGTTAATGACTATTGTCTTGTCGTTTCAAAAATGGCGACATTTTTTGTTGGTGAGACATTTCATTGTCCGCATTGATCAGAAAAGTCTAAAATTTTTATTGGAGCAACGATTAGTAGCAATGAAACATAAAAAATGGTTGACGAAATTGTTGGGCTATGATTTTGAAGTCATTATAAACCCGGGTTTATCGAGAAAGGATGAGCATAGTATTACATTGGGATCTCTTTCAACCATTTGTTCTGACAAACTTATTGATAATATAGAAGTGGAACAAGAAGTCGATCATGATTCCAAGCTTAGCAACATAAAATCAGCTTTATTGGAAAAAAAAGAGGCGCCACTCGGTTTCTCTTTACCTCTTATCATTCAGCTATTTGAATGTCACCTTTTCAAGCAGTTTATAAATGGGATCCTCCAACAGTGTTACAATCTGATCGACCTTCTAAAGCTACCGTCACTGTTGTGGATATTCAGATTCAAGAACGTGATTAGATTATCTCACTTTTGAAGAACTATTTATCTTCAGCTCAATCAAATATGATGACTTCGGCCTACAAAAAACGGCGTTTCTTCGAATTTAAGGAGGGTGATTGAGTTTGGCTTCGACTCCAATCCTATCGACAAAAATCGGTAACTCCAAGGTTGAATTTGAAATTATCTCCTCATTTTATGGTTCTTTTCAGGTAATTCAACGAATTTGAAAGGTAGCTTATAAACTCCAACTGCCGGAAGACAGTTCCATCCATCCAGTCTTCCATGTTTCTCTGTTAAAAGCAGTCAAGGGAGAAATTCCTATTTCAACCCCGTTACCGGAAGCTATAACTGAGGCAACCTCCAACATGGTGGAACCAGAATTCTTGCGGGATGTTAAACAACATGATGTAGATTCAGACAAAATACTTGTTCTAATCAAATGGAAACATCTTCAGTCTTTCGAAGCTACATGGGAAGATTTTGATGTTGTTCGTTTTCAATTTCCACAATTTAACCTTGAGGATAAGGTTCGTCTTTGGGCGGAGAGTATTGATACGTTTAAACTTATTATAAGATTTACTTTTAGTAGGAAGTGTAAGAAAAATGAGGGTATGTTATGAATAACTGCCGGGGACCGTTATGAGGAGTTAAAGGGGAAGTTTGTGGGGGAATGAGGGAGAGAAAGAAATTTGGGGAATGGGGGAGACGGGGTTGTTGTATCTGGAATTCTAGTTGTTGTGTGTTTGCTTGGGATTGTCTGACGTGGTGTTTGCTGTAATTTGGGTTGTAATTTCGATTTAAACCTATTTCTACAAAGGATTGTAGGCGTGTTTTATCAATTGGAAGTGTGTTCTATTAGATCCATGTCAGATGAGACGGCTTTGTTTGATCAAAACTAAAAGGCAATTGGGCCATGCATTTGTTTACTTAGGTACAAAGCCTTGTCGAGGAAATGCTCGTGGAGATTATTTTTCATAGTGATCTTTATGGTACTTGGTGTTTATGGGTAAAATATAGTGCTCGCACTTCAACAAAGTAATTTGTATCATCTTGTACTTATTCCTAGCAGTTATTTATGCTAGTAGTCTCTAGGGCTCATGATAGAATTTTACTATTCTTTTTTTTTCTGTTTTTTTATATAAAAGACATGTGAATACTTACTAGTCACAGAAAAGAAATTTATTCGTACTTTATTTTTCTACTTTTTCAGTGTCTTATGTATCTTTACCATTACCCTGATATTTGGTATGATTATGCTGGATGGCATGCAAATAATGGTTCAATAGATGCTGCAATTAAAGTATTTCAACGATCTTTGAAGGCTCTTCCTGGTAAACTGCTTTTTACTTTTCAGAAAATTGTTTTAAGATTAAAATTTCCTTGTTTTTGTGTTTGATGCAACTGGTCTGTAATGTTTTTAAAAGCATTTCTTTCTTTACATCAGATTTCACCTATTTTTCTCTGCTGACGTTTAGAAAATTTTCTGTTTTCATTGGTTTTTCAATTATAGCATGTTTAAACTCGCAAAAGGTCACTGCACCCCGTCTGAATAAAATCACCACTTAATTGGGCATAACTAGAAAAAACAATAATTTGCACCAATGGAGAAGGATCCCAACTACTTTAAGAAGAGAATAAATACTATTTAGTGTGATTTCAAGATCAGAAAATCAAATAATAAGACCAAAGAAATCTAGAGAATCTTGCTATTCTTCAACATGAGAATAATGCCAATTGTTATGTAATTCTCAACATTTCCTAATGTAGCTAATATTGCTTCCTTTTCTTTTTTCTTTTAACTTTTCCCAATCTTTATTGATGGTTACATAGATTCAGATGTGCTAAAATATGCTTATGCTGAGCTTGAGGAATCTCGTGGATCAATTCAGGTCAAGAAAATTCTGTTTATTTTTTCATAGTGATGTAGTGAACCATGGGCGTCCAACTCTGCTTATGTTTTGCAGCTTGCGAAGAAAGTATACGAGAGCCTTTTAGGTGATGGGGTTTCTACGACAGCACTAGCACATATTCAAGTACCTTTTGACTTTATTTTTGAAATGTTTCTCTGATTGACATTTTTTTTACTTAACCAGTGAAGTGGTAACATAGGTCATTCGGAACGGCTCTGTATAGTTTGATTTTCTTTTTTGGCTTAACCTAATTCTAATTTTTCTCATCTACATAAGAATAGATTGAACTTGCAAAAGCATTGTTGCACGGCACATGCGCTACTTATGATGTTGAAGGTTTTGAAAAAGATAAAATGCCGAGGAAGATGATATTAGTCTCCACTTGATATGGTCACGGGTTTTGAAATGGTCAGACGTCTCACAGTTGATGTCTTTTAGGAATTTTTCGTTGGCTCTGGGCTGGGTGGGATTGATTGATAAGAAATTTGTCTTTGAACGGTTCCTCATAAAGGATTGTAGCGACTTTTATTGGAGTTGGCCTTTTTTGCTCATTCTTTTGGCATAGTCAGATATATGTATATTTTTTTAAGAGAAGTGTTGGCCTTATTTGCCTTATATATAAGTTCCATTTCAGTTTTAGGTCTTGTTAAAGAAAAATACAAATGAAAAAAAAACTCATAATGTACAGTATTGATGAGATGAGTTACAATTTAACAACACGTTTAAAAAACACATTATGAAAGAAAGCCTAAGAAAAAAAGTAATGTCTATCTCAGATATAACTCTAGGGAAATGTGAACATCATTTGAGTTTAATTTTATAGGTTTGAAGAGAAAGGCTTTCGATTTTTCATTAATCATTGCTGCAGTTTATCCGCTTTCTTCGAAGGACTGAAGGTGTTGAAGCAGCTCGAAAATATTTTTTAGATGCCCGGAAGTTGACAAGCTGCACATATCACGTCTATGTTGCTTATGCTATGATGGCATTTTGTTGTGACAAAGATCCAAAGGTATCTCTCTTGTTCTGCTACAAAATGTGAAGATCAGCACTGAGAGCAATTGGTGTTTAAGTCTACAGGATTTTAGAATAGCATAATAAGAAGATTAATATATTATACAGGTTCGAAATATTCCATCTAACAGGGATGTTAAATTTATATTTCACTTTTGTAGATCTTTATAAAGAGATTTGGTAAAGCCTAAAATTCACCATCACTACCGATCCTTGGACAGATTGACCAAACAGATATTGGGCAGTCTGATGGCATCTCACAATGAAACTTTGTAGTTAGCTCAAGGATGTTTGCAAAGTAGATTTAAAGCTCCTAATTCCTACCTAAACACATCTTACTATCCCTGCAGTCATTTCATTTTAGCCCCTGTAATGTTTTAGTAACGGCTCTTTTGCAAAATGTCCTTTCTACTTGTTAAAATACCATAAACCACGTATCAAATCAAATAAAATCTATTTTGAGAGTGGTTTCGGTTGATCCCTCCGTTTTGTTTGCCTCTCTCCACCTGGAGGAAACTTGTTGCAAAGTATTTGTACATATTTCTCATCAAGAGAAGTTCTTTTCTTCTCTTATTTTGTAACTTCTTGTTCCTAATGCATTTCCTTACTCAAATTACAAGAAAACCAAATCTATGTGAAATGTATTGTCTTATCTTTTCAGAAAGAATATTCAGTTCCCTATGGAAGTAATATTGTTTGTGATCAATTATTGAACTAATCAATGATAGTTTTAGATGAAAAATATTGGTTTGCTCTTCCTTGGGCGAGTCTTCTTATCTCAGACATTGTCTGTTGCATGATTCAAAAGTCTTATAATATAACTAACCAATGATCATTGAGTTTTCTCCTGCAGATTGCACATAATGTCTTTGAAGCTGGATTGAAACAGTTTATGCACGAACCTGCATACATTCTTGAGTAAGTTGAAGTCTATCAAATCAGAGACGTGGAAGCTTTTCATCTTTGTTATAATACATATTTGAAGTCATACAAATTTTGAATGCTGTGGACTGCTCCAAATAGGCGATTGTACTTGGGAACACTGATGATTCACATGTTGAAAATGTGACCTAATTAGTTTAACTTCCTCTGGGTTACATTATTTTCTTACGAGGTTAAAATAAATATACAATTTTCAGATACACAAGATCTGACACTTATCTTTAATCTTTTAGATACGCAGATTTCTTGGCTTGCTTGAATGATGATCGAAATATTCGTGCATTATTTGAACGAGCATTAAGCACACTGCTCCCCAATGAATCTAGTGAGGTAAACCTTGATTTTTATGGATGCTCATGATGTAAATTACTGCTGGAATTAGTAAGATCTTATCTTCAATTTAATTTATTATTTAACAAGAATACTAGCTAGACTTAAAAACTTTCTATTGAGATTTAACAAAGTTTTTTTTAAAAGAAACTGTCAAGGGATCATCTAGACATCTAGAGGTCCTTACAGAGCATTAACTCAAATAAGACATGTTAACAATAAGTGGATATCTCATAAAATGCTTGAATCGTTCTGTCTAACAAGTAATTCTTTTTCATATCAAATCATTCTAGTAAATACAAAGTTCTGTTGGCAGGTTTGGAAACGCTTTGTTCTTTTTGAGCAGACATATGGGGATTTGACTAGCATGTTGAAGGTTGTAGTTTTTACATTTAACTCGTATTTATTGACAAATATTTTAATATGTTGCTTCCAAAAACTCTTCTAGTTGGTTCAGAGTCAATGCTTTCCTCAAGTTTCTTTTTAGTTTATGTATCAGAACTACGTATAATGAACACATTGTCATCACTCTTGAGTTAATTGTGATGCAGGTTGAGAAAAGAAGGAAAGAGGCACTTCTTCAATTGGATGATGATGGAGTGTTATCATCAGAAAGTTCATTGCGGGATGTGGTATCGCGGTATAGTTTTATGGGATTGTGGCCATGCTCTTCCCAAAATTTGGATCACTTGGCTGCGCAGGAGGTAATTGTGATTATAATTTCGTATATTGTATTTAGTCATCTATGAATGGAAACTGAATTATGGTAGTTTCAAATCTGTACATGGACTTGCATTTAAGAATTGGCTACTCTACCCAACTCTGAATATCTAAAATTACATTGATAAAACTTGAAAATGGAAACACTCTGAAAAATAATCGTAGGTAACATTGAAGAAATATGCCACTACAAAAAATCTATAATGATTCTCATAACATTGAAGTTCTTTATTTTTTGGAAATTTTTGAATATATCTAAAGTTCAACTATAATTATTCCCATCAAGCAAAAAGATTTCTTTAACATGTAAGGCAGAAGTTTAACCATCTTGTAACTAAGAACCACATTTGAAAGAAACGCTTGACAAGGTAATCAATTAAGAAACTCTTTGATAGCGGGGGTTTTCTTTATATATCTAACAGAAAGGACCACAATGATTTATTGGAAATGACGAGTACATGCAATATGATGTTATAATGTAATACTTGATTGTTTTTAGATTGCACAAATGTTATAGATTATTTTCAAAAGGAAAGAAAGGATAATAAAGTCTCCCTTTGTATTAGAAAGTTACAAGTTAGGATCGATGTATGTTTTTCTAATAGCAGAAAACCAAAAGAATCTTGAGATTCTTTTTGATGCTCTGCTCTAAAAAAGAGCTTGCTCCAAAAAAGATCGTAGTGTTATAATATTCCTATGCAATTTTTGTGTCTAAAGCTCTTTTATGTTTTGTAGATTACGACATAAGGAGGCCTAGCCTTCAACTACCATTTTTTGTGAAGATTTTTTGCTTCTTACTCGATTGAGCAAAGTGTATTTGTTGAAAACCAGGGTTACACCGGTTCATTTCGCCACTAGATATATGTAGGGCAAGAGTAAGAAGTGGGGGAATAGTTGTCCGAACAATAATTCTCAAGGAAGTACATAAAGAATGTCGATTAAGGGTTCAATAAAAAAAAAAAAGAAAAGATATCGATTAAGGGTTCCATAAAAAAATATCTATATTATTTTTTAATATGAGAATACTCTAGAAAATTATTTTTTAATATGAGAATACTCTAGAAAAACGAAGATTTTTTTATCTAACTTTGTATATTAACATCACATGCAAATCATGTACACCAAAAAGTTCTTAGGTCAATAAGAAACAAAAGTTTAATGAGAAAGAATATGTTGTAAGAAAGTTTCACCATTAGGAACAAATGAAGTTAATAGACTGATTAGGAAACAAGTCATGTAAACAACATATTGTTATGAAACATGCATTTGAAATAAAAGGGCTCTTGTTGTTTCATTGAGGTGTCTTTCCTTAATGTGACGTTTTGATATGACATGTAAATGTATGAAGTTCGACGAATGATACAGTTTTGAATCATTTAGAATAGAAAAGAGTATCACGAATGAATAAAAGTCTCTTGTTTCATTGAGGTGTCTTTCCTTTTTGCCATGCCGTTTTGAGATGACTTGCAAATGCACGAAGTTCGACTAAGGATACGATTTGAATCATGTAGAACTGGAAAAAGAGTATCACAAATGTATATATTCTTTAGCAAAATCACTTCTCAAAGTATGCAAAGAAGCAAATCTGTTATTTTAGTAAAGATGAATGTCTAAAAAGAGAGTCATAGTTCTTACATGACGGAGAAGTTGTGAATTTGTTTTGATGATGGATTTAACATTTTTTGTAGAAGCCTTTTCCAAAATAGTATCATAAAAAAAGATCCTTTTATTTACAATGTTTGTGTTTGAGAAACTGCTTTACCATACCCTGCACTTTCAGTGGCTTGTAAAGAATATAAACATCAATCCAGGAAAGTCAATTCTCAGCGGCGGACTTGGGATTTCAGGTTACTTTCATTATTATGTTTTGTTTAAATAATTTTTTATCTTTTTATCACCGTTTTGGGACTTTGTTTCTTCCCTTTTTGGTACAGATATTGGTTCCATATCCATGGGTAGTGATTCAAGTGCATCTGGAAAGGTTATCTATCCAGATACTTCGCAAATGCTCATTTATGACCCGAGCCAAAGGCCTGGTATTTAACTTCTATTTATTAGAATTTTAATCCTTGTTGATTTGCTCTTCTACTCTAATGTTTTAGCTTCGATCACTGTGGTGCCAGAAGAAATCTGTTTTATTTATTATTTGATGTCCTAATTTAACCTTATCTGCAAAAGATAATGGTAAATAATGTGAAACATAAAAAATGGACAGATGACCGGAGATTAAAAGTTTAACAAATTTTTGAACTATTTGACTTTAGCAGAATACTATGCTGTTTCAAGGCATTAACTTACTATTTTTGAGATGTCCATAATTTTGTAATGGACAGATGACCTAATATTTCAAAGAACTGTCTTCTTAGGCAATTGTGTTCTTCACTAACTGTGGAAAAAATGAAAATCATCTGCCATGTTAAAGGTTGAGCTATTGTAAGGCCTTTGTGACTTCCAAATTTCTCAAGGAAGCATAAATAAATAGGTTAACTATATTCATTAAGTATGCGATATCAAGTTAATCAATGTTTCACATGGAGAGGGTATGGAATGACAATTTTTGAGGCAGGACATCGAGGTTGATGAAAATTTTAACATGTTTGAGTCCTTGAAAGAGCGATGATGTGGTTGAGGAAAAAACTGCAACTATCTATGACATCCATTAGAACCTCAGCCACTAGAATCTCAACCACGGTTTCAAGGACTACGAGTGAGACATTAAGATTAATGTCTTAATCTTATAGGTAAAAATTTTAGCAGGAGTTCTAAGAATGATACTGGTTTAGTTGTTTGACTGTTCTTCTAAGATTACTTATGTATTACAACTAAAGATTTCCCGGGGTGCACAAGAGATTTAGTATAACTATAGAATTTCACCAAGATCACTATTATTTTATTAGTTAACCTTATTAATGATTATTATTGATTTATCAAATATCTTATTCGTTGTCTTTCTTATTTTTCTTACTTTTTAATAAAGTCTCTATTTCGTTTATGAAATCAAAACTTCTGCTCAAATTTGCATAAGAGCGAGGATTCTGACTTGAACTAGGAAAAGAAGTCTTTGACAATGACGATGATTTAAAATTATGAAACAAAGATTTGAAATCATCAATCGACGATTTGAAATCATTGATCAACGACTTGAGCAATGCGATCAGATGTTTGCTTTAATTAACAAAAACTTGATATAGTTATGAAGATGGACTGTGAAGAGTATGGAGCGAGAAAATTGTACTTTTATTTTGGGATGTGTTTTGCCTATTCCCAAGCCATGCTTTTTTATTGCACTGCAGGGACTGGAACATATCCTATGAAAACTAGCTTGGACATTGCTAGTGATCCTATTGCCTTCTCTACAACTAAATCAACCGCTGATGGATCTACTAATACTTTTGATGAATTATTAAAAATGGCACCACCTGTGCTGGTAGCATTTCTTGCTAACCTGCCCTCTGTTGAAGGTAATTTATCTTAGTGATATGGGGTGTTTTGTCACTTAATTGATGCTTTATGTGTGAGAATGAAATAGTCAGTTTTTCCTCTTTACTTCTCTCTTAGTCCTCATCTTAAAAGGTTTTTCGTTTGTTTAACTTAAGATTGACTATACTAATCGAGAAATACACATCCCGATGGCTTCTGACATTTACCTGCATTCTATGCTCTCAGGGCCAATTCCAGATGTGGATGTGGTACTATCAATTTGTTTGCAGAGTGACATACCTATTTTGCCATCTGGAAAATCAAGTGCAGCACCAACTCAAGGGATGGCGGGTCCTGATCCAAGCACAAGTGATATTTCTGGCTCAAACAAGTCTCGTGGGATCCCAAACTCGTCTTTCAAACCTGTCAGGGACAGAAAATCCATAAAAAGAAAAGATCTGGACAGTATGCACTTTCTTGGATTGTGCTTTCTTCTTGTTTTTTTCTTTGTTTTAGAACATTTCTTTGCACTATAGTTATCTTTGGTTATTTGGGACGTAATTCACTTCTGCATTTACATAAAATCAATTATATTGGCTCACTAGCAAATTACACCCTTTGTTAGACTTTATATTAATTACCAGTCATCCCAAGTATTTTCAATTGCTTGAAATTAGTTCTGCAGTTTGTCCCTCTCTGGTTCTGTGCATATCAATTCCAAATGGAGTAGGAAAATTGGACTCATTAATTTAATTTTTGTCATAGACTCCGTGGGGACATTAAATAGTTTCTTTAAATTTGTGCACAAATCCTCATCTCATGCAAACAATGCATGATAAGTCAGCATTTTTTTGACCGTTGTTGAAATGTGGAGTTCATCAATACAAATGAAAGTACTTTCTGGTTGACAGGGCAAGAAGATGATGACACTGCAACCATCCAGAGCCAGCCCCTGCCTCGAGATGTTTTCAGGATGCGGCAAATTCAGAAAGCTCGAGGCTCCACCTCTCAAACTGGATCAGCGTCGTATGGAAGTGCTTTTTCTGGCGATTTGTCGGGTAGCACTGGCTGAACCGCTCGTGGATTCTCTCCCTGTATTTATATCTTGATGAATCACTTGCTAGGTTTAGTTTTTTTTGCAGTAAATATGTGAAGATGCTGCGCACTCCTTTTTCAATTCATAGATGACGGCTCCATAAAAGTGTCCTAGTGATTCGTAGATATTATGAAAGCATAAATTAATTAGTTATTTATTTGTGAGAGGAGTGTAATTTAAGAACTCGCAAGAAGTAAAGAAACAAAGAACAAGTAAGTATTACGCCCAATTAATTATTTTTAGTAATTAATTGATATTTACCTATTAACTTATTTTAGTAATAATTTATATAAACTTTGATAGTTTATAATTAATTTGTAATTATTTGTTTATCGATGACTGAAAAAAATACTAAAATGAATTTCAAAAAACACGTCTTCAAGCGCAAAAAGGTAAGCGCGGAAGTGATCGAAAGAAGGAAGAGAGGGTTCGGCGGATAATGATCGTTTTACCATCAAGGTGTTTAAGTTCGATATCAATCAACAAAGTTCAAGGTATGTCTTACAAATAATTTTCAATTAATTATGAATTATTAAAATTTATATAAATTGTTAATTAGTTAGATTAATGTGAAGGTAGATCCACGTGGCTTCATGAATGTTGAAGTGGTCGGAACAAACGAACGCCGCAGCGCAACTCGGCTTTCTCCGATTCCAATTCCTTCTTCTCTTCCTCCCCTTCATTTTGGGATTTGCTTTCCCTGAGGATCGATTGGATCGCTCCCTCTCTCTCTGGAATCCTGATGGTTTTCTGGGTATGGATTTGTGCTTTTTCTTCGTTGTGCTTCTTTGATTCTGTTTGTATGTTCCTCTTTATTTTCTTTTTTATCTGTTCTATGCTGCTCTGGTTTTTTGTTGACTGGCGAAATACGTCTGACGAGCTGCCTTGTTTCTGATGGTACAGATTGGAACAACTCAGGTGAAAAAAAAGAGGAGCTAATATTGAGCCGACAGATTGGGATCGGATTCCGGGATGGAAATTCGATTCAAGGAAATCGTGATGTTTTCCTCGACAAAATGTTGCCAAGTAGTTTGCAATCATCCGTTTCTTGTGGGCATTGTGTGTTTCCTGATTCTTTTATACAAGTCTTGTCCTTTTTTATTTGTTCTTTTGTTTCACGCGTCCCCTGTTTTGGTCTGCACTGCTGTTCTGCTTGGAACCCTCCTGAGTTTTGGACCTAGCGGCATACACGAAATCGAACATGTTGAGAGAGTTTCTGATGGAATTGCGCCTCTGAAAGCTGGTACTTTTGGAAATGGGTCTGTCATTGCTCCGAGGGAAGAGAGCTTTTCTGTTGGGAGATTTACTAACAACACAAGGGAACTAGTTGAATTGGACTCTGAAGTATTAAGCTCTGTTGGAATTGAAGCTCGTAAGGTTGAGGAAGCCAATGATTTGGTTGAGTGCGAACCATTGATTGATGTGAATGCTCGAGAAATTGAGTTTCAAAAGGAAGAAAACGAGGAAGGCATAAAGACAGAATTCAGTGGTTTGGAGTTGGAAAAGAGAAAGGAAATTTGTGGGGAGAATTTAAGTGTTGAAAGTGTGTCGAGGGACGAAGACATTTCAGGAGAGAATAAACGTTTAGGGATTCAAGAAGTTGGAACAGATATAGTAAAGAATCCATGTTTAAAGGGTCAAGAGGTGGGAACAAATGTAGAAGGTGTGGATGATGAAATCAAGAGACTCTCTGTTCGTACTCGAGAGTGGGGCCGTATTGATTTTTCTAGGAAAGATGATAAAGGTGTCAAAGATGATGTTTCGACCGATGCAGAATCTGATGACGAGGAGAGTTCATCTCCTGATGCTACCATGGCAGAAATTATTCCAATGTTGAACGAGCTGCACCTTCTTTTAGACTCAGAAGATCTTCATTCTGCTGGAGTATCAGATGACGGGTCTGATGCAGGCTCAGAAGAGTCTCATAAAAGTGATAATGAGTACGAAGTGTCTGACGAGGATTCAGAAGATGAAGGACATGTGGCCGATAAAGACGATGCTGATGAAGATGAAGAAGAAACCCATGAAGGAAGAGATGATGAAAGTAAATCTGCAATCAAGTGGACAGAAGATGATGAAAAGAATCTCATGGATTTGGGGACTTCTGAACTTGAAAGAAATCAACGATTGGAAAATCTCATAGCTAGGAGAAGAGCGAGGAATAACTGGAGAATGATGGCAGAGAAGAATTTAATTGACTTTAGCACTGTCGATCTTCCCTTTAATGTTCCACCTATCACAGCTACAAGAAACAATCCATTTGATCTCCCTGATAATTCCTATGATAATATGGGGTTTCCACCCATTCCAGGGTCTGCTCCGTCGATATTGTTACCAAGGAGAAACCCCTTCGATCTCCCCTATGAATCCAATGAAGAAAAACCTGATCTAAAGGGGGATACTTTTCGTCAAGAATTTTTGGCATTTCCCCAGAAGGATGCATTGTTTCGTAGGCATGAAAGTTTCAGTGTGGGTCATTCAAGCTTAGGTCTTTCCAAGCTGGGGCAACAAGAAAATAATTGGAAGCTACATTCAATGCCAGAAAAAATAGATTCAGAAGCAGTCTATCCACTGTACCAGAAACAGCAGAAGGTCGATGATGATTTGAATTTAAGTTCCATTCCTGATATTGAATCAATTAGTGATCTTGCAGAGAATGATATAAAGTTTGTTGAAAAGAAGGATGATTTGGAAACAGAAGCAATTGCCTCTCCGGACCATAGTTCTGATAGGGATACAAATGCTATAGATCTCAAAGAAGTTGATGAGAGAGATGTACATGATGTAATCAAAATTATGCAGAGAGATGTAGAAAAGAATGATGAAAATGACTCGAGTTTGTCTAAATTAGAAGATGCAGAGAATTACACCAGCAATTCAAGCTCTTTGTCGTCATCAGAAACTGATGAAAGAACATTTGATGAGCATGGAGAAGAAGAATTGGCAACTTTGGAGCTAAGAGACTCTCAGGTGGAGGAATCCAACTCATTGGCGGAAGCATCACGTGAAGAGTCTGATACCCAATTATCAAGAGAGAGAATTGATGTAAATCCACATAAAGAACCTGTTTATGATTCAAGTCCTTCTGCAGTGACCCCAGAAAAGTTCCATTCATTTTCCTCCACTTCATCTGACTCTCAAGTGGAGATTTCTAACATTTGTGAGTTGCCTATCTCAGATGAGACGAAGGAGCCCTTCATAGCTACAGAATCTGGAATTCATTCTGGAAGTATAAAGAATGATAGTTGTAGCTCTGGTGACCTGTGTTCTCCTTCCTCGGAGATGCTTGTTGATTGTGAGAATGGACAGGATTCCGTGGAATTTTCACAGTTTTCTGATGATAAAAATGAATCATTGGAGCCTGAATTTGATATTCAACGTGTTTCTGCAAACTCTAGTGCTTCTGCTTTGGAAAGTGGATCAGTGGATGGTGCTATCTTGCGCAAGGAACAAATTACTTGTATGGAAGAAGGTTCTCCAATGGTAGAGATCTCTCAAGGCACTGAGGGTTTTTCGATGGAGGAGGAAGAAGTTGTTCAGCATAACATGGCAGATTCGTATTCTAAAGATATTTTAACGGATTCAAGTGACCAACATCTATTGAATTCAGATGAAGATGAATATTTAGAACCTGCTTCTAATGATGGGCAACTGGTAACTTTCTCCAATAGGCCTAAACCTATTTTTTTTAAATCATTCTTGAAATTATTTTTGAACAAGGCTTCACTTGTATGGAGCTCTGATCTGTTAATCTTCTTAACCAACATTTCAAGTATTCCATGTGAGTGGCAATTGACGACATTAACTTCCCAGTTTGCATGCTTCACTCACCTTGCAGATTGTTGATGTTTTAAACTATAGGGATAAATGTTTTCTTGTTTGGATTCTTGTTTTTATGATTCTATAGTGAACGACTCTCTATCCTGTTGACTTCTGCCAGCTGTGTTTGTTTGTCCGAGACATGAACATATAGAAAAGATAAAGAAAATGCATAGCCTGTACTCTCATGCTCTAATGCACCAAAAAAAACTGGACAAAAAATTTCACTTTTTCATATTATCAAATGGTTGAGCTCCTATGTCACACCTCTAGCAAGCCAATTGTTGATATTAGATGCTGTCTATTTGCAGGAACAAGGAACAACTCCAGATTGCTTGTCTTTCTCTAATTCTGGTTCCACCTCAAGATCATCAGAATCTCCTGAATATGAATTGGCTGCAAATTGGCCATCTTTGAAAGAGGGAACTCTGGATGACATTGAGTCCGAGGAGCAGAGTCATGTCTCAGAGCAGTTGGACTTCTTGGCAGAAGAATATAAATCTCAGTTCAGTGAGAAAATAATCAACATAGAGGCAGATGAAGCAGAGGAGATCGATGAAGATTTGCCGTCGAATGTTAATATTCCTGATATTCCTGAAATAAAAGATGAAAGCATTGATTTTGAATATGTACCCAAAGAGTTGATTCAGACAGATATTAACTTAGAAGTTCCACCAATTCTTGAAGCCAGATCAATGGAACATGACGACTTGGACTTTAAGAAAATCGAAGGTGGAAGCGATGATTCTGATTCAGTACCCGAAGAGTCAGTTCTGACAGAAACCAACTTAGAAGTTCCACCAGATCTTGAAGCCAGGTCTATGGAACAAACAAACTTGGATTCTAAGCAATTAGAATGTGGAAGCATTGAATTTGATTCAGTGCCCAAAGAGTCTGTTCAAACTGAAACAAACTTAGAAGTTCCTCCAGTTCCTGAAGCCAGATCCACGGATACCGACTTGAATTCTACACAATTAGAAGGCGTAAGCATTGATTCTGATTCAGTGCCCAAAGAGACAATTCAGACAGAAACCAACATAGAACTTCCACCAGTTCTTAAAGCCATATCAATGGAACATGCACACTTGGATTCGAGGCAACTAGAAGGTGGAAGCATTGATCCTGATTCAGTCCCGCAAGAGTCAGTTCATTCAGAAACCACTTTACTTCCTCCAGTTCTTGAATCCAAATCAACGGAATATACCAACTTGGATTTTAGGCAACTAGATAATGGAACAGATGATAATGAATCCACTTCTCCTTGTAAGGTTGAACCCTTACCTGACGAAGAAACTGAGAAACCAATGAATTTCAGCACAGATTTGGAAATCGAGGAAGTTCGAATTCCAGAAGTATCTCATGAGGATCCAAAGGAAAAATCTGGGGAAACTGCAGATCAGTTAACAAAACTTTCAGATATGAAGGATTGACAAGTGGAAGAAGAAAGCAGGTGCTTTTGGTTATGCTAAGGATATTTACCTGCATATGGGTCAATGAAACATCTACAAATTTAAAATCGGTGGGTGAGCTAGTAAAATTTTTGGTGGCAAAATCTCATGATGAAGAACTTGTGAGATCAGCTCGAAGAACATGGGTTGAAAAACAGAAAAATGATTTTGATTGTTTGCATGTCTCTATTCAGGTGAGTTGTTTTATAATTTAGATATTATTATTCTTTTATTTTCTTTTGATGAGCTGTTAGTTATGCTTTGCCCTGGATTAGTTTATTCAAGAAGGAGCTTTTAGATTGATTTCTTGAAATGTTAAAGCCGGATTTGCAGGGTGGAGAGAAGTGAGTGTTGGGGGATACAAGTTAAGTTGTTCATTTGTGGATATTGTAAATTGGATGTGTGAATGTGTGTATGCTTGATGAATTTTGGACTCTTAATATTTTGGACTTTGTGTCATCGGAACCGGGTGGCACTGGCTCGGTCCGCTAAGAAGTACAAGTCTGGCCAGGTCTGGTTTTAAAGTCCTTGAGCTAAAAGTTTACTGCTTGGCCGGACCAAAATGGGTAGTGCGAGCCTTCGAGGTTGGGTCAGCCTCGGTTTAACCCATTTGAAAACTCTTGCATTTTAGTTTGTTTATTTTTAATTTAAAATAATTATTTATCAAAGGGATTACTTAGGATTCTGGAAGTGCTTGTTATCCCGTCGCCGCCAGCGGGAAAAAGGACATCTTTCAGGCCGTGTTTCTTCGAGGGATCCGCCACGGACGAAGTTTTTACGTGCAGCGCTGCCTTTTTTAACGTTGTCCTTTTGTTTCGTCTTACGTCTGAATAGTCAACGAGAAGATAGTGACTGTTTTAGCATTCTCGTGGCGGACAGATTTCACTCCTACGGAGTTCTCCTTTCTCCACTCTACTTTTTTGGTCCCTCTGCATTAGTCTCATCCTTGCTCATCTGGAATTTTCCACTAAATTTGATGCACACTCACGAGCAATGAACAGTAAATAAGCAGCATAAAAACTAACCGAATTGGCGTAATAAATAATTAATCTAATGTGATTGAATTCATTTAAATGATAAATAATTATTTATATTTTTATTTATTAAATATATTTGAATCAAATCGAGGAAAATCTACCGGTGAGTAGTTGCTCAATAAACTAAAATTAGATTTGAATAATTGATTAGAAATCAAAGAAATAATTGAATAAAAGTCAAGCCAACAAGGAGAGGTCATCGCATTCATTATAAATTAGAAACAAATAAGAAAATAAAAACTCAAGGACATTTCTGCGGGGAGTCAGTAGTACGATGATGCTTAAATGATATAATAAGCAACGAGCAGGGAGTAAGTAGGCTGATGTATTTTTTTATTGTCGCGATGGTCTCTCGGCTTTGCCGTGACCATTTCTGCAATGGCTTGGATCGTCCCACGAGGAAAGAAAATAGACCCTGGTGGTGGAGACTGGAGATTACTTGGAAAATGGATCCTATTTTGATATTTATATGATGGGCGGCCATTGCGGAAGAAGAACTCTGCGCAGAGAAGGAGCTTGTTGAGGTGCAGAGACGACGACGTCAATGGTGGAGCAGAAGCCTCATGTTGTAATGATTCCCTATCCTGCTCAAGGACATGTCAATCCTATGCTTAAGCTAGCCAAGCTCCTCCATTTCCATGGCTTTCACGTTACCTTCGTCAACACCGACTTCAACCACAGAAGACTCCTCAGATCTCGAGGTCCTTCTGCGCTCGATGGCGTCTCCGACTTCCGCTTCCGCGCCATTCCCGACGGTCTTCCGCCGTCCGACGCCGACGCCACGCAGGACGTACCTTCTCTCTGCTACTCTACCAGAAATATCTGTTTGGGCCCGTTTAGAGCCCTTCTCGCCGAGCTCAACGACTCCCCCAGCTTCGGCGTCCCGCCGGTGACCTGCGTTCTCGCAGACGGCTCGATGACTTTCAGCGTCGCAGCTGCGCAAGAGCTCGGCATACCGATAGTACTGTTTTGGACGGCAAGTGCGTGTGGGTTTCTTGGATATTTACAATATCGTCGTCTTCTCGAAATGGGCATCATCCCGCTCAAAGGTATCTTCTTCCTCGTCCTCATTTAGAGTTTGAAAAAATATCCCACTTTTGTCGAGAAGAATTACCATTTTTTTCCCGAACGAACGACAGCTTTGAGCTTGTTCTTGAACAGATGAAAGCTGTTTTACAAATGGGTATCTGGATACGGCCATAGATTGGATCCCAGGAATGAAAAACATGCGCTTAAAAGACATCCCCACCTTCGTGCGCACTACAGACCCAAACGATTTCATGGTGGAGTACGTTATATCTGAGACGGACAAAGCTTTCAAAGCCTCCGCAATAGTTATAAACACGTTCAATTCACTAGAGAAAGAGGTTCTGGAGTCTCTCTCCGCCATTCTTCCTCCGATCTACGCGGTGGGTCCTCTCAATCTTCTTCTCAAAAACCTTCCGCCCTCGGAACTCGACTCCATGGGCTCAAATCTGTGGAAAGAAGAGCCGGCGTGTTTAGATTGGCTCGGGACCAAAGGCCCCGGCTCAGTAGTTTACGTGAACTTCGGGAGCGTGACAGTGATGACCCCCGGCCAGCTCGTCGAGTTCGCGTGGGGGCTCGGGAACAGCAAGGTGCAGTTTTTATGGGTAATCAGGCCAGATCTGGTGAAGGGCGAGTCGAGAGTGATCAGTCAAGACTTCATGGATGAAACGGCGGAGAGAGGGCTGATGCTGAGCTGGTGCCCGCAGGAGCAGGTTCTGAGCCACCCGGCCATCGGAGGGTTCTTAACCCACTGTGGGTGGAATTCCACCATCGAAAGCTTGAGCAACGGGGTTCCAATGGTGTGCTGGCCGTTTTTCGCGGAGCAGCAGACGAACTGTAGGTTCTTGTGCGAGGAATGGGGGGTTGGGATGGAGATCGACAGCAACGTGAAGAGAGAGGAGGTGGAGAGGCTGGTGAGGGATCTGATGGAGGGGGAGAAAGGTGAGAAGATGAGGAAGAAGGCTCTGGAGTGGAAGAAGAAGGCCGAGGAAGAAGCAACTCTTTATTCGCCGTCGAATCTGAAGAAGATGATCGAGGAGGTGTTGTTCAGCGTCTCGGGACCGTAGTTTCTGCGAATTTCATTGTCAATAATCGTCTATTATTTGGCCTGCTGTGCCGCTGTAATTTGGCTGATTGTGTGTGTCTCGCCGGGCCTGGCAGAAAGCCAGGTCAGATATCCAAGTTCCGCTATTTAAATGTGTGTAAATTTCTCTTACTAAAATACACAGAGTCTACCTATTTAAAATAGTCTAAATCATAGTATAAATAAATTATTATACAGTTAAATTAAAATAAATATTATTTAAATGTGTTTACTTACAAATCCTTACTAGTTACAACAAAAAGAAATAAAGGGAAACAATGAATTCTCCAAAGAAATCTTCACCCGTTCCAAATTCGACTGCTAACCTGGAGTAAAAATATTGTCGATTTTTGTGAGTGACAAACTCGTAAGTTACCTATATTTAGTACATTCCGATTAAAACTTAGATTTTATCTTTTTCCCCAAAAATTGTGATCTATTCTATACGAAACATGCATTTTGAAACTCAATCAAAACCATGCATAATTCACCATTTAAAATCTCTGCTCCACGAGCCCAAAAAAAACAAATTCATTCCCCTTAGGAAAAAGCTGGCTCATCGGGCCTCTGTGAGGTATTTAGAAAACTCGTTACGTACGTAGATGACTATACTATAAAATATCATCACAGCCATAAAACATTAGTACTAATGAAAAAAGAGTGTCACACAAGGACTACTCCGGCACACCACAGAAAGATGGGCAAAAGGCTCACCATCTCATGAGTCAGAAAGAAACTCTGGTGTTGGCCCTCTCTAGGTACCAACCTTAACCACTCCGGATCAAACCACAGTTGTCTCAGCTGACTGCCATCCAAAGACATCCGTAAGGTGTCCCGGACCTAAGCTACCGTAACCCGATGTCGATCAGGAACCCAACCGTTAGCTACCCGGGTCTAACCACAACGGCACACAACGAGCTCAATTTATAAAACCAAACCCAATTTTACATAAACATGTAAATCCAACCAATCAATATCTATCCTATCCAGATAGGCAACCCAACAAATCAAGAGAAAATATCAATCATTTAAATCAAACCAACCAATAAAAGCCAACAATAGCAATTCATGTCATATTTGAAATTCAAAGCATATGCAGTTTAAATCATTTAAATTAAACTATATATTAATACTTTAAAATCGACGTGCTGCGACTAGGCCTCATCATTTTGGGAAACTAATCACATTTTCCAATATCACTGCTCAAGTAACAGGGTATGGGACTAACGCAAGTACAAAGTCGACTAATCTACGGTTCAGGGTTTCTAGTTTAAATGATCAGCTTCTATCAATTGGACTTATAGGAATGGAACCCGGGTCGTTGGATAATTGACCGACACTGAAACTGACTTGGTTTTCTGACGCATTCGACTTTAAAAATTGAAAAGTCACTATTTTAGTAGGCTAATCTATCCATTAGAAAGTGAAAATTCAGAAACCACGTTACTTGAAAGGTCTGGAAATTATTCTAAACCAAGTAAGAGATTCTTCAACCACAATTCTCTGCAACTCCATTGCCTTGCGGACCACGTATCTTCTTCCATTCTACAATCTTCTGTGTAACCCTCCTTTCGTTTTTCTCCGTCTTCTCTCCATTTAGTGCGATATTTGCTGCCCTTTTCGGTTCACTGTGTAGTTTAGGGCTGGGTTTCATGGAAGGGCAATCAGCTGGCGTTAGCTTGGATAATGACCTGCCAAATTTGCCTCCGGGTTTCAGATTCCATGCCACAGATGAGGAGATCATATCTTGTTATCTTACGAAGAAGGTGGTCAACAAAAACTTCACTGCGATCGCCATAGGTGAGGCCGATTTCTTCAAGTGCGAGATGTGGGATCTTTGACACGAAATGGAATGGGAGGAAGGAAAAATGGGAAAACCGATTAGGGTTTTGACGAAAATCTCAAAAATTGAAGGAAATCCTTTCAGCCAATTGTGAGATATTAAATCAAACATTAGTTAGGGTTTGACTAGGCAGCTCCGAAAAATTTGGGATTTAGAGGAGGGAGAAATTGAATTAAAAAATTGGGTTAGGGGACGAATATGAGGCTGATTTTTGGAGGGGTGACAAATGGGTAAAAGATGATGATATCCTCTAAAATTTGAAGGGAAATGATCGTGGGAACAAGAATATATGCTAAATGAAACTCGGATAGTCAAGGCGGAATTTTAGAGTTTCACCGAATAGAGAATTCCAAATCAGGGATGATTTTGAATCACTCTTCTCAATGAATGGGGTCGTATTTTGGGATGAGGTCGAGGATGAATCTGGACAGATGGATGAGGACGAGATCTCTAAAAAATTAAGAGAATTCCTTTGGGGGAAATGAGTGGTTTGGTCGATACCCGAAAAACACACCGGAATTCAACCCAGGGTGTTTGGATTTAGGAGAAAAGATTCTCAAAATGAGAATTTGATGGATGAAGGAGCTAGGATCCACAATCTCACCCTAAGATCACGAAATGGCTGGAGAAAAGTGGTAAGGATTAATCGTTCGCTCGGAAAATGATCAAGTCCAGGGGGTTTGTCTCTCGGTGGCTGGAAAACAAGTTTTCGGAGACCGAGTCTTTGAAGCAGCAAACTTCAAAGGGGAGAGATCAAATTTGAAAAGATAAATATTAATTCAATAAAATATGTGAATTACATTCAGCATAGGTAAGATTAAATAGGAAAACTAAGCAACATGACGTTCTTCATCGGATGGCCCAAAACTTCTCCAAGAAGCACAATTCATGGCATCAAAGATGGACCAATGAGGAGCCTTCATGGGGTGCTCCTCCTCCAGCTCATTAAGCTCCTAGGAAATGTACCAAATGCCCTCCCAAACAATAATTAGATAACCCTAGAATTTCTCATGCAAATCCATGCAACAAACGCGTGAAAATAAAAAACAAACCTAATAAGATTGTTTCCCGGGTAGGTTGTGTCACCCTCTCTGTGTTGGCTGTAGTTGACTAGGCAAAAAACATTCAATTTTAACGTTATACCTTTCGTTGGAAAGCTTGAGAAGTTAGCTATCTTTCCTCAGAAGGAGTCGTTTTGATTTAAGGCAGCCAAGATCATCAAAAGAGCCAAAAAGCTTGAGGGGTCAATCTGAGCTGGGAAACCCTCTTGGGTTCTCATGCAACGAGCATCTTCAACCGAGATCAAATGCGGGTTCGGGTCTAGACTCCTCGGGTTTTGTCTTAGTGTTGGGGAAAAATATCCACCTGGTTAGTAGTGTAATTGTACTGTGTAAGTACGTTATGTCTAGGAGACTGGTATTTAAGTGTGTCCGTTTGTGACCCTTCAGTCTTTCCTGGGAACATACTTGGAAAGGTAATTCTGTCTAGGAGACTGCTAAGAGCGTCTTTCCTGGAAATTATCCTGATTAGTACTTTCCACGTTTGTTTGGTTAACCAGTTTTCCCTCACAAGTGGTATCAGAGCCAAAGGTTCGACCTAGGCTATTTTGGAAATTAAATATTATGGAAGGTTCATCTTCGGCAACAAATCTAAATGTTACTTCAACACAAAATTCTTCAACAATACTAACTAGGAAAATAATGTCAAACTCGAGATTCTCGGTAGAGTTGTTTGATGACACTGGTCATTTTGGCATGTGCCAAGGCGAAGTCCTCAATGTTCTATTCCAACAAGGGCTAGACATTGTAATAGAGGATGAGAAACCAGTTGATGTTGTAGAGGCTGAATGGAAGACGATCAATCATTTATCGTGTGGTACAATTCGTTCATGTCCTTCGAGAGAACAAAAGTATACATTTAAGAATGAGACTTATGCAAATAAACTATGGAAGGCATTAGAAGACAAGTTCATGACGAGAAACAGTCAGAATAAGCTTCTTATGAAAAAGAAGTTGTTTCAGTTTCAATACCAATCAGGTACCAATATGAATAATCACATTACAACATTCAATCAACTAGGAGCAGATTTGTAATACTGGTGAAGAATTTAAGGATGAAGATTTGGCTATGATGTTGTTATTATCTCTTCCTAACGAATTTGAACACTTAGAAACCACTTTGCTCATGGCAAAGGAGATGTATCTCTCGATGTTGTTTGTGCTGCTTTATAGAGTTATGATTTGAGAAAAAAAAAAGTAGCAGTTGATGAGGTACTAGTAGCAACAGGCTGCTCACAAACAAGAAAGCAAGGTAAATAAGGAGGGAAAGATAAATCAACATCAAGAGCAAAATTGGGAAAAGATTAATGTGCTTTTTATCATGAGAAAGGACATTGGAAGAAAAATTGTCCCAAATTACAGAGGAAAGAAAATGCTACCACAAATGCAAATGTAACTGAGTGTGATAGTGATACTGATCTTTCCTTAGTTGCTAAATCATCTGAAGCAAACATAGCAGCCGTCAAATCTGATGAATGGATTCTAGACTCGGGTTGCACCTATCATATGTCTCATGTAAGAGAATGGTTTACTGACTTTGAAGAATTTGATGGTGGAGTTGTGTACATGGGCGATAATAGCTTCTGCCAAACAATGAGAATAAGCTCAATCTAGTTGAAGAATCATGACAGATCTGTCCGAGTTCTGACCAATATTCGGTATGTGCCAAATTTGAAAAGGAACCATATCAGCTTGAGAGCATTAGAGTCCAAAGGCTTAGTTATGACAATACGAGATGGAAGTTTAAAAGTTACTTCAGGTACACTCATTGTGATGAAAGGTGTTAAAAGAGATAACTTGTTTTACTTTAATGGTAGTACAGTTATCAGATCAGCAGTGGCTGTAGTAGAACACAAATCATATGGAGTAACAAAGTTGTGGCATATGTGTTTGGGTCATGCTTGTGAAAAATCATTATAAATTCTGATGAAGCATGGTTTGTTGAAAGGTGCAAAACCATGCAAATTGGAGTTTTGTAAGCATTGCATTTTGGGAAAGAAGAAAAAAGTGAAATTTGAAAGTGCTATCCATAATACAGAAGGTATTCTGGATTATGTTCACTCATATGTATGGGGACCATCCAAAACAACATCATTGAGAGGTAAATGTTATTTCGTAACATTTGTTGATGACTTTTCAAGAAGGGTTTGACTGTATACCATGAAGACGAAGGATGAAGTGTTTGAAATTTTCCTAAGTGAAAAACTATGATTGAGAATCAAACAAGAAGAAAGATCAAAGTACTTAGAATACACAATGTAGGAGAGTACAAAAGTGATCCCTTCCTTGAGTTTTTTCATAACAATGGAATTGTTCGCCACTTCACAGTTAGAGAAACACCGCAACAAAATGGTGTTTCAGAACATATGAACCAGACATTAGTAGAAAAAGTTCAATGTATATTGTCTAACGCTGGGTTTGGTAGACATTTATGGGCCGAAGCTTTGGCTTATGCACACCATCTTATCAATCGATTACCATCATCAGCTCTTGGCGGAAAAACACTATTAGAGTTTTGGTTTGGAAAATCTGTTAATGATTATAATTCCTTACATATATTTGGTTCTACTGCCTATTATCATGTTAAGGAATCAAAGTTGGATCCAAGAGCAAAGAATGTTCTGTTTTTGGGAATCACCTCTGGGATAAAAGGATTTCGTCTTTGGTGTCGAATAACAAAAAATGTGATATTTAGCAGAGATGTTAGTTTTGATGAATCTTCTATGATAATTGGTGATGTTCATGAAGTGAAGAATACTTTGGAGCAGGTGGAGTTTGAAAAACTGTGGTTTGATCAAACTCAAGAAAAAGTAGTTTCTTGTAACGCTCCGAAAGTTGAAGAGAAACTAGATGAAGTTGAGTCTTCAATCCAAGAAGCACAACAATCAGATCCAATTGTAACAAGGAGGGAGAGAAGAGAGATTCGCAGACCTGCTCGATTTACTGACATGGTGGCTTATGCACTTCCAGTAGTATGTGAAAGGGTCGTTAGATGCAAATGCGTCTATGGAAAGAAAGAAGGTTTCTCTGACAAATATATTTGTTACAAGATAGTATTGGTAGCAAATGGTTATTGTCACAAAGAAAGAATCGGCAATAAGGATGTATTCTCTCCGGTTGTTAAAAATCCTGGAGACATGTTGACCAATGTGGTAACGACAACCAAGTTTAAACATTGTTTAGACTCGGGTAATATCCCGAATATTGAGTAGGCGCCTGAAGGCGCATTTGAAGGCATCACCAAAAGATCATTCAAGAGTTGGAGAATTGAGAAGATGGTCTATACAACAAAAAATCGTCAAGGTGGAGATTGTTAATTAGTTGCCGATTTTTATTAATAATTAGTTGCCGATTTTTATTGTTAATTAATTGCTGTTTTTTTAGGAAAGTTGTTAGACGTTATTGAAATCTCACATTGGAAAGTTGATGAAGTTTAACGGGTTATCAAAGCTGTAAATAGTCCTTAAACTTCCATAGTTATTGTATCTCGAACATTCGTATCTCTTAGTTGTTGGAGATTGTCTTTGTTAAGATACTTCTTATTTGAGGTGATCCATTTAATTAAAGATTACTAAGTTGTAATTTTTGAAGAGATTAGTGGATCGACTCGCTGCGGTGGTGGTGCCCGAGGATGTAGGCAATTTGCCGAACCTCGTAAATTCTGGTGTGTTCCTTCCTTTAGTATTTTGTGATATTTATGTTTAGTATTCAATTTCAATAGTGCGAATATTATTATATTTTTCTTAGTGTTGGGGAAAAGTATTCGCCTGGTTAGTGGTGTAATTTTACCGTGTAAGTACGTTTTTTCTAGGAGACTGATATTTAAGTGTGTTTGTTTGTGACCCTCCAGTCTTTCTTGGGAACATACTTGGAAAGTAATTCTGTCTAAGAGACTGCTAAGAGCATCTTTCCTGAAAATTATCCTGATTAGTACTTTCTACATTTGTTTGGCTAATCAGTTTTCCCTGACAACAGACTGGTTTTCTTACCAATTTTTCCCATTCTATTCTCCACCTCGAGCTTGTGGCACAACATGGTCAATAGTTAGATTCTCGTTTGAGGAACAATATTTGTCGGGAGAGTATACATCCTTTTTTAGAACACAAAATATTCATAACCTACACTCAATCCATGTCTTGAAGAGCTCTATTGCCTAACAAACTCAAATTTATAGTTTTTCCCAAGAATTTGCTTGTATTTATGTGCTCGATAAACATCTTTTCAGTATATATAACAATTGGGAGGAGTATAAGCTATTGCAGGCAAACATCAAGATTAACAAGAAAGTCAATCAATCAGGTGTTTGATTTTTAGATAAAACGTCAAAATCGAGCAACAAGTCGAAGAAATTTGTCTACTTACTGACAAATATACCCATCCCGATGAAGAATATTTTTACGACTTAACGTGTTTCTCACCCTTCTTCTCTTAATAATTTGCAACAAATGAGGAAGCTAGAAGAGTTTAGCCGGATACTCTTAAGACAACAGGAATGTAGAAGGATCCACTGGGAGAATTCACTGTCGATAGTATTCAAGAATATTAGCCTCGAAGAAACTAAAAAATGAGGCCGGGAAAGAGCTATGTTTATAGCTTGTAAACTGGGCGTAGAAGAATCTGACCTTCTCCATAAACTCCAAACAAATAGCCCACTTCCAACAGACAATATTGACTAGCCTAGAGCAGGAGATCATATTTGAAAAAACAAACGCAAAAGGTTTATCAAGTGTTTAAAGATGTCGACAAATTGTTAAGTTAAATTGCATAGGACAATGACAACTAACGAATCTGATAATCAAGTTCTACTACAATTCTTTTAGATCTCCAGTGAAAAGGGCATATTGTTGAATAAACTTAAATTAATTTTAGTGGGTTTTAAATTTAGAGCACTAAGAGTTTTCATAGTGGATTTTTAAGAGTTTTCATAGTTAGTTTTAAAGAGTTTTTCAAGTGGTTTTAAAGAGTTTTTGATAGTGGGTTTTTATAGCTATAATTAGGTTTTATTATTTTTGGTTTTAAAGAGCTTATAAATAGATGGTTCTTTCTATTGTATTGTGGACAAAAAAAAATATAGAGTGTCTTGTTTTTCAATTGAGAGAGTGTCTTGTCTTCTTGTCTTTTGTCAAATTGGTATCAGAGCCATGACGAATATGACAGGTTAAATACCGTTACCACGACTAATGAAGGCAAATTACGAGAATTTGAGCATTCAAATGAAAGCACTTCTCGGTTCTCAAGATGCATGAGAGGTGGTCAAAGAAGGTTTCGAAGAACCAACAAATACCACGGATTACACGGCGACTCAAAACAAGGCGCTGAAAGAGGCGCGATCAAAAGATAAGTGACATGCCCGGAAGCCATAGCTTGGCCGTGAGCCCTCAACAACCGGAGGGTGCAATGACCCGTAGCCGAGCAAGGAGTTTTACTAATGTGTTTGTTGATTTTGCAGGAATAATAATACCTCCTTTGAATCTCCATGATGCCCCCTCACCGGTTGATATGGAGCACCCCAAATACTACCTTAGGTGGGAGTGTGAAGGAGGAGAGAAGACAACCGAAATCCAAACTCCTCCTCGGCAAGATGATCCATCCGAGCCTTGGCAACCTCCTTCTCCAAGTGGAATAGAAGAAGAGTAAAGTATGCAGCATGGGAAGGATAACTTAAAGTGGTGAGATCTTGGAAGGAAACCTCGGTATAGGGGTTTTGGCTTGTGATAACCGTGTGTGTAATAAGTTGCATGGTTTACGTGAAAACCATGCAAGTGTTTGATTTCTCTTTGTTGTAAGATATTAAAACGTGGCTGCACGTATTTTTAGTCTTAGGGAAGCTTTAGGCATGGGAGAACTCTTTGACTTAGTAACCCATACCTCTAGCAAGTGATAAAGTCAAGGTGGGCCCCATGGCCATCCCCCCCTTTGTTGGCTAATCACTTAGGTTAGTAGATGTCATTATTTTTGTGTTTGTAGCTCGTGGAGGAATGGGGTTTTACCTTCCCCTTCCTTGCATTTTCAGATCAGAAAAGATTGAATTGAAGAAGCTTTGTGCTCTCCCCTTTTCTCTCACGGCAAGGCTAATCAAAGGTGAGTAACATCCTTTGCTTGGAGTTGTCTTGGTGTTGGTGTCTTTTGCTAGAGTCACTAAGCCCTAGTTTAACTTCCCTCCACCTCCATTGGATCAAGGTGAGGTTAAACATCCCATAGCTTTCATTCCATCCTCGGCCTTTTGGCTAATTTGTGGTGTTTTGCCGAAATCTGCCAACCGAGAGCCTCCAAAAGCTCTCAATCGGTGTCCAGTGCTATCTTTTGTTTTCTCCGTGCGATTTCAGACCAACTTTGGCTGAAATCTTCTCCTCTCTTTGTGTCAATTTCTCCCACTGATTTCTCATGCACAGCGTTTTCCAATCGGGAGATGTGCATTGACCTTACTACCCCTTTTTCAGCCATTCCCTGCACTGTTCCTGTCTTCCAGAATGTGTCCCCGTGCCATCTCCTAAATTCCACGTGCGTTTGATCTTAAATTTGGACGCAAGTGACTTAAGTCTTTATATTTTAATTGTGTCAAGTTGTTTTATTAAATGCCCGTATGCATTTGGCAAATTGGCGTGACAACTTCCCTGTTCTGCCTTTCCTTCTATTCTCGATAAACTGTTTGTCCACTTAAAAGTCGTTCCGTGCGTTTTTGAGTTTACCTCGTGCGTTTTATTTGAATCTTGGGCTGAACTAATTTTATAACTTGAACTTATTTTATCCTAAGTTTCGGACCCCAATTCTGTATGCAATTCTCTGAGTGACCGAACCAAAACCCTCCCCTGTTTTCATCTTTTCTCTCGGCTAGCATTTGGTTAACCGTCTCTCGTCCCCTCTTTGCTCCTCCCCCAACACCTCCGCATCTTGGAGCGTGTCAATAAGGCGACATTATATATGTTGTTCTGAGCCGTTGACGAGTCGGGCTTTGAGAACATCGCTAGTGTACACGCGTGATGCAGTCAGAAAGTGTATCTGACTACATCACTCGTGTACAAACTGTGGTGAACCAACTCCACCGAAATGGTGAAACGTTAACTGATACACGAGTTGTGGAGAAGATTTTGAGATCATTAAACAACAACTTTGAGAATGTTGTGTGTGCGATAGAAGAGTCAAAAGACCTAACGACGCTTACGGTCGACAAGATCATCGGTTCCCTCGAGTCACACGAGCAACGTAAGAAGAAGAAGAAGAAGGAAGAAACACTCGAGCAAGCATTTCAAACAAGGGCGTCAATTAAAGACGAAAAGGTAATCTATTTTCAAAGTAGAGGTCATGGCCCTCGAAATCATGGAAATGGTCGCGGTGGTCAAGGCAACAGTCATGAAGTGTACAATAAGGAGAAAGGACAGTCAAGCCAACCAAATTGGCGTGGAAGAGGACGCGGTCGTGGAAGAGGCGACCGATCGAATTATTCCAACATCGAGTGCTACAAATGTCACAAATATGGCCACTATGCTAAGGATTGTAACTCCGAAAAATGCTATAATTATGGAAAAATTGGGCATTTTGAAAAAGATTGTTGAGCCAATAAAAAGGTGGAAGAAACAACCAACCTAGTATTGGAAGACGAAACAAATGAAGATTTTCTTTTGATGGCTCAAAATGAAGTCAACATCAACAATGACACTTTGTGGTACCTCGACTCACGAGCAAGCAACCATATGTGCGGTCACGAGTACTTATTCAAAGATATACAAAAGATTGAAGATGGTCATGTGTCATTTGGAGATGCATCAAAGGTAGAGGTCAAAGGCCAAAATACGATTTATTACTTACAAAATGATGGTTTAACAGGGTCAATCCAAGATGTTTATTACGTACCAGACCTCATGTCCAGCATTCTAAGTATGGGGCAACTCACAGAGAAATGTTACTCAATATTCTTAAAAGACCAGCTACTACACTTGAAGGACAAGCAAGGGTGCTTGGTTGCTCAAGTCGAGATGAGAAGAAATCGGATGTAAAAATTGAATTTGAGAAGCATACGAGAAAAATGTTTGTGAGTGGACGTAGAAGACAAGGCATCATTGTGACATCTTTGTTTTGGTCACCTACATTATGGTGGCCTAAAAGAGTTAGTAAAGAAGAATATGGTGCACGGGCTACCCAACATGGATTACGAGGGAAAATTTTGTGAAGATTGCGTGCTCAGCAAGCATGCGAGAACATCGTTTCAAAATAAGGCAGAGTATTGCGCTAAGCAACCTCTTGAGTTGATTCTTACCGACATATGTGGACCCATTACCCCTGAATCTTTCAGCAGTAAAAAAGTATTTCATTTCCTTTATCGATGATTTCTCAAGAAAACTTGGGTTTATTTTCTGAAAGAAAAATCCGAGGCGTTCGAAGTGTTCAAAAAGTTCAAAGTTATGGTGGAGAAGGAAAGTTGTAGACACATCAAAGCTGTACGATCCAATAGAGGTAGCGAGTATACTTCGACGACTTTCATGAAGTATTGCGAGGAGCAAGGCATAAAGCGATTTCTAACCGCACCGTACACTCTTTAACAAAAATGGTGTGGCCGAGATAAAGAACCAGACCATTCTCGACATGGTTCGGTCAATGCTCAAGAGCAAAAAGACGCCAAAGGAATTTTGGGCGGAAGCTGTGCAATGCGCCATCTATGTGCAAAATTGATGTGCTCATGTGAAGATAAATGATCAAACACCACAAGAGGCATGGAGTGAACAAAAACCGACAGTTTCTCATCTTAAAGTGTTCGGCAGTGTGGCTTATGCACACTGTTGCTTGAAAATGTAATCGCTAAAACGCAAGTGCACGTGTCGCAACATAGTAATAAAAATATCGATCCCACGAAGACAAGTCAAATCTCAAATTTAAAGAATAAATTGCAAAGTATCATAAAGAATAAAGAATAACATTAAAGGTTTGATTTTTATATCTATCTTCTACTTCTAGATTAAACAATTAATTAAAGTGTCTAACTAATATCCTAAATTAAGCAGAAAAGTAAAGTTGGTGGTCGAATTGAGAATTCATAAGAATCTCGACTAGGACTTTCCGTAAATTGATTTACTTGAACTGCCATCGGCCGGTACTGCAGCATTAGTCACAACATCAGTTTAGTTTCGGTCTGAACACTAATAAATCGGGGCTGACGTTGCCTCTATGGTTGGGTTTAAGAACAAGTTTGATTTGACCGCACTAGGTTGGAATGAACATGATGAAAACACTCCTAGCTAAACCGTGTCACTCGATCTGACCACCTAATGGTTTTAATACACGTCTTAGCAACATGCAATGACATATTGTCGTGTTGCCCTAAATGATATTAATGCAAAGCAATAATTTTCAAGTTTAACACTTAGCAAACATGCAAAGGCGTATTGTCGTGATTGCTCGAGGGATAATCACAGCAAAGCAAAGATATACAAACACTTATTAAAACGAGTTCTAAAAGATAGCATGTAATTTCATTAAGCAATTCAATGTATGAAAAATCTTCATTTTAACTCAAACAAAATAGTTCTATACTAACTATCAGGAGTTCATATAATTCACGGAAATTAAAACGAAAAGCAAAGTGAGAGAATTTTGGTCATCGCCGTCGAAAGTCGTTGGTCGTACAGCCTTGTTCCCCCGCCGCCGTGATCGTCGCCGTGAACCTCTTCTTCAGATTTACTCCCGAAGCTTGATCGTAAATCCCGTTCTCCAATTCTACACACCCAATATGTGGTATTCACGTTCCTTTATGTAGACTTCGTGCAACTCGAGCAGATTTGAGAGCTGTTACGATTTGGAAGAAGATATGAATCAGTTTGAAAAGTAGTTAAGATTAGGAAAGATTTCCAAATCTTCAAAGATATTCTTGTTTCTAAATTTGAATTTGAATTTATTCTTCCTTCTTTTTCGTGATTCTTGCGACCTTTATCGTCATTAATCTTCTCCAATCGCATGGAAACAAAAATCCCGTGATAATAAAAAATATACGAAATATCGAGAAAAATCACGTAAAAACAATGTCACTGATGTTGTGGCATCGATGCAGTATTATCCCTAAAAAAATCCGATTATTTCAGTTAAATCATTACTGATTCTTAGCAATTTGACCACTAAAACCTCGTGAATATTAAGTCTTTTTGAGACTTAACACACACGTACCAGATCAACAAAGAACGAAGTTCGAAGACAAAAGCAAAAGGTATATTTTTATTAGGTATGATGAGAAGACAAAAAAGGGTACAAGCTAATTGACTCGATAAGCAAGAATGTGATGTTGAGTCGTGATGTACGAGCAAATAAAGCAAGGGAGTGGGATTGGAACAACTCGACGGCGATTAACATCGAAGTTGAAGAATCATCAGTCGTTGCACCATTAGGTGTACCAACAAACTCTGAAACTGGCGATGATGAAGATGAACCACGACAACCCAAAATGCGAAGTTTGCAAGATTTGTATAATTCGACAAATGAAGTACATCTTGTTTGTCTTTTGGCAGATGCTGAAAATATCAGCTTTGAAGAGGCAGTGCAAGAGAAGAAGTGGCAAACTGCTATGGATGAGAAGATTAAAGCGATTGACCGCAACAATACATGAGAGCTAACAGATTTACCAGAAGGTAGTCAGCCCATTGGTGTGAAGTGGGTATTCAAGAAAAAGATTAATGCTCAAGGCAAGATGGAGCGATACAAAGCGCGACTTGTTGCGAAGAGATATAAGCAAGAGGCGGGAATCAACTATGGTGTTTGCTCCCGTTGCAAGAATGAAGACAACTTGATTACTCATATCCCAAGCGGCTCAATTCAAATAGCCAATTTTTTCAAATGGATGTCATGATGTGCAACCCGGGAGGGTTCGCACGTCGTGGGTCGGACAGGTGCGCACACGCGGGCTCGGGTGATGGGTTTGTGCGGCGCACTGGAAAATGGGCTCTGGCGAATGTTGGATTTAGAATGGGAAGTTGAAATGAAGGGGAAATGTGGGTGATTGATGTGGAGAAGGTGGAAATGGCTCAGAGGAATAAGAAGATGACTCAGATGGTCGAATGGGGGTGAAATCGGGCAAGGGAAGAAAGTGAAAGGTCGGGAATGGTTAATGGATTCAGGAAGTTTAGAAATGGAAGGTGAGATCGAGCAAGTCGAACACTTGAGCAATCAAAGTGTTCGCCTTGGTAGACCTTGGTTGCACTCGGATGTGACGCACTCATCGTACGTGCAAGAGTTGACGCTCTTGGCCGGATATAACTCACCAGAGAAGTGGACGTCAGAAAGAGCTTCAACCTTTTGGGAAGAAGGTGCGTTTGCACAATTTTTATTAAAATTCTCTCTGCCTTCTAAGTGAAAGGCCGATACACTTAAATAATAATTCAAAGGAAAAATGAGAAAGAATTAATCTTAGCCCTACGATTCGGCGGATGCCTTGGATTGACCACAAGAAGATCTTCCTTGACTTTGGTGAGACCAAAGATGCTTCTCTTCAGCTGAAGGTTCGAACCAACATGGATATGCGCAGCTGAATTTGAATGGAGACCATGGTGGACTGGGGAAGACCTTCGGTTGACCCGGGGAGGGCGCGCGCGGCTCTTTCAAAATGGACCATGCTCCGGGCATCGAGGGATTTGAAGCGGGCCAATTTGAAATGGGAGTTCCCGACGCTCCTGGGTTGACCGAGTGAAGTGAGCGCTCGGTCAATTTGAATGTAGATCTGTTGTGCAAGAGGGCGCGCGCTGGCTTGTTCAAAAAGGTGACCTTGGGTTGACCGTGCTCCGGATATCGGGGGATTGGCTCGGGCCAATTTGAAACGGAGACTCCAGACACTCCTTGGTTGACTAGGTGAAGACGTGCGCGCGGTCAATTTAAATGAAGATCCGTTGTGGCTCTTGGGCGCGCGCGGCTCTTTCAAAATGGCGACCTCGGGTTGACCAAGCTCCGGACATCGAGGGATTGGCGCGGGCCAATTTGAAATGGAGACTCCAGACGCTCCTTGGTTGACCGAGTGAAGGTGCGTGCGCGATCAGTTTGAATAAAGACCTGCGGTTGCTCATGGGTGCGCACAGGCTCATTCAAACGGCGACCTCGGGTTGACCACGCTCCGGACATCTGGGGAATGGCTCGGGCCAATTTGAAATGGAAACTCCAGGTGTCCTTGGTTGACCGAGTGTTGACGCGCGCGCGGTCAATTTGAATGAAGATCTGCGGTTGTTCATGGGCGCGCGTGAGCTCGTTCAAAAAGGTGACCTCGGGTTGACCATGCTTCGGACACCAAGGGATTGGCGCGAGCCAATTTGAACCGTGACTTTACCTTGACCAAATAATCTGATAACTTAATTAATTAGGCAAAGTTGTCGGTAAAATCCGGCCTATGACCCTGAGTTGACTGAAGCTCCTCCTAGTTGAATGAGGTCTTCTTAGTTGACCGAGGTCTCCAATAATGCGCATTTGACACTTAGCCGTATTTTTCTGTTCTTCTTCTTTAGGCTTGTTTTCTCCTCCTTCTCTAAACATTATTTGCTGATAAAAATAAATAAAATTAAATGTGACCGATGAGGTGGCCGAAGGCTCGGTCTTCATGGGGCAGCACTTGATCCGTGAGCAATGGATCAAGCGTTCTCTCACGCCGGTCACTTATTACGTTGCACCGAAATCCTAGAGGATTTCGGCAATGCCGATGGCCGATTCTCCGCTGGCCACCGGGACATGGTCGAGGGGGTGTGCGTCGAGCGTGTCGTGTGTAACACTCCACTTTTTTGGGTAACCTAAGCCTGTATGAATATAACACGTTATGGAAAGGGTACAATATGTGTTAAGTGATGATGGATGTTGAGGTGGTGTTTCACTTTTGAAATAGTAATTTAGATGATTTGGAAACAAAGTTGGATGTTGGAATAAAAGTTGTTAAGTGTTGGAGGTGGAAAATGGATGAAAACAAAGAAAAATGCCGGAGTTTCAACCATGTGGTAACACCCGACTTTTTCCATATACCTTAAGTTTTATCAATGTTAAATGATGAACGAAGTTAACCTATGTTGATCGTTAAAATTATTTGATTTTCGAGGAGATAAATTCTTTAAACGAATTTACGTCCTTCTAATGAAATTAAGTGAATTAGTTGATGGAACTATAGCAACAAACATTACTCAATTTGGAGGTTTGTAGAAAAAGTTATGGGTTTTGGAAATTTACAGTTAGTAACAACCACAAGGTTGAAAATTGATAACCGGGTAGTTTCAGTTTTCCTATTTTATCATACTACATATGAGCTTAAGTGACAAAGTAATCTTCTAAGAAATTCTAGAAGACATACAAAGGAGAATATTGATAGGTTGAACAACTCAATTAGAGTTGTGGTGCAAAAGTTATGCAAGTTAGAAGTTGACAAATGAAAACTGGACTAAGGAAAATATCAACTTTTGTGCGATATTCGGTGTTTCATATAATTGATACCTTTAATCTCTCAATTTGAAGTTTATGTCTTCTACAAAGTTATAGTAGACTTAATAAGAAAAAGAATTGATTTTTAATCATAGAAATCTAAGTTGTAGAACAAAAGTTATGAAAGTTTTAACTGGCGGTCGACACCTTGATTTGCCGGTCGACACCTTAAAACTCTCGGGTTTGAACACCGGTCTACACTTTGATACAAGCGGTCGACACCTTGACTTTTCAAGCTATAGAGGTCGACCTATAAACAGTGGTAGGTCGACACCTTGTGTGGAACAGGTCGACAACTTATATAAAGTTTCAACCGCTCCTTGATGATATCCGAAAACGTTTCATCTTTCACGCCTGAAATTATTTAAAAACCCATTTCTCTCATATCCTCATTTTCCCTACCTCCCTCTTCCCTCTCCTGAGTTCTCGCAACCTCCAAGTGAGATTTTTTGAGTTTTATGAGTGTTTGAGAGTGAGTTTTCAAGTTGGGTACTCAAATTGGTGCAAAGGCGTGTCTCAGAAGCTTGAGATGTGTCTTGGAAGTTTGAGTTGTGAAAGTTGAAGCCTAGGTACATATTTCTACTACTATTATGCTCAATTTATGAAATTGGAGATCAAGATGATACGATTATTGTTAAATAGACGTGCATGCAAGAGGACTTAAGGTTTTAAAAACGTAAGACGAAACTGGCTGATTTTGGGAAACATATGTTTTAATTGGTCTTTGGCTACGAATTCGGCCATTACTTCTTTATATGAAATGTAGTAGACAGAATAAGGAAGAGATTGATACCAATTACATGAAATTTGAATAAGTATACAAATAGTTATGAGTCCCGAAATTTAGGTGAAAAACATAAATAAAATATTGGGTACTTATTCTAGTTAATTGTGATTTTTAAGGTGTTCTTGAAGACAAGTCAAGCAAATTAAAGGAAAGTGAGTAGAAATTCAGCTTGGAAACGAGGTAAGAACTCATTGCTTGCGTTTTGTCCTTCGGGGCCTACATCACAAAGAGTGTGTTAGGAATTGCATGCCTAGTTTAGTCATAATAAGTATGATTAATAAGATAATGTGAATGTATACATATTATTACTGTTTTGGGGTGCATCACACCGTGCACTGGCCCTATGTTGGGGGTTTGATTGGTGTAAACCTATTTGGGGCGCATCACACCGTGCACCAACCCAATAATATGAGATTGATTGGTGTGTGTGACATTGAATTCGTTTGTATCTTATAAGTAACGCCTAATTACGTAAAGCACAAAATGAACGACAAAAGTAAACTTATGATTATCTTAGAGATGTTTGTGCATTGAATTCTTGAATGATATTATGCTCACAAGTATGTACTTTTATGCTAAATAATCAAGTTATGCATGCATTCATATTCATGCATCATGTTTTAAGAAAAGTTACGAAAATATTTTATCATGCATGATTTCAAAACGTCGCCCAACCGTATGTTGAGAATGAGATATGGGGAGAGCTGTCTCGAGGGAGGCCAGATGGTGCTAATACCCTATCCCGAGAATTCTCTCATACGATGCATGAAAAATGTCAAGCAAGTAAAGATGAAGATTAAGAAAATTCAGGGGTGGAGTTGAATTGACTGCCTTTTCGAGCGGCCAGATGGTGCTCTATGAGTTGCCCGTGAGGAAGGCCAGATGGTGCCATTCTCTCCCTTACGTGTGCTCGCTTATTATGTCAAGATCAATATCAAGTATCAAGTTAAGAATCAAGATAAAGAACAAAATGAAGCATGGTTTTAAGCATGACATGAGCATTTTAAGCATGTAGGTGATATGATTTCTTACTGAGCTTTAGGCTCATATAGTTAAGCTTTGTGATGTAGGTGATGAAGCTCGAGATGATGAATTTAGTCATCATCACGTGCCATGATACGTGGATGAAGCTACCTTGGAGTGGGATGTTTACGAAACCGAGTGACGACCCGTGAGTGAAAGAAGAAAGAAGTTTTAAATATTTTATTAAGTTTTATGAAAACTTGTTTGAATGAATTGACACATTTTGGATTATCATGTTAAGAACTTATGTTAAGTAATTTGATGGGCAATGCTTGAATGTTTTGTGTTATTGCCTATCTATGGCATGTAATGAACGTAATGATATTTTGATATATATTTTTATAACGTGTTTTATAAGTATGATGAGATCACAATTTTAACACTTTTTAATGTTTTACGCTTCCGCTACGATTTTAAATCAAGAGTTTTGAACGAGACTTTAAAAAGAAAAATTTTACCGCTGTATTTAAAGAACAAGATGTTACATCGTGGCCGGGTGAGTGTGCACCATGCGTGTCGTGGTCGGGGGAGCTCGGACACCAATTGAGCACAACCTTTGGCCGCTCCCGATCTGCCTCAGAAGGTGTTTCTAAGGCTAAGTTCCCTGCAAAATGAGCAACTAAGTTAGTGAAATTCTCCATGCTCATTAGGGCTTGATCGGTGATGCACTCCGGTTGCACATCATGTCAAGTCGGCATTTTTGAATGGTGTGCTTGAAGAAGAAGTCTACATCGAACAACCACTCGAGTACATGAAAATTAGAAAAAAGAAGAAAGTGTTAAAATTAAATAAGGCACTTTATGGGTTAAAGCAAGCACCACAGATATGGAATACTCGTATTGATACATATTTCAAGGAGAACGGGTTCAAGCAATATCCCTATGAGCATGCTCTTTACACTAAGAAGAGTGGAGGTAATGTGATATGTGTTACCATTTACGTCGATGATCTCATTTTTATAGGTAACGATGATGAAGTGGTAGAGGAGTTTAAGGGCACAATGACACGAGAATTCGAGATGAGAAGATTGGGTCTCATGAAGTCTTTCCTTGGCTTATAGGTTAGACAAGAAGAGATAAATATCTTTATATCACAAGAGACATGCAAAAAGAAATTTTGAAGAAGTACAAGTTGGAAAATTGCAATCCATTGGTGCAAAACTCTCGAAGTTCGATGAAGGAGAACATGTAAATGCTAATAGATACCGGAGTTTGGTAGGAAGCCTTAACTATCTCACTTGCACAAGGCCGGATCTTTCATTAAGTGGGCAATTTAAGTTGGTTCATGGAGGAGCCGGTTTATTCACATTGGAAAGCATTAAAGAGAATCCTACGATATATCCAAGATACGATGTCACTCGGGTTATTCTACTCGAAAATAAAAGATTACAAATTGGTTGGTTACTCTGACAGCGATTGATGCAGAAACATAGACGATCGAAAAAGTACATCGGGATATGTGTTTCATAGCCGGTTTTTTCTCTATTTTTCAATTTTTGCTGCGAATTCATATTACTTAAAAAAGTGATCTTTTGAAGAGAAACGAAAAAAAAAAAGGTCGCTTTAGATAACCCATGGGTGTTTTTGGAAAATGAATGGAGAAAAAAGAGGAAAAAGTAACAGAAGAAGCAAAGGTTTGATGACTTGGCGCCATTGTTGAGAAGGCGGGAACTCAAATTCAGCCATTTGACTTGACTTAACCTTGATTCTATCCATTCGATAATTTGACTCTCAAAAGTCAAAATTAGGACAGTTTTTAATCTTTTGAAAAGCATCTCATTTTTGAATACTATGTTGGTTCTTGTAGTAATACGGTTTCTGTAAAAGGAAATACTATAAGACTTGATAACTAATTATGTTTATGCAATAAAGTCTCCATCTTCAGAAGAAAAAAAATCAGATCTTCAATTTCCAGATTAGGAGTTTCGCGGGTCATTTCAATTTTTAGACGAGTGCTTTTAAAAACAGACAGAAGGCATAGCGGTGGAATTTGGTGAAAAGATTCTGAAATGTCTCTCCTCCGTTACCCACATCAAGAAAGGATTCCTCTTTTCCGGACACTCTCTCCCATCCCTATTCCCTAATCTACAGATCACAGGGGCGAAGAAAGAGGCTTTTGCGGCGTTCCAGTCCAAAGTTTTTTCATTTTTTGAGAGGTAAAACTCTTCTGTCCTCGTATTATCTTCTGATTTTGCACTTTCAGTGCTGATTCTCGATACCCTTCTAATTCGAGACCGGAAACGCATTTTCTCTCTCGCTCGTCGGCTAGTTTTCTTTTTCGTCTACTGCTGTTGCTGTTGTTCCGGACTAAGATTCACCGAAAATGCCTTTCCGAATGATGAAAGTGCTATGATTTTTTTACTATTGTTGTGAGGATTTAGTGTTTATGGTTATAAAAGTATGGAAGTTGACGATGGTTCAGTAGTTTTATCCAAGAAATTGTGAAAAAATATGTATTTTGAATCTTGAAATTGAAATATCCAATTCCGCAGGGTTTAATTGATAGTGGGTGAGACTTGATTTGCTCTGGATATCTGTTTGAGTGCATAACGGGAAGAAATCTTAGTCCCGTTCTGGGGAGAGAATTGACAAATCTTGATAAAGATGCTGACAGCAGGAGTTCAGCAATGAAACGACTCGAATCTTATGTTAAAGAGTTGGATTCTAAGGCCATTCCTGTCTTTCTGGCCCAAGTTTCTGACACAAAAGAAACTGGTTCTCTACCAGTAGAATGCATGATTTCACTCTATGAAGTTGTTGCTCGAGTCCATGGAGTCAAAATAGTTCCAATGATCGACAACATCATGGCATCGATTACCAAGACACTAGCTTCAAGTGCAGTCTCTTTTCCTCTCCAACAAGCCTGTTCGAAGCTAGTTCCGGCCATGGCCAGGTACGGAATCGACCCGACCACTCCCGAGGAGCAAAAACGGCATGTGATCTTCTTGCTCTGCAACCCACTTTCGGAGTCTCTCATGGGTTGCCAAGAGAGCTTGAGTTCAGGAGCAGCCTTATGCTTAAAGGCACTTGTTGATTCTGACAATTGGAGATTTGCTTCGAATGAGATGGTGAATAAGGTTTGCCAGAATGTAGCAGTTGCCCTTGGAGAGATGTTTAGCCAAACGAATGCTCATATGGGCCTGGTTATGGCTCTGGCCAAGCGGAACACCAAAATTCTTGAGCCATATGCGAGATTGTTGGTTCGATCTGGTCTCCACATATTGAACAGCAGACTTGCAGAAGGGAGTTCTCAGAATCGGCTGTCTGCAATTCACATGATAAATATCTTGATGAAGTTCTTAGATTTGTGGAGCTTATCATCTGAGCTTCCATTGATAATCGAGGCGATGGAGAAGTGTCAGTCTGATCAGATGGCTTATGTTAGAGGGGCTGCCTTTGAGGCTTTGCAAATTGCAAAAAGAATTGGCGTAGAAGAAGGGTCGAGATTGGACAGAACTCCTGGATCAGTCACTGGATTGAACTTGAGTAGAAGTGAGGCAAGGAGGGGGAACTTGTGGGACAATTTCGACCAAACTCAAACTCCGACTTTGGCCTCGCCTGATTTGCAGACTGTCGGCACATTTCTCGAGTATGAGTTGATTGTTGGATCACCTATTTCAGAGAGTAGGGTCCCTCTTAATCAATTTTATGAGCATAGGAATGTGAGTAGGAAGCTTTGGAGATATGAAAATGGAGGAGTTGATATCCCCATCAAGGACGGTCTCTTCTCGGAACTTGCCAGGGAGAGTGCCAATTCGGCTAAGCATAGACTGCATTCTGAGAATCAAAACCGTGATTTTGACGGGTTTTCCCAAAGGAAACCTGCAGATAAACAGTCAAGAAGTGCCACCACGAGTCCCCTGGTAAGTTTTCTTGATGCTTAATTTGATCCATTTGTTCATCCTAGACTCTGTCCTCGTAATGCTTGGTTTGATTTGTTTTCATTTTAGAGACGAGGTAGTCATCTCAGTGAAGATCTTATATTCAACACACCAAGGAAGCTTTTGCAATCTTTACAGGATTCTCCAAAGAGTTACTGCAGACGTAGAATCAAGAGTCTGTCATCTGCCAACTTCGAGTGGAGTCCTACTCTGACCGATCCGAACTATTACGGGTCGTATGTGGAAGAAAATGGAAGGTCCAACATCAACGATGAACATGTTCGGGTAAGCTCGGAATCTGTTGCCTCAACCGATGATGTTGTTATTAAAAAACAAATGCTCGAGGAAAGTCCAACTCAGACTCTAGACTTTCAAGTCAAGAAGCATCGAAAGAAGAAGGCGGCCTTGAGATTGGTTTGCGCCATCTCGTTCCTTGCACTGGCTGCGCTGTATCCATTGCTATGGATCAACGATGAGAAGGTAAGTTTTTATGTTGTTCCAACATAACATGTTAAAGATGGATTTCTCAATTGGTGCCCTTCAACAGTTTTTAGTTTTGAATCAAACCCGGCAGACATTTGTTCTTGATTGGCCAAACGAAAGAAAAAGATTGCATTTTTTTCGTCAAACAAGCTACATAAATGCATGTAATTAACCATAATAATCTTGCTCGTGGAGTCTGATGTGTTCTACAGATTGAACTATTGTTTGTCCTTTTGATAAGACAGTTGTTTTTTTTTGGTACAAGCAAGAGCAAACCATACTGACTATCAGAGTGGAGAATCTACAGACAATCTGTATATACAGAAAAATGGTAGTTGTAGCAACTTCAATGAGTATTTCAAACAAGACCGTCGTAGTTGTACTGGCCACCAAATGTGATGCGAGCTCCTCCCATGGCGGAAATCGAAACGGCTGCTTTCAACTTGCTTGCATGGCGCACCACCTTCTTCATCCGCTGCAAATCGCTCTCTTATTCAATATTGGCAGTTCAAACGGTGTAATTTTTATAGATTAAACAGAGTTACCTTGTCCTCTCGGTAGATCTGGAAAGTAACCATTTGGGGAGGCTGTAATGGCGTCGTCTTCTTCTGTTTGCTTCCGACGAAGATAATACAAACGGTGGCGGCTGCTATTCCTAGAGAACAGATGGCTCCGAACCCATAAAAGCCCCATCGTACTACGTTCAAACAGCCATTGCAGCTGCCTCCTGAATCAACCTCATCCATTTCCGCGCTCTTTTTCATCTTCCCGGGAGAGGTGTCGATTGCCTCAGCCTTTGCATCGAACTGAAACTCCACGTCCATCTTCATGTCGACGAGTTCGTGCTCCTTCATTTTGGTGAAGTAAAGCGCTTGCGAGACAGCGCCTTGACCATCCTCTTCAACATCGCTCTTCATTTCCTCAGAAGACCCAACAGGGCTTTCTGCGTCTTGCACCTCTTGGAGCTGTACTGATGGGTAGACGAAGTGGTCGGCGTGGAGCGAAGAGATGTTAGAGAAGATACCGTTATGGCCTCCGCCGTCGAAGTCGACGAAACGCTCGTCGGCAAGGAGCTCCCACTGGTCAACATCCATGACGTGCCACTCGAACCCAACAAGGGTGAGTTTTTCTGCTGGAGCTCACGAGATGGTTCGAGAGGTGGTCAGTTCACATGGCGACCAACGATTGGTGGTCCTCCACTGGGTCCCACTTCGTTCACTTCTCTGGATTGAACCACAACCATTATTCTTATGGATGCTTCAAATTTGAAGCCATGCATTTATAATGCAGATGAGAGCAATCATGCCAAGTGATTCCAAAGAGGAGTTACAAAGTGTGAGTAAGAGTTTGGTGACATAATTGATCAAAACCTTATCACAGACACCATTACACGCCTTAAAATAATCATTTGGAGCAGGCCCCGGAACCCTTTTGAATCCACGCACTGTATTGCTGAAGGACATGACTGGTTTTGTCCAGAGATCAAAACACAAGGTTTTTGGATGTACAAAAGCTGCAGGCTGTGGCTGCAAAAAATACTCCGAGATTTATGCATCAAGAATGAAAAACGGGCATTTCTCATATTCCATATGCTGAAATGAAGCTACAAATAGTTGCAACCAATAATTGGAATACAAAACTGGACCCTAAAATAACACTCGACTCACGTATTTATATCAGCAAAAAGAAGGAAGCAAATTCAGAAGCCATGGGTCATGATGAACTCAACCTTTCACTTGGCACTTGCAAGCTGAGTGCGGAGAAGCTTGGCCGCTGCAACCATGTTTTGGAGGGCTGGCTTCACCTCTCCGTACTTTCTCGTTTTAAGTCCACAGTCAGGGTTTACCCACAAAATGTTAGTGTCCAGAACAGCAAGCATCTTGTTGATTCTGTCTGCAATCTCCTCCGTAGATGGGATCCTTGGAGAGTGAATATCATAAACTCCAGGCCCAATTCCAGCACCATACTTCACTCCCTCGCGGAACACTGACAAAAGCTTCTCGTCAGACCGAGAATTCTCAATGGTTATGACATCAGCATCCATGTCGATGATAGAGTGGATGATGTCGTTAACGTTGGAGTAGCACATGTGGGTGTGGATCTGCCCGATGGAAAGAAAAACATAAGGTCATTATTATTGCTCTATAACACTTACAATCTGACTGACTTGGTGAAAATAATACCTGGGTTGTATCATTGACACCGGAGTTGGTGATCCTGAAGGAGTGTACAGCCCATTCCAAGTAGAAAGCTTGCTCAGATTTCCTGAGAGGCAATCCTTCTCTCAAAGCAGCCTCGTCGATCTGGATAACGTTGATGTTCGCCTTCTCAAGGTCCTCTACTTCGTCCTTCATGGCCAAAGCGATCTGATAGCAAGTTTCGAACCTGGAAAGATTTCATGTAGAGATGGGGGAGAGTTTGTTAAAGCTCTTCTTTTTTTTGTAAAAGTAGGTACCTGGGCTGATCATTCCTCACAAATGACCAATTGAGAATGGTGACAGGACCGGTAAGCATTCCCTTCATTGGGCAAGCAGTCATGCTCTGAGCCAATGAGGACCAGAAAACGGTCATGGCCTTGGAGCGGCTAACATCGCCAAAAATGATGGGTGGCTTCACGCAGCGAGATCCATAAGATTGCACCCATCCATTCACAGTGAAGGCAAAGCCTGACAACTGCTCCCCAAAGTACTCAACCATATCGTTCCTCTATATTGAAGAAACAGAATGTTAAGGCAAAACTTTAACATCTTCGCTTTCCTTCCACGTCTACCTTTTTGGGTGTAGTATAGAAACATACCTCGGGTTCTCCATGAACAAGGACATCAATATCAAGCTCCTCTTGAAGCTTGACAACTTTATTGATTTCCATTTTAATGGAACTGATGTATTCCTCCTCAGAGATCCTGATGGTAGCCAATCAGAACAAGCAGCAAGAAAAACATGGGAACCATTTCAAGAACTGGGGGGTAAAGCCTACTCACTTTTTGGCCTTGAACTCGCGGCGACACCTTCTTAGTTCCAAGGTTTGAGGGAAGGATCCTGTTGTGGTGGTTGGAAGAACCGGAAGATTGAGCTTCTTCTGCTGAGCATCAAGTCTTGCACTCACATTTGTGGAGCGACGGTGGTCAGAGCCTCTCAAAGCAGCAGCCTGAGGAAGAAGATATACCTAGCTGTCGTTCTATATTCAACAGTCAAAATTAAAAGCACTTACAGCTTTTTGAACAGCCTCATTTGTCACCCTGGGGGAAGACTTTCTGGAAGCAAGGGCTTCAGAGTTAGCTTTGAAGAAGTCCTACAAACATCAGAAAAACATAAATTATCTCCAAAACTCAAATTCAACAATCATCAGAATAATAAGAAAAAGCTTACGGTGTCCTTGCGACCAGCCAAGGCCTTGGCCAATGCATTAACTTCAACAATTTTCTGTGCAGCGAAAGCTAGCCATGACTTCAACTCATTGTCCAGCTTAGTCTCGTTCACAAGGTCAACAGCAGTATGGAGAAGCGAGCATGACGTGGAGACCACAAGGGTGTCCTAATAATGAAAAAGATGATCCGTACCTTTGCCTAGAATGGCCTCCAGGGCGTTCAATGTACTGAGAGAACCGGCAAGATCATTCGCCCAAATGTTCCTACCATCGACTACTCCAGCAAACAAGTATTTCCCTTTAGGGAAGTCTCCTTTGACCAAGTCAAGGGTCTTAGATCCGCGAACCAAATCAAATCCAAAAGCAGAAACACCCTTCAAAGAAGTCAAGGTCTTGTATGCCTCGGCAGGTACATCAGCAAAATAGGTCTCGATAAGAACATTCAAGCCAGACACCGATGATTCGAGTTTTGCATAGGCATCAGAGAAGGCCGACAACTTTTGAGAATCAAGATCTAAAACCAAGGTAGGCTCATCAAATTGAATCCAGGAGGCACCGGCCGCCTTGAGCTCAGTCACCGCCTCCCTAGTTTTCAATATGAAGATTTCCAAAAAGTATTCAGGAGCCGGCAATGAAACCCATACTCACTCGTAAATTGGAAGTACTTTGTCAAGAAGTGAAAGAGCAGAAAAGGTCATCTCTTGCCGGTTTAGAGAGTAACAGATATGACACGGGACCAACAAGAACAGGAACCGTCTCTATTCCAAGCTGCATCACGAAAAGGATGCATGCTTACTTTTCTATCAATTTCTCAAACTCATTTAGCTGTTGCAACCCTACCTTGACATTTAGCAAGGTTAACTATGAAAAAACATTACAACTATGGAATAACTAAGATATTGAAATGAAAACACTCAAAAGAACTCTTTTTAAATCTAGCAACACACCACAATCGCTCACACTATCGAACACGAATACATAAGAACAATCAACGTACCGCCTTAGCTTCCTTGTATTCAGTCACTGCTTTATGTGAAGAATAGGCAAATTTCACCTCAGGTCCCAATTCCGGGACAATGAAATGGCTGAAACAATTGACAATTTTTCTTGAAAACGCCAAAAAGGAACTCAAGCTTTCACACTGGTAGAAACATTGGCACTTACTAGTTGGTGTCAAACCACTTGGTCATCTCCATAGCAGGTAGAGAGGCGTTTCCTCTAGCCATGGAGAAGTAAGTGTCAAATTCAATCTCGCCACCTTTCCAACCATATCTAGGAGGAACAGCACCGAGCATAGCAGTGGTGTCCAGCACTTGATCGTAGTATGCAAAAGTGTTACTGGGAATGTACCAGATCCCAGCATCGGCCATCTGCTTCCAGATGGAAGATCGGAGTTCTGCAGCCACCTTTTTCAGATCCTCGGAACTGCTCTTCCCGTCCCAGAATGATTCGAGAGCAAACTTGAGCTCTCTCTTGGGGCCCATACGAGGGTATCCTACGACGTGAGATGCCATGCTTCTGATATAGTATCCATTACAAACAAATATTAGCAAGGTAGATTTGGGGCCAAATACAGTTATACAGCGTCCAACAAAGAAATTAGGATAGATTTACATTTAAATAGGAAAAATGAAAATTTAGAAAAGATAGATAGAATCTAAAGTCAATCGAAACTGATCAAATGGAGCACGAAACCAGAAACAGAAGAGATGAGGTTAGTTCTCGTAAGGTGAATCCTACATTGCCCAAGCCGAGACAGAAGACGGATCTACAAATGGGAAATGAATCAGGCTTTATTAGATCTTATACACCACACAGCGCGAAAAGCGAGATCAGAAACCTCCAAATAACTAAAAAAGATCTTTACACGCGAAAATCAGAAGCGTATGAAAAAAAACTTTTTTCCAGCGAAACACAGGCTTCTCGGAGAAAAGAGAAGAAAGAAGAAAAGAAAAGAAAAACGAGAGACCAACCGTAGTAGGGGGAGCAACAATGACCGGTTACTCCGCAGAATCGAGATCGAATGCGAGGAAGGAGATAATAGGAGACAGGGCAGCGGAGGGGGTGCAGGGAGGGGATTGGGATGCCGATTGAACCTGCAAATCCGCTTCTCCCGTTGAACCTGCAAATCCGCTTGGCTGCCGATTTTTATATAAATGGCCAAGTCCATGGCATTTTGAGAAACAGCCTCCCTCAACGGCTCCCTCCCCTTCCCCACTTACATCCCCTCCAAAAATTTGACTCGGAGGTTTTAGTGGAGTTTATTTTCTGTCGTTTGGTTGGGGAGGAAAACTCAGAAGCTCCTCCTGCACTCCACGTTTCAGCGACCAAATCGGGGAGAGAAAATTTGAAAGTCGGAATAGTTTTATCGTTTTAGTTCTCAGAACTCGTTCATTGTTGTTTCTCTTCTGCTAGTGAAAGGAATTCTTCTTTTTGGCTTTGTGACTGTTGTACTCGCCCAGTATATTCAAACAAGTTCTTGACAGCTTCATCTTCTACTTTTTTTTTTCCGTAGATCCTCGACCTCTCATGGTTTCTCATGCATATTCATTTATGAGCTGAAATGCATTGCCCAAGCCAAGTCGTAGCTGCCTGGCCCTACTGAACCGTGCGACGCGAACAAAGCTACTGAAGATCTAGATCTCCATCGCGTTTGGTCGTGCAAGCATTTGTCAACGAGCAGATCTTAGATCACGCATCATCTGGTTCACCAGATGTTGAAGCTAGAAGATTATCCTTATTTTTTTCATCAATGTCTGCGAGTTGTCAGAGAGCTGTGAGTGTAATCTAAGGAACATGATGGGGGACAGCTTTGGCATATTATTTAGTTGCTGGTTAGATCTTAGACAGTTGAAGAACTCCGGCATAACACGAGCCTGCAGGTTCCACCAATCAAGCCTATCCTCTCCTTTCGTGGGGATTATTTTGGAGGGTTGACTCCGGCCATGATTAGACATACGTGGACTAACCCTGCTTTTATTTTACGTTCTTGAGACGTGGGAGAACACTGTATTTGGTGCAGATTGTGTCGAACTAACGTTGGAAATGTGAGAATTGTTCATTTGATAGTGTAAAAGAATTGGAAGGAGCAATAATTGAGGGAGATCCAGGGTGTCCTCCACTGCCAGGCCATGTTTTGGAATCTTGGCTCTTCTTCTCACATCCACCTACACGACTGTTCGTCCACCAGCCCAAGATCTTGTTCTGAATGATAATATGCAAAACTATCAGTACCTATGAGCCGACACAAACGAGGATGATCTAGAGCCAAGAAATATATTCTTAGTATTGACTGCTAGCTCGGGATTTTACTAGCCACAAGCAGTTTATAGGAGCACCAATTTGATTACTGATAAAACTTAGCACCATAGCCAAACTCTAGAGATACCAATTTCACAAGATGCAGATATCAAACTCAAAGTTGACAAACAATGGACAATTCCCTAAATTTAGTCATCGCCAGTTGGAAACAGAGTAAGAACCTTCCTCCCACCGGTGGCGTTGGCAGATTCCAAGTCCTCTGCGTGATTCAGGATGGAACTGTGCAATGGAGCTCCCACCCTGTGAACTGCCTGAGTCTGCCGCGTTAAAAACGGATGCTCGTAGTGCCCGTTTGGAGGTGAGCCAAAATGACCTACTTGTCTGTGATACTGAGGTTGCAGCTGAGGATGGGCGGCGGCCGCCGAAATCTGCTGGTGGTGATGGTGCTGCTGCAAAGCTGCGACCGGGACAAAAGGTAAGAAATGGTCGGAACTGGGGCGGCCTGGGTGGGGGTGCAAGAAATGCGGCGGAACTGGGGAGCTGGCAAACAAATGATCGGTAGCAGGATCAACTCCTCCGGCCCCTCCTCCACCGCTCCCGCTTGATAATCCCTGCATTCGTTTCAAATAAAGGCGGTACTTCTGTAAATGGCTAGCCACGTTCTCTCTGGTCAACCCATCCACACTCATCAGCTGCATTATAGTCTTTGGGACGGCGTTCTTGATCCCCAAATGCGCCACCGCATCTACGAAGCGCTTGTGGAGCTGGGGCGTCCAGACAAGCCTCGGCCGCTTGAGGGTCCTCGCCGGTTCATCGCCAGCAGCTCCAGACCCCAAATCGGCGGAATCGGCGAACTCGGAGGAGTTGGGTTGAGTAGCGGCTCCACCACACCCAGCGGCAGCTGAGGAAGCTAAATGACTGGAAAGAGTTGGAGGCGGCGGGGCTTGGTGGGACGGACTTGGGATTTCAAAAGCGAGAGCGAGATCGGGGGTGATTAGGGTTTGGGATAAAGGCATTAACTCGTGAGGAGATGGGAGCTCCTCCGCCCACCGGGAGAACCAATTGGACTCGTCGTCCCTCATAATTTCCCAAATCTGAGCCAAACCCACTTCACTATTCTTCCTATCGTCTTCCTTTGCTGTCCTAATTCGTAGCACAAGCAAGTCCAGCCACAAACAGACAAAGCCAGAGCCCACCCCAGCAGTTGAAGCCGCAGGGAAGGGAAGAAACTGCAGGAAAAAACAGCCCTTTTTCTCTCTCTCTCTCTCTCCCCCCGCCGTTAGACCAGTTGGAGAGTGAGACTGAGAGAGGAGGAAGGAGGATGGAGGATGGAGGATGGGGAGGGTAATAGCGGAGAGGTGATTGAATCAGACAGAGGAAAGCGTTGAAAGGAACCGGGACGGAGAGGGGTTCGAGGTGGATCTCTGCCTTCTCGTTCATTTCTGCCTACTTTTTATTCTTCTCACGTCTCTTTTTTCCCCTTACGTTTATAATTATTATTCTAGAATTTATGACTTAATTAAAAAAATACGGGTTCTCCTTTTGTGACTGCCAAACCGGTGTGTAATGGGCTTGGAGTGTTTTTTCTTATCTCTGCTTGCAAATTTTGGACCTTGGTGGATCACCCGGTACACTAAGATCCGTTCTAGCCGCACGAGGGGCAAGAGCCGGTGCATTGTTCTAAGATTATTTTCTAGAGAGAGTTTGAAATTAAAATTCCAATGAACCAAGTGCAGGAGCATTGGGGTTTACAAGTCACGAATGAGAGCATAGTGGTATTATATTGATCGATCATGTTTAATTCAGTGCTTTTTAGGTTCATAGTAGTTTCTAATGTGGAGGATGGGATTAGTCAGGTCGCGCTATTGCAAACCGGACCGGGTCATGGGAGAGCAGAGAACCAATGTTAAAATTCAATTCAACCCGGCCCAATTTTAGAAAATTTCATGAGCCCGACCGCCCACCTATTCTTTAGAAGCCACTTTTCTTTTCTCGTTCCACCCTGGTTCCTACGCTCTCTCTGTTGCCGCCCACCCCAGCTCGGAGTCATCTTCTCATTTTCTCAACCCTAACGCGCACTTTGGTCTCTTCGTAGAAGTCACGCGTCAGTGTTTGGATTTTCCTTCTTTTCACAGAGCCTCTCCTCGCTGCTCCGATTTTGGTTCTCGACTCGCTCGAGGTTCGTCATAGAGTTCCGTGTGATTTTACCCTTCGCATCTCGGTTTTCAGTTTCCTTCGATTTATGGATCTTGAATGGAATCACGGGGGAATTTTTCAATTTTCGCTACTGTTTCTTTTAAAAAAATTTCGATCTGTTGGAGATGAATATCGCTGAAACGGTGTTTTATCCAACTTTTGTTAGTCAATTTTCAGAAGACAGATTTTGGAATTTTAGGAGCGATGAATAATGAGGCTATTTGGAACTTTGATCGTTTTGGGGGACAAAGATGGGACTTGTCTTTCATTCTAAGTTGCAACGGAAGACTGGAATCTTAAATCAGAGTTATTATGCATCATGTTGTCTCTCGTGACGCTGATCAAATAATGTCATTTGCATGTGAGAAATTAAAAAAATTGTACAATGTTGTCAGTTCATCTTGTTGAAGACACAGAAAAACTATAATCTTCTGTTTTTCCAATTAAACTTATAAGGTGCTATCAGCTCCATGAAAACTTTCATACAAGTAGGTCAAACATTAAACTTTATGTTTGTTAGATCTTTTCAAACATTTTTCTGTTACTTTGGAATTCAAAAACATCTAAAAAGTTTGAGATTTTCACTGTTTTGCTTCAGATGGATCTGAAGGAGAAATTAGACAGGTTTCAAAAGCAGCAACAGAAGTGCCAATCAACCTTATCAGGAATTGCAGCATCTAAATCAACGCCTCAAAGATTTACTCCTGCACCAGCTGCATCCATTACCAAAGCTCCAGTTCCTGCCGTGAAATTTTCAAATGATACAGAGAGACTTCAACACATTAATAGCATAAGAAAGTCTCCTGTAGGAGCTCAAATTAAGCGAGTTATAGACTTGCTGCTTGAGGTTTGTTTTAAGTTATGTGTAGATGCACATTTTTTCTATTTTGGCATATAAATTTTTTGAAGCGATTTTATTATCTGCTTTCATTTATTTTAGATTTTAATGTATTTGTTATCTGTACCATGATTAGATTAAAAAACTAGGGCTAAAAAGATAGAATTTCGAAGTGTTTTTCTGAAACTTCTATAATGTTCTTTGTTAGTTTACTATGCTTCTTTTGTACTGGTTTTGTGTCTACATGAAAATTGGATGATGATAGTTATTAAATAACCTAATTTCTTTAGCTTAGGAGCTTGAATTGTCCTTTGTGTTGATAATAGGGTAGTTAACAAAAATGAGAAAACTTCTGAAAGGAAACCCATCCTCTAAATTTGGTGCTTCACTATGATTCATAATGCATTTGTCGATTCTCTTTGTTGAACTATTGAAACTGATAAAAGTGGTTTTGCTCTCAATCATCTGAAACAAACCGGGATAACTTAAACTTTCCTCATATGAAGCTAATATGAAAGCAATCTGATAAATTCCGGTTGGATATTGCATTAGCTGTATGAAAGTAATCAGATAGTATGAAAAAATCATCTGATAAAAGTCTGGCCTTTCTTCTTTTTGGTGGACTGCAATTAGTGTTCTCAGATTGCTCGATGTATAACATGAAAGTAATCTCATTTTTTATCTGAAAACTATTATAAAAGTCTCATATGAAGCTCTTACTGCTTTCACTAATTTTCACCATCAGCATCAAAGGGTTGGATCCCTTGGATAGATCATTTGAAAGATTTTTTTATGTTCTTTTTAGATATTACAATTTTATTTTTTTGGATATTTGACAATCCATGAATTACAGGCGTGAGAATTTGGTTGCTCATGTTTTGTGCTTATTGTTGTCCTTGGTCTCTGAAATTGGATTTTTCCAGATCTTTCCTCTGTCGAAATAACCAGTCCAAAAAGTACCAAACCAGCTTAAACCTCTAATTGGTCCACTACCAGTCCAGTCATTCGTCATTCTTTGTCTTGTTTAATAAGTGTGATGTAAAAGTTCAAAGGATTGCTGTTGTGTATGGACAGACTAGACAAGCCTTTACACTGGAGCAAATTAACGAAGTATGTTATGTTGACATGAATGCAAACAAAGCTGTTTTTGATAGTTTGCGAAATAATCTAAAAGTTCACTATGATGGGAAACGCTTCTCTTACAAGGTGACTTATTTTAATATTCAGTCCACTTTTATTTTGCAGTCCGTTGCACAATTATAGTGTTTGAATCTGAACCCTTGACAATCTTTTCACGAATGATGACATTTTTGGTTGTATTTATGTATCTAGTCCAAACATGATGTGAAGGACAAGAATCAACTACTTTACTTGATAAGAAAATTTCCAGAAGGCATTGCTGTGATTGACCTCAAGGATGCTTATCCAAATGTAATGGAAGACTTACAGGTACGGATACTTGTTTCTTTGAAGAAGTTTCTTATTTTCTTCTGCTTCAAATTGTAGTACTTATCCGGTGGTGTTGGATGTTGCATTCTGATAAATGTACTTTCACTATTTCAATTAGATACCTATAAGATTTACATAAAATGAATTGGTTAAAGGTAATATGATCTCTTCAAACTCGTTGGAAGAACTTTTTCCGTTGAATATGCAAGAGCTAAATCCATGAACACCTCACTTCTTTGTTTGGTGTTGGTCAATGTCGCTGTTCACATATTCCTTTTATGGGTTGTCCTGAACCTGGTAATGAATGAGTTTGGATATGTTGGTCTATCCCAAAGACAATCTAGAGTAGGAAATTGTTAATGTTTATTGTTGAGTTTCGATGAGGCTCAAGAAACATTAATATAAAGATTTTGAAGTTGAAGATTTTGGTAGTGATAGGACGAGGATGTTATTGTGGGGGTAGAGAGTCTTGACAGTGTCTTTCTTTTACTCTTCTTCATAAGCTTCCCCACTCATATTTGTGTAGCTACTCTTCTTTGGTTCTTTTTGCTGAAAAACTCATTTAAAGCTTGGAATCCATATAACAACCAAAACGCTTTTGTTTTACAATTAAATTTCTTGATCAATGATACTCGAAGGGAGCTGACAAAGAGAAATGAAATGTTTTGTTATAGGCCCTAAAGGCTGCAGGCCAAATTTGGCTTCTTTCGAACTTCGATTCACAGGAAGATATTGGATACCCAAATGATCCGAGAGTGCCTATTAAGGTGGATGACGACCTTAAGCAACTGTTTAGGTTGATCGAGTTGCCACGGGATATGCTGGATGTGGAGAAGGATCTTCAGAAAAATGGGACGAAGCCGGCAACCAACACTGCCAAGAGGAGAGCGAATGCAGAGGGGCATGTGGCTCCGTCCAAAGCCAAAACCAAGAAAAAGAAGCACGAGATCAGCAAGAGGACTAAGCTCACCAATGCCCATCTTCCTGAGCTTTTCAGAAATTGAAATCAACAACCCCCGCCTTATGCATAGACAAGGCAGATTTCACTTGGGTTTTTGTACATGCTAAGAAATGCAAACATTATTCGTGGATGATTGTATCACCCTACATCGCTTCGGAGTTTGAAATTCTGCCAAATACAAGGATCTCAAGACCATCCCCTTGTGCAAGCAAAGAAACAGACAAAGCCAAGGACCAGAAGTGGTACATCCGTACATGTAATGTCGGGGTGAATCCCCAGGTTGGCTGCAATTCGAAACTAAGGATGTGGTGGTGGGGTGGGTTCCAGGTGCATGGCCTAATCAGTAGGCGAGGTTAGGAGCTGTGATCAATAAATCTTTTGAAATCAGTGAGGGCGGATTGAGATGTGAACATGACCAGCGGCAACCTGCCAGCCATGTCGGCAACATTAGTCAATGGAGCGAAAGAGTCAGTGCTCGTTTTTTCTTGGACCAACATTGAGTTCACACCGCAGCAGCTGGTGGGTCGGGTCAAACATGGCGGCTGCATTTGAAATGGATCAGAATGCAGCCGACAAAAGAGATCAATTATTGCACGTGCCTATTTGTTGTCCTACCATTTTTGTGTAATAAATTATAAAATTAGAGAAGTTTATTTCCACAATATTAGAGCTAACATGGCTGCTTTGCCGGTAGAAAGAGAGAAAAATGGTCTTGTCAACATTTGCTCTCCTCAGTCTCAGCAGCTCAGCCCTTGCGCCGCCCATTTCCCCAATGCCGCTTATGGCCCCCTGCTTTTGCATGCATGTTCCGGTTTCCCCGACCCTGCCTCGGAAGATCGTGCAACTCCATTACCTGGATTGTCCGCTGCTTTTTAGCTGCAAATCAATCACATTACTAATCGAATCACCCCCTAATGTTCATCCCACTCTGAAACTCAAGTTACCGTTCTTCGCTTGTTGGTAGCTTTCTTGGAGTTTCCTCTTTGTCGCTTCCAGTTTTACTTGGACCGATGCCTCTTCCGAGCCCTTCCATTTCTAAAATTTAACAAGATAAAACCGTTTAGAATCTCGCTAACAAGCTATGTCTTCAACAACTATACCAAAGTTTGGTAGCAGACATTCGGCCTTCTTTCGATCATAGCCCTCTCAGGTTTCTGTTGGGGCTTCGTGTCATTGCTCAACTTCTGCTCGGGACTGGCTTTATAGCTTGGTGGCTTCTTAGTCTTCGAAGCAGCTTCTTTTCTCCTAAGTGACTTGTTTTCTTGCTCCATGGCTGCCACATTTTCAGATTTCATAACTTGCTGTATGCGTCTGGCTACAGCTGGATCCTCCGCTGATGGCTTTCTTCTGTTTTCTCGGTTCCTGATGAATTCCCCACAGTTGCGAGGATCTGAAACAACGATCACTAATTCATGATGTTCAAACTAAGGAGTGGGGAACTCAAATAAAGAATCGAATAGGAACGAGTTTGATCATCCAAGACAAGAACAAAACATTGTAAAGAGTAGTGAACTCACTTCCATCATCATCCATCCCATCGAAGAACTTGATCCACCAAAGTCGTGAAATGAAGAAAATAACTCCATTCAGATATGACGCACTACAAACAGATATGGGAACAATAGCCGAAGCAAATGAGAGCGAAAAATGTATACTTGTGAAAGCTCCATCGATGTTGGTTGAGTAGCAAAGAAAGCTTCATCCATAGGAGGAGAAGGCAGCCCAACTTCATCATCGACAGTAGACGGGTTTTTAGAATCTGATGTATCTTCAGCACCTACAACTGATTTGGAAAACAATTTTCACTTCTGGAACCCGAACTCATATAGACTCCGACCCAAACAGCTCGTGTTTGTAAAATAATGCCTTACCGTTAGCTGCAGCAGCGTTGCTGTACCAATCATCCACCAGTTCTTTCCATTCACTGCATGTTAGAATGGTCGAAAAAATCATAGATTATATCACACCCTTTTTATATCTGAATGTTCCTGAATCGTATAATCGAACAAATCTAGAAGTGGTCGTACGGTCTCAGCTCAGCTATGTAAAAAGGTGACTTAAAAGGCTCGATTTTGTTGAAGGAGCTTCGATTTTGAAGTCAAGATTCAGAATGAAAGTAGTAAATCAAGGAAGAATTCATACTTGATGAGTGCCTGAGCAAGTCGACAAATCTGTTTTGACCCGTGTCTTCTGACGCTATAAACAGCCTTTCCTATCTCAGTAGTCTGCAAAGAAAACTCATCACTCCAGAATGAAAAAAGAACAGTCGATTGCTTGGATGATTATCGGTCATTGAATAGAAACCTTTAAAATATCTACAGTCAGAGCCATCAGTTGAAGCCTCCTCAATGAATCAAGTATGGTAGAATCAGACTGCAAACCGAATCATAACGCTTTAGAAACCAATCAAATCTCAAATACCCAAATCCAGACACAGAAACAGCAAAATCCCAGAAAAAAGTTTAGAATTTTGGGTACCTCTTCGGATTTATTTTCTAGAATTAATTTGATCCTCATCACCTCTTTGAAATTCTGAGATTCTTCTTCAATCTCATCAGTCAGTGCCTCCGCGTCTCCATAGCTGCAATTGCTAACCTGGTTCCTATGCAATTCTCCTCGATCGTCTCCATCGCTATTGACCTTACTTTCTTTACTTCCTCCGGCCTCAATTTCGTATTCATCTCCGTTGAATCTGTTTTTACGGCCTCTGGCAGCATCGTTGTCTTCTTCGCCATCATCTGTCTCTATTGACTCTATCTGCTCGCAGCCCGAGCATCGACTCAAGAGACTACAAAACAACCTCTCCGCGATTCCGTCCCTCCGCAATCGGAACTCTTTCGTACAATCGGAAGCTGCGACCAAAATCGCGTGATCAATTATGCTGAAAATATCAGAATTGGCGGTCCGAAAGTAGCTCCTCCAGTAATTGAGGGAGGAAGGAGACTCGAGGACCATATTTGAAATTCCCCCTTAGCTTCAATTGCTGGAAAGCCGAGATATCAGATGCCGTGTCATGAGTTACGATTCGATTCAATGGCAGAAAATGGACTACAATTTATTCGGGAACACCCAGAAAATGCAAAAACCGCAATCGCTAGTGATTTTCGCGACGACCAGATTTGAAATAGCCATGGTCCGAGACAAGGGAAAACCGAAATCCAGAAAAGAAAAACGGAGGAAGAAATCAGGAAAATTGGATATTACTTTATCGTTACTTCTCGCACAAATGGTATTGGTAAATCCCTGGAAAATGGATGGATTTTCTGGAGAAAAAAGGAGTCGTCTTTGGATTGGGGGCGAGAAAAGGTTTGAGAAACGGGGAGAGTTTGGGAAAGAGCAAAAGAGCTGCAAAATGGGTAAAATAAAAAGCAAAACCTGCGCAAAGCGCGAGCAAGTGGAAGGAGAGAGGCTTCAAGGATGGTTCTGGGTCTGGGCTGAAAGTTGACTCTTCAGTCTTATCCCATCAAACTGCCCTCCTTTACACCGCGTTTGGCACAGCCACAACCATGTGGGTTAAATCGGGCTCCATCTTCACCCTTCAGCCGTCTTCCCCTGGTTTCTATTTTTGACAGTGATACCCAGAGGGTCCGACAGCCCAATCAAAGCACACGTTTAAAACAAAAAGACACGTGCTTAACCAATCCCAAACGACATCTCATCCGATAGAAATAGGGATGACACGCCCAACCAATAGAACACTCCCACCTGTCTGTTGGACCAGAATATGAAAGAACAAGGCCGAGTCTGCGCGTTGACCACCATCGCACACGCTCAGCTCAATCCACGGCTCGGCGTCAAAGCATTGGAACGGATGACCCGACCGCAGCTGGATCATTCTCAAGCATCCCTGACAATTTGGACAAGTTCACCCGCTTCGTGATCAATAACTATTATCATCGTTGTTTTCCAAGGCAATAACAAAGCGAAACAATTTACACGAGATCGACATCAAGGTTCGAAGATTGTTGATGCTAACCTCTTTTCGATCCCTCGGCCCCCGTTTTCCTCAAGCTTCTCCCGCCAGCTTCTTCTTCCTCTCCTGCAGCCCCGTATTCTCTCTTCTCTGCTGTTTTTAGCTAATGTAACTCCATAGACGGAAGAATGTTTCACTTGAAGACACCTGCAGACGTGATAGCCCATTCTTGTTTCCCTGCCCGAGGGGCCGTTGGACCAAAATTGCCAATAGCTCTAGATGGAAAATGGCTTGAACCGCAAAACGGCCATTGATGACAAGAGATCAAACGAGCCATTCTGGATTGGCGTTCCAGTCACAACCTCCCTTCGCTTTCCCTTTCCAATCTGTAAAAGCGTGACACATTCTTAATCGTGTTTGCTTCATCCAAAATTGTCCTCCACCAATCAATCTCTTCGCAGGAGAGTCTGCTCGAGAATGTTCAGCAGCCGGAGCACTATCCGTAGCCATTATTATGTCATACTTTTTCAGATTGTCAGCATCACTCGTTCTATCTCATAATACATATACGCCTTCAATTTTCCAAGACTCATGTTGTAACATCCTCTTTTTTTGACATAAAATTTTCGATTTTAGAAAGGCGTTTGACTTCAAATTCTTTTCGTAAAACTCAGCGGAAGCGTTTGGATAAAATTGTAAAAAACTCATAATTTATTCAAGCCAAACATAACATCAAACGAAAAGCAAACATATCATCATACATATATAACATATTTACAAAACGTTTAGTAAACATGTTTATAAACATTGTTCGAAACTAAACACTCAAAAATACATCAAAACATCTCTTAACATCCACACGGGTCGGCACTTAACGATCAAGCTTCCTGCACCAGATTTGCCTCCTCCACGGCGTGATTATCACATCAAACAGGGATGACTAAGTCTCTCACCTTCATCTTCATTACATACATCACAAAGCATAACCTATGAGCTTAAAGTTCAGTAAGAAATCTCAAGAACTTACATGCCTAACATGATCGTGATTTCGTAAAAATATACAATTCATTTCGTTCTTTATCGTTCTCGTTTACTTGACCTGGCTTTCTACCTCGTGACCGCCCTGACCACATACCCTACTAAGTAGCCTCAAGCCCTCTCAACCGGGAAAGCATAGGCCCTTTCAACCGGGAAAGCATAGGCCCTCTCGACCAGGAAAGCTCAGGCCCTCTCGACCCGACTTTCAGCCGTGTGCCCTGATCAAAAGCTTCACCTAGTGGTTCCACCAAGGTCCATCACATTTTTGGGTACCACCCCGTGGCATCACTTAGCTCTCTCGACCAAGCTTACCACCTCGTAGCTTTATCTCATTGTTTTAGCTTTACATACATTAATGCATCGAATGTCGGAGACGTCCTATACCATCCAGACATCCGGTTGGGTGACATTTTGAAAACATGCATGGAAAACATTTTCGTTCTTTTCTTAAAACATGATGCATGAACATGATCATGAGCATACATATGCATGACATATTAAAAATAACTCAATCATATGCAAACGTACAATACGAAAGCGTCTTTCAGTAACATGAATGGCATTCAAAGACTTTCTTAGCATAATTATACTCATAAACCAATTTACACATCAAACATCAAACAATGTCAATCATGCCCCAATCAAGCCCAAATTGTTTGGGTTGGTGTACGGTGCGATACACCTCAACAAAATATTATCATTAATATACTTATAATTATTAATCAAATAGATTACTCATACTAACAATGCAACATTAACTCAATTATTTATGATGTAGTCCCCTAAGGGGATTAACTCAATTCTTTATGATGTAGTCCCCTAAGGGGCCAAAGTCAAGCAATGATTTACTTACTTGATCTCCTTAGCTTAGGCTTAGTATTCCGAGTCTTTAAGGATCCAATAAGCTTGCTTATATACCTTAACATTATAAAATAAAATAATATAAGCAAAATCCGTAATACCCTATTTTACCAGAAAATTTGGCATTTATAACTTTTGCTATAGAACTCTGATCAAAATACCTAAGGTACCAAATTCATACTTAAGATGTCTACTACTATAGTTCGGTTGTCCTTATCCAACTTCAAACAAACATAACTTTCTCTCCATAACTCCAATATAAGTGATCTACCTATTAATCTTCTTATCTAGATGTCGACTACAACTTTTTAGAAGAACACTTTGTCAATTAGGCTCTTCTAAGGCATGATATAATTGCAACACAGAAACTACTCTGTTACCAAATTCTAACCCGACATTTGTTACCAACCGTTGGGTTCTAAGATCCATAATTTTCTCTATACATTTCTAATTCAAGATATTCTTGTTGCTGTAGTTTCATCTACTAGTCTATTAAATGTCTTTGAAAGAAACCAAATTCATGTGAAGACCCTAAAATCTTGGAATTAGGTAATTATTAATATTGTTTATGATTCATCAATTCACTACTTCTAAAGTGTAATTTCATCACCATATTCATCTTTTCTTAGCACATTTCATACTCTAGTCATAACACACTACATTTATACAAATATAATTTACATAAAAAAGTTGGTTGTTACACGTGTGCTCTCCCAACTACGAAAATGTGAATTTGACAAGCAATTCTAAAACGGTTCCCTAAAGTGCAAGTATTAGGCACAATGCCTACTACAACAATCAAATTATCATCTATCAATGGAGATAAAACTGCAGCCACTTACCTTTCAATAAGACCAACCTGAACAGTCCTAGTATTAAGAACCTTGATAGCGTTGGTGTCGCAGGGGTTAAGCGGCTCTCGGAGCAGACCCTGTAGGATCGAGATTAACCTAAGNTTTAGACACATTCAGAAATAGCCGTTGGAGGTTATCTCCTCTTTCTGCTCTGGATCGGTCGACATAACTTTTGTTCGGTCGACATAAGATTTAGTAAGTTGTCATTGAGAAGAACTTCAGTCGACATAGATATGGCCTCTGAACATGTATGCGGTCGACACAATAGTGCTGCAGTCGACATAAAGATGGCCTCTGGATATGTATACAGTTGACACAATAGTGCTACAGTCGACATAAAGATGGCCTCTGGATATGTATGCGGTCGACACAACTGTTTTGCGGTCGACATAATGATGGCCTCTAGATATGTATACAGTCGACACAATAGCTTTGCGGTCGACATAAAGATGGCCTCTGTAACTTGTAGAAGTGTGGTCGACTTCATTGTTGCTTCTTGTCTTGAATATCTTCGGTCGACACAATCTTACAGTAGTCGACATAACATTCCTCTCTGGTTAGGTCATCGGTCGACATATAACATAGCGGTCGACATAAGTTAGTTGCTGCCCGTGGATAGGTCGACATATGTGTAAATCAGTCGACATATGTTTTTCCTCTGCCAGAGGATGTGTCGACATAAATATAAATCGGTCGACATAACCTGTAATAGACTTAGCAATTTCTGCAAAAACTCAACCGATTTGTTAGACACAAGAGGTACCCTTCGATGAGGGTATTTCATATACATTATTCAAATTAACTTCTCTTAACGGTTAATCAATTTTCCAATATATTAATGTTCATCAATCAAAAACAAAGGTTACTTTAATCGCAGATAAAGCTAACAGACCCACCATTTCCCAGCCACTGATGGTGCTGGAATAGTACTGAATCCCAACTATGTTAGCCAGAACGAATCCCACCATGTAAGATTCATAAGAGGAAGGGGACGAATGATAAGGTTGAGAGGAGAAATCGATATCAGGGTCAAGGGGATGCTCCTCCATAGGATAGCGATTGATCAGGAACAGAAATTTGGCGTTGAAAGATGTCACGAATAGTGATTTGTTTTAGAGCGAGGGAAGGAAATTAAGAGGGACATCAAATAGCAATCGGTGCCCCCTTCTTTCATCGTTTGGATTATACAGGTTTCAATACATATAGCAAGGTGGGTTAGAGAGAGATAGAGAGAGGAGGTTTCATGATGTTTTGATTTGAAATCATTGACGCCACACCTGGGAGACGTGAGCCTCGTTGGTATGACCTGCTCCTCTTGTTCTTTGCAAAAAAGTCATATTTTTCACGTGACTCAATTCATCTACTAGAGTGGGCAATGAACGAGCCAACCCAAAATTTCATTGGCTTACACGACCTGAGCCAAACAAACTTAACATACATAAATATATTTACTATTTTTGAAAAAATTACATATCATTAAGATTAAATTGTACGAATTCTAAAAATTACAAGTATAAAAAAATTACAATTCTAAAAAATTACATATAAAAAAGATACAAGAATAAAAAATTACATAAAGTTACAGTTTAGAAGAATAATTTTCGAATTCTATATTTTTGAGTTTTTCTTTTAATTCATCGCTTTAATCCTTCAAGCATATCAAGGTCTCAACGAGATCCGATGTAAGATTTTTCCATCGATCATCGAACACTCGTCCACCTGCACTAAAAGCAAACTCGAAAGCTACAGTAGAAACAATAGCTGTTAGTAAATCACATGTCATTTTAGAAAGAATTAAATATACGAACCGCGTTATTTTTCCACCAACCTAAAATGTCAAATAAATCATCACCAGGAAGTTGATAACGAGTGTCTAAATAAAGATCGAGTTCATTCCTATCGAAACCATAAGAATGCACATCACTATCAATTTTTTGATTAATGACAGTCATATTATTTAGTGGTTGTCCAAAATAGAAACTACCGCTAAAAGTAGACGTGGCATTAGACGAAGAAAATGAACAAGAAGTAGTAAATTTATGTTGGTAAGAAACAAACAAATTAAAAAGATCATTTCTTAATGAAGCAAACGAAACTACAGACATTAACTCTAAGTTACTAGAAATTGTATCAAGCATCAATTTACAATATTTAATTTTATATATAGGATGCATAATGCAAGAAAATAAAACAAATATTGGATATGTCAAACTATTATTTTTTAAATTTCGTTTTCATTTTTTCAACGATATCACAAATTCATTTACTTTTTTATATCTCTCGAAAGTACTTGTCAAGTTTACAAATATACGAAGAACAAGATGTGTAGTCGAGTAATAAATTTCCGAACATTTTTTGGTAGCTTAAAAAATAGTTTCAAAAAATCAAGAAATAAATTAGTCATATCACAACTACAATTATCTAAAGTAATACCCTGTATTTTTTTACTAATAAAATCATAAATAACATTCCAGTACAGTTTAACATGTTCTAACATTAAATAAGTTGAATTCTACATTGTTAATACATCTGTTTTTAATTTTCTAGGTCGGAGATTAGCCGCTTTATAAAATTATTTACACTCTTGTTGTCGGGAGTTAGAAGAAGTAATAAAAGAAATTACATTTCAAATTGCTTCAATATGCAGGGAAATAAAGTACATGTCATCTTTAGTAATTAAATTTAAAATATAACAAACACAACACCTTTGAAAAAGCGAAAATTGACAACTATCAAATTAAAATAATCTTTTCAATTGCAAAACACAAACATTATTAGCGGAAGCATTATCTAAAGTAATACTAAAAATTATATCTCTAATATTATATTCTTGTAAAATAGCTACAATGTATCGATGAATAGTTATTCTGTTATCATAATATTCACAATTACGAAATCCTAATATTCTTTTATGAAGTTGTCATTCCTCATCAATAAAATGAGAAGTGACGACTATCTATCCTAGTGCATTAGGTGCACTTCATAAGTCGGAAGTAATACAAATACAATTAATAAGTAGATGCGAAAATAATGCAATTAACTCATTTTTCATATTATTGTATATAGGGGTGGATAGTCAACATTAAAATTGGTTCTGTTATAAATGTTGTGGAGGAGAAACAAATTCATTCCACGTATATGATCATGATGACCATCCCTCGGAAGAAGATTATATGTAATCATTTGGTGAATAAGGCGAGCTTCTATGTTAAGGTCACTACCTTTAGGTCGGGAAGGAAGAGATGTATCCGGATTTTTCACAATCATTCTCAGAAAGAAAGTATAAGTACTATTCTTGACAAATGGATGCTCAACAAATGACTCATAGTAGCAGAATGCACGCTCATTGTCCCTGCATTTCAGTAGATCATTGATTTTGCGGGAATAGTCTAATTGTATAGAATAGTCTAATTGTATTTTCAAAATATGGACCAGGAAATTAAAACAAAGTGGTCAATCCTATACAATTTAACAAATTGTAGATGTCTAATCCAGTAAGATAGTGTTATTCAAAAAGACGACTAGGAATGATTGACTTATATTGAAAATCAGACTGATAAGCGTTTTTAGACTTCATGTTTGCAAACAAATGTTTATCAAACACTTCGATTATGGTCGGTATGTCACTATTTGAAATCATTTTCTGCTTTTTATTTTTAGAGCGGGATTTGGATGGAGATGTCATGATTTTGAATTTAGTACGAGTTAGATGACTTTTCTCAGATAGTAGAGATGCGACAGGAAGATCTTAGAGCTCTAGAAGAGAATAGAGAAGTATATCAATTACTAGGAATTGAAGCGCTGAGGCAGGGCAGTACCCCAGGAGCTAAATCTCATAGTCGTGAAATTTTATCTGAGATTAGGATTTCCGTCTCTATTTTGTAACTTTAAAAGCGACGTGATCGACACCTTAGTGACGTGGTCGACACCTTGTAGTTGCGGTCGACACCTTGTATTTGCAGTCGACACTTGTGTGTGTCAGTCGACACTTTGCCCATCGAATATAACAATTATTAGTGATCGTTATAATTTATTTACACTTTTATTTTTTTTAGTTTGATATGTAAACCAAACAAAACCAACCCAACTCAAACTGAAACCGTTTGGTTTAGGTCAAAATATTTTTTTTTTTTTGGGTTGGGTTTTGGGTTTTCCTTTTAACTGAAAATCTATTTGGGTTGGGTCGGTCGGGTAAAAACCCGACCCAACCCAAACATTTGTAGGATCGAGATTAACTTAAGGGGGGTGTGAATTAGGTTAACTAAACGTTTTAAAGACTAACTCAAATTCGTGCGAATTGTTTAGTTATTTCCAAACTCTAGTGCGGAATTCTTAAGCAAATAACTAAGAGTTTAGAGTAAAGAGAATGACACCGGTTTGGTAATGAGGTTCGGCCAACCTTGCCTACGTTCGCGCTTCAAGGTACCTCCTTAAAGATTTTTCTCGCTCAAACTTTGAGTTTCACTACAATTGACTTACGAGTGTCAGTCAAACATTTTGACTCTTTTCTTGAAGGAGCGTCACCCCTTTTACAATGATCGTTCACAAAGAAACAAATACAATTTGTACGGTTGTAAAAAACTGACTCACTCAATCTCAAGAATGATATACAAGTTTAGTAGTAGGATTTGAGAGAGTAAAAAGTCTGAGAAGAATTTGGCAGCACTTTGGCGTAGTTTTCTCTCATTAGAAATCTTCTTGTTAAAATGAGCTTGCTTCATCTATTTATAGGTTGCTGCTGAGCTGCCGAATTGGGTCGACACATTGTTGTTGGGGTCGACACATGCACTATCCATTATACACAGCGAAGATATAGCCGTTGAATATTTTTTGTCCGTTGGTGCTGATAGGTCGACCTAACTTTTTGTTGCGGTCGACATAAATTCTTCCCTGGAATCTTTGAGGACGACACAACCTTTTGTGCGGTCGACATAACCCTGAAGGATCCGTCTCTAGAAAATCTGGGGTCGACACAAGTAGGTTGGGTCGACATATTTTGAATGTTGGAGTCGACATGTAAAGTGCAGGCTCAGCTTTGAGGGGTCGACACATAGATTATGATAAGGTCGACACAATGTCTTTTTTAGGGTCGACACAGACAATTTGGATGGGTTGACACATTTGCACGCTGCACTACATTTTGGGTCGACACAAGTTATATAGGTGGGTCGACACAATTTGGAAGACTCGGTCTCTGTTTTGAACAGGGGTCGACATAATACGCTGTGGGTCGACACAAAGTGTTTATCGTTAAGCTTCTGGATTTTACAAGGGTCGACACAAGGAATTATGGGTCGACACAAAAACACTGCATATACTTGATATTTTTGCAGCACTTAAACAAATTGTTAGACTTTAATTGTACCATTCAAAGAGAGTATTTCTCATGAATGATTAAGTCTGATTTAAACATTGTAAAGTAGTTTAATTTATCTTTCATGCTTATCTTACATAGTTATCATAAAAAATAATTGATTGCTTTAAAAAATACTTTTAAAGCCAACAACCTTGCCCACCCCTAATTGTATATTTTAATGATGTCGTCTCGCAATGTACTACAAAGAATTTGTCTAAAACTAGAGTTAAAGTATTTCCTCATAAATTGTTCAATGACACCGCGTATGATCTCTCGTTTGCTCGTGTGCGTGACATTTTTTATAATATCGACCAATAGTGCTACTGGTAGATTTTTATGCATAGTGTTTTGCACAATATTTGTGTGCCCTAGTTTCTAATTTTCTCCATATTTGTATTTCTTTCAATTCAAAATATTTTCAAACATCCGACGTTTTAGATTTTTTAGATTTCGGTTAAGATGTGGATGCATGTGCAGATGTGTTACCAATAGAAAATGCAGGATTACTAGATCTAATTTCTTGAATGTCGTCATCATTAGAAAGAAATGATTTAAATTGTATGTAGTGTGCATCCATATTGATATAAATTAATAACAAGTAAAATTTTAAATTGATATCATTAACTAATTACTCGATGATAACTTGTACGTGATAATAAATATTTGTAATTCTACTATTACGAGTCATGCAAAATTAAAAAAAAAATTAGTTCACAATGCACATTAATATTAACGATAATTTCACAAATTAATTGTACACATACCTCGATAACTAATTACTAATTATTTGAATAACAATCAAATACACTAGAAAAATTACTTGGTAAAGTGAGGAGAGTGTGAGAGAATTTAAGAGAAATCGGTAAAAAATTTCTATTCTCCTATCCCCTTTTATAATACCCGAAGAGCTTCAATGCGACGATGATATGCAGACGACGATTTTGACGCGACGACGATACGCAGACAACCGCGATGGCCGACGACGGCGACGCGAGGCGAGTTAGGAAGGGAGGAATTGAGCTCGCTCGCTCGAGCCCCTGAGCCTGGAGGTCGAGCTCGAGTCATGCTCGCCTCCTGGACTTGAGTGTGGCTCGGTTCGACACTGTAGAGGGAGCCGGCTCTAATCTCTAGTTCATTTTGGATAGTGCACGTGTGAATGTACTTCCATTCTTGTAGTTACAATCTTAGCATTGACCGTACAACTTCAGCTTGTCAACTTCCTTCGGTTCTTCCCTGTAACACATGTCAAGATTTGCTGAATGCTCATTTCTCATTGAGTCTTTCCCTTAAATAGGAATAAACTTGAATACAAATCCCTAATTATTAGCTAGAAGATTGTCCTAAAAATGGAAAACTATATACTCCTTTAGTGGCAGGTTGTCTAGCTAGCTGTAATCCTAATTATAGAAAGTTATTTACAAAGATACGTAATAGCTATATAGGAAAATAATTACAATTATATAATAACCATACTAACATCCCCCCTCAAATTGATGTTGCACGATCAAGGAGCATCAATTTGCCAACAAGAAATTGATGTCGTTGACGAGTCATAGATTTGGTAAATATATCAGCAAGTAAAACAATCTCAGAACATGCAGCGGACATAGCTCGATATTCAGACTCAGTAGAAGATTTGGAAACTCGGTCTTGTTTCTTATTCTTCCAAGAGATCAATGAATCTCCAAGAAACATACACCAACCGATGACAGAACGACGAGTCTCCGGACAGCCAGCCCAATCAACATCACTGAAAGCCACAAGCTGAAGAGGAGAACCGATAGGAAAGAATAAGCCACGATTGGGGAGCCTAAAAGATATTTAATGATGCGACGAACAGCCACCAAATGGAGATGACGAGGAGCATGCATGAATTGACTGACTTGTTGTACTGCAAATGATATATCAGGTCTGGTAATAGTAAGATAATTCAAGCTACCAACTAATTGGCGAAATAAAGTCGGATCAGAAAGAGGATTGCCTATCTCGCTACTATACTTCACATTCAATTCTAATGGAGTGTCAACCGGAGATGAATCTTGAAGGCCTGCCAAAGTGATCAAATCTTGAATATATTTGTGCTGGTGTAAAAATAGACCAGAAGAATCCGAACGAACTTCTAATCCTAAGAAATATGTAAGAGTACCAAGATCCTTCATATGAAAAGAATCCTGCAGATATTGTTGAATCTGATGAATCAATGATGAGTCACTTCCGGTGATAACTATGTCATCGACATAAACAAGTAGAAGAACAATACCAGTTGATGTCTTACATAAAAAAAGTGAGGAGTCATACTTGCTTTGTACAAAAGAGAACTGCAGCAAGGTGGACCGAAACTTGTCAAACCACGCCCGTGGTGCCTGTTTAAGACCATATAAAGATTTTTTTAATTTGCACACTACACGAGTAGAAAAAAACAAGCCTGGTGGAGGTGTCATATAAATGTCCTCTTTTAGATCGCCATGGAGAAAAGCATTTTTGACATCCATTTGATGAAGAGACCATTGTTTAGAAGCAGCAATAGCCATAATAGTACGCACTGTAGTCCTTTTTGCTACTGGAGCAAAAGTCTCCTCATAGTCAACCCCATACTCTTGTTTGTTACCAAGAGCAACCAATCGAGCTTTGTATCGATCAAGAGTTCCATCAGAACGAAGTTTGACTGAGAAAACCCATTTACATCCAATAGTCTTAATAGCAGGAGGGCAAGAAACAATATCCCAAGTGTGATTCTCTTGAAGTTCCTGAAGCTCATCTTGCATAGCTTGCCGCCAACACTCATGTTTTGAAGCTTGAGAATAACATGAAGGAACAAAAATATCAGATAAAGTGGCAGAAAAGCCATACCAGTCAGGAGGTCGAGATGCTCTGCTAGATCGTCGAATAATAGGCTCTGAAGGAACAATCTCAGAACAAATCTCAGAGTCAGATCCTAGATGAGGCGTAGGTGACGGTTCAGTATCGGGAAAAGGCAATGTTGGTGGACGACGGTCATACACAAACCCAGGTTTAAAACGAATAGGAGAAACAGATAAATCCTCAAAAGTAGGCAGAATAGAAGAACCAAAAGAGGATTTAACGCTCATAGGAAAGAAATATTGATTTTCAAAGAAAATAACATTTCGAGAAACACAAAATTTGTTAGTATTGGGATCATAACAAACGTAGCCCTTTTGAGAAAGACTATAACCCATAAACGCACATTTAACAGATTGAGCAGAAAGTTTATGGCATTCATGAGAAGGTAAATGAACAAAACAAACACAACCAAATGGATGTAAATTATGATAGCTAGGATGCTGATTATAGAGACGAAAGTATGGAGAGTCAAGATTTAAAACATGAGATGGTAATCTATTAATCAAATAGACTGCAGTAGATAATGCTTCAACCCAAAATTTAGAGGGAACTGAGGACTCGAGCAATAAAGTTCTGGTAACATCTAGGAGATGACGATTTTTACGCTCCGCAACCCCATTTTGTTGTGGGGTATATGGACATGAACGTTGTGAAACAATGCCTTTTGTTTTTAGAAAATTATGAAATTCATGAGACATATATTCTCCACCAGAATCAGTTCTTAATATTTTAATACAAGTGGAAAATTGTGTCTCAACATAAGTTAAAAAATCTTTAAAGACAAGGAAGACATCAGATTTGGAACGAAGAAAATATACCCAAGTATATCGACTATAATCATCAATAAATGTGACAAAGTACTTGTAGTGAGCATGAGAAATAATAGGCGTGATGCCCCAAACATCGCTATGAATAACATCAAAACATTTCACAGCTCGACTACCAGGGGAAGCAAAAGGAAGAGTTTTACTTTTGCTTAGTTTACATGTGGAACAGTCAAAAGAGATATGAGAGAAATGATCTTTATTTCCCAATAAACCAGAAGTCTAAAAATGAGACAAAATAACCGAATTTGGATGACCTAACCGTTTATGCCATACTTCACTCTTACAAGCCATAGTAGTACAAGAAAAGGAAGAAATACTTGGAGGAGAAAAAAATAAGTGAGAATAATCGGCCAACCTTCGCGAGTACCGTCCCCGTCACCTGATCCTGCACAAGACATCCATCACGAGAAAAATGTACGTCATAGTTATTTTCCACCAATTGACCAACAGAAACAAGCCTAGTAGCGAGCTTTGGAGTTACAAAAATATTTTTGAGATATGATGTAAGATCCTCAACCTTAGTAATAGGTAATGTATTGCCATTAGCAATTTGAATTTCTGCGGAACCATGATACTTACGAACATTTTTAAGCATGGTAGATGAGTTGGTCATGTGATTTGAAGCACCAGAATCAACCAGCCAAAATTTAGAAGACGAAATATCATTACCTTGTAATCCCAAGGCAGAGAAGGCAGAGATAATCATTTGTTGCACCATGTCAGAAGTAAGAGCCACAGGTTCAGCAGCAGAATGAGTAGAAATAGCTGGAGCCGCAAAGTTATGTAAACTACCAATGTTGGTTTTTCGATTTTGAGGTCGTGTGGGGCACTCTTTTATAATATGTCCTTGTTGTTTACAATAATTGCAGTACTTCTTTTTGCAATAGGTAGCAATATGCCCATATTCTTTACAGCTATAACATTGAGTTTTGCTCATATCTCGATTCTTCCTTGTTCCTTGAGCCGCAAAGGCAACTGTGACAGCATTCTCTGATTGGAAAGCACTTTGTGTAAGAAGACGTTGTTCTTCACGTAGGGTTCACCAAAACAAATGTCCAAAGATGGTGAAGGTTGTCGACTCGTTAAATTGGAGCGAACAACCTCAAACTCAGATCTTAATTTCATAAAAAATTGATCTCTCTTGCTTTGTTCATGAATGTCTTGAATTATGGAAAGAGATGCAGCAGGTACCTTAGCATAAACAATGTTAGTAAATTCAGCCCATAAGTTTTGAAAACCAGAAAAATATTCCTAGATGGACAGATTTCCTTGAGAGTAATTAGCAATATCGTTTTCTAATTGAAAACGTCTGGCAGTATTGTCTTGATTATACACCTGTTTTTAAATAATCCCACATGGTTTTTGCAGTCTTATACGACCGCAAATTAGGAACAATAAGTGGATCAACATACCCTAAAATCCAACTCATTACCCGAGCATCCTTAACTTTCCATTGAAGCAATTCCTTTGGATCCGTAGGAGCTGAATCACTGCCATCTACATGTCCCCATAAATCTTTTCCAGTAGCAAATAATTGAAACTGAAATTCCCAGACAGAATAATTCTTTCTAGTAAAGCGGACATGAAAGATTTCAAAATTATTCGAAGTTGTCATCTTGAGAGAAACAATAAATACCACGAAGAAAAAAATATATCAGAAGGTCAGGGAGCAAGAGAAACTGATCAGCAAGGAAAATAGGGCAGCTAGGCAGCAAATAGAAATTCAAAACCAGAAGCAAACAGTAAACTACTGTTTATCAGCAGCAGTTAGCAATCGAACCAAAACAAAAAAAAGCGAGAGCAGCGAACCGAAAAGACGTAAACCCAGAAGACGAAACCCAGGAGTGCAGCGATCACTTAGCTGCGAATGATAATTCAAACACGGACTAGAAATTGAGTTGATAGCTCTGATACCATGTCAAGATTTGCTGAATGCTCATTTCTCATTGAGTCTTTCCCTTAAATAGGAATAAACTTGAATACAAATCCCTAATTATTAGCTAGAAGATTGTCCTAAAAATGGAAAACTATATACTCCTTTAGTGACAGGTTGTCTAGCTAGCTGTAATCCTAATTATAGAAAGTTATTTACAAAGATACGTAATAGCTATATAGGAAAATAATTACAATTATATAATAACCATACTAACATGTATTACAGTCTAAGTTTTGTTTTCGCCTTCAGATTAATCCGCATAATCAACTGGAATGGATAAGGGACAATGTTGGTGAAAATTGTTCTTAAACGGAGTCGGAAAATAACAAATTAGGTATGTTAATGCACGTAGAGCTGTAAAACGATGGTAATAAAGGTTAACATAGCTTCAGTTTTCACTTGTCAAACTCTGATCCCCATTTTAGAGTGTAGCTATTCCTCCAAATTCCTATCCAGTGGTACTTATACATTTATCAACATGGTAAGAAACTTGGATTATTTGGATCACTGAAGCAGTTATTTATAGGGATGAAAAATAAAGTTTGATTGTTAAGTTTAAAATGAACCCTTTAACGCTGATGGTAAATTGCCCATAGACATCTGCATTCGTGCAAGTTGTCGTGCCTTCTTGGCAACTATGAAGCCAAGAATGAAGATTTATCTAGCATTGCTGCTTTCTTTGAGAAGGTGCAAGGATGATTCCATCTCAAAAGGGTTGGCAGTTTAAATTATTTATTTTCTTAATATTAATTTACTCACTGAACTATGATGGTAATTATGTTGAGCTCTTTGAATTTGAAAGTTATTGATTTGATACACACTACAAAATTTACCATAATTTTAATAAAATCATTATTATTTTTTATTAATTTTACGATGTTAATCAATTTAGATTGCATATTCCATCAATTAATGGTTCTAAAAATTAGAGGACAAATTTAAAAAAACTTTTGAGTTTTGAGAAAAAATCCCATGTTTTAAAAAAAAATAATTCTGCCTTTTAAATTCAAGATTTTAGACCTATTTTCTCAAATTTGATGTTTTTTTTTATATTTTAATCCTAAAAGTTATAAATTAGTGATAAATTTTATTTTGTATGAGATTAATTGAGTTAAATAACAATATAAATTTATTATTAAAGGTTCTTGTGTTTTTTTGCAAGTGATTAAATTAATTAAATTGATGGATATTTTAAAATTAATGAAAAATGTGATAAGTGTGAAATTCAAGATATATATTGATAATTTTGAATTTTGAGATATTCAATTCATCTACCACTGTAGCTTAGGAGATAAATGATAAAATGGGACAAACTTGGTATTAAGCAGTAAAATTACCAGAGTATGTATTACGGTAAACACGTCGGTTTTAAGAAATGCAAATCCACGTTAAAACAAATCAGCCTGCATCGTCCTCACAGCACGGTCACATTATGAGCTCTGAACTTCCACACTTTGAGCACTGACTCCCATCCTTGGACGTTGCTCCATCAACTCTGCCGGCTCTGCTCCATTGACACCGCCGGCCTGGCCCTTGTTGTAGGCCGCGACATGCACGCCGAGAGCGGCTCTGCCGGAGGGGTCAAGGTTGCTGGACCAAGCGGCATCCCACTCCACTGCTTTTGCTGTACTGCAAGCTACACTTGCTCCTCCGGGGACGGTGAGCCTGGCCGAGTTCTGCCCAAACAAACAACGATTATACTTCTACTACCCGGTCTGGACCAAAAGTAGTATTCTTACCTGCGGGAAGAACCTCTCAAAGATCATTCTGTAGTAGTAAGCCTCCTTCGTGGAGGGCGTGTTGTGGGGGAAAATATGCGCCGCATTAAGCATCATTTTATCACTCACCTGAAAGTGTTCGTGAGAGGGATTAATCATTTGATAAACTAATCTTGCCTCTCACCCAAAATTTATGAGAAAGAGTGGATGGGTGCGTGACTACATGTTGAGAAGCATGAGCTTTGAGGCCGTCAATCCAGCTATAACCAACACCATCACTGAATTGTTCTTTTTGTCTGTACAGAATATGCTGCAAGGAAGAACCAGGATAGGAGCGTAAGTATGTGAGGGATAAGCGTGATCTCAGTGCATTGGGGAGGCAGACCTTTGGGAGATAAGGGTGATCTTCATCGTCAAAAGCCTTTCTAAGTACCCATTTCTCCATATGTCCTTCTTCTGGTTTAATCTGGAGATTCGAGTTGAAGATGTTATTTTTCCTTCTGAACAGAGAGGGGAGATATAGCACATAATCTGCTTACCATCTTCCAAGATGGGTCGATTGCCATTGCAACATCAATGAATTCTTTGTCCAAAAAGGGAACTCGAGCTTCCAATCCCCAAGCAGAGGTGGACTTGTTGGCTCTCAAACAATCGTACATGTGCAAAGCTTTTATCTACATCCACAGACAATACCATCATTCTTAAAACTGTGATAATGGTTGTTAATTTGATTGAGTATTGAACCAATCACTTACCTTACGACATGTTTCATGATGGAACTCTTCCTTGTCGGGTGCCTTGTGGAAATACAAGTACCCGCCGAAGATTTCGTCGGAGCCTTCTCCAGAAATCACCATCTTCACGCCAAGTGACTTTATCTTACGCGACATCAAAAACATAGGAGTACTGGCTCTGATAGTCGTGACATCGTATGTCTCGATATGGTAGATAACATCTTCAATGGCATCGATACCATCCTGCATCGTAAGATAAATATTTTAATCATGAAAAGCCATAATAAGCATCTCTAACTCAAGGACATAAGACACAGTTCGTATGTTTGCACCTGAACCGTGAAATGGAACTCATGGTGCACCGTGCCCAGATAGTCTGCAACTTCTTTTGCAGCTTTCAAATCAGGCGAGCCCTGATCAAGGAGGAAACTTGCAGTATGAGAAAGCAATTAACTGTAAAAAATCTAGTGAAACATAAACTATACCTCTAACCCGACACAAAAGGAATGGAGTTGTGCACCCCAATTCTTGGAAGCCTTGGTGCCAGCCAAGTAACGGGCGGTGACAGATGCAACCAACGAGGAATCTAGGCCCCCAGAAAGCAGAACACCGAAAGGGACATCAGTCATTAGTCTTTTGATCACGGCCTGTGCATGTCACAGTTGATATAATATTAATCAAAGTGACAAAGAATTGGTCGTGATGAGTATTACATGAGAGTGAACTCAGAGGCATAGTATCCGAACTCACTCGTTCAAAAGTGCGTCTCAAGACGAGCGGATCATATGGGGTCGAGGGAATGGAGTCGCTGAACCAAGATGGATTATACCATTGCCTGAATCCCCCCTCTTTGCTAGAGTAGAGATGACCGGGCGGGAAGCTCTCGAAATGTTCGCAGTTGTCATTCAAACCTTTCATTTCTGATGATATCCAGACCGAGCCTGAAGAAAGTGATGAACTTGTTTAGTGAATCGTGGTTAATTCAAAGAGAAAAGTACAAAAACCAAGAGCAAGGTCAGGAGAATCGCCATCGAGTCCCCAGCCAATATAGAGGGAAGTTATTCCTATTGCATCACGAGCAACTATGAAGCTGTTGTCTCGAGTGTCCAGCAGCACAAATGAGAACATCCCATCAAGCATGTCCACAAAATTCACCCCAAATTCTTCGTACTGCACATACATAGACACAAATATGGATAAATCTCAAAGTAAGGTCCATTGGGAGATTAGATGAATAAGGACATTGAGACTAGTTAAACGCGAAAGTTACGACGAAAGGCGAGTAAAGCAAGAGCTTGGCTACCCACCAAATGGGCAATAACATCGCAGTCGCTGCCAGTATGAAACTTGTGATTTGATAATTTCTTCCTGAGCTTTTCATGGTTGTAAATTTCTCCATTTACCTGATTTTTTAGCATTCTTTTTCGTCATTCCGGATATGATGAGAGTTAAGAATATATCTAATCTTACAGTGACAACAATAGACTTGTCCTCGCTGTAGAGTGGTTGATCCCCAGAAGCGGGATCTATGATTGCCAGCCGTTGATGAGCGAGAAAACAGTCTCCATGCTGGTAGAGCCCACTCCAGTCGGGGCCCCGGTGCTTCAATCTGTCAACACATCAACACCAATTGCCATTCTGCAAAAACAAACGAAACTCGCACCCACAAAAACACCCTCCCTCTCTCTCTCTAAAACTTTGTCTTACTTTTAATTAAAAAACAAGGCATGTGGGTTTCGAAAGTAGAGAAGTTGACTCATCGAAGAGTTTTTCCTGTCTCTTCCATTCGATTAAAACAGCAAAGGAAAAGGCAGAAATTCCAACGTCGAAGCATATGCAAGTTTTCTAAGAGGTAAGTACAATAATGCACAGTGTGATGAAAGTGGGACAACCCCACAACTAATCTAAAATTTAGATGGCAGTTTTAGAGGCGACCCAGTTGTCGTCATTATAGTCTGTCTTCTTCTATACTTTAAACGAAAAATCTACGTCCCCAGACTATGTTCTGCGAGAAAAATGAATTCACAGCGAATATATGCACGCACGAATGTAAATATTTTGAATTCTGCTACTCAAAACAACTGACAAGCAATCAAAGAATCAAGGAGATACGTTTGAGGCAATAAATAGCGAAGAAAGTTGCATCTTTGGTTTAAATCCAGAACCAACTACCGAGTTTCACCCTTATTTCATATAAGTTTCCGAACGATGCACCGCTGTTAAAACCGAAAACAGTAAATAAAAGCAACGAAACAGCATTTCTCCCTATTTTCCTTCAAACTAATTCTCGATCCAACGAAATAAACCTCGTGAATTTTCATCCCATAACCACTGTTCCCGAGAATAAGATCGAAAGTGCACGACTGAAAAAGAAGCAGAAATTAAAAGAGAATAAAAATATACCTGCGGGAAAGCTCGAGAACGCGAGCTCTTTTGGTCTGCGAGTCATCAGCGCAACCAAGTACGGCAAGGATTCCACACATACTGAACTCCGGTAGCTGGCTTTGGAAAAAACAAGGAGAAGAGGAAGAATGAGAGAGAGAAGGGAAGAGCGATCAAAGGCGAGCAGAAAAGATGATTAGATAGCGGAGCGAAGAGAGGGAAGCGGGAGTTTGAAAGGTGTTTGCGAAAATGCGGAGGAACGCAGAGGGAATGAAGAGAGCGAGAGAGCAGCGACTCTACGTACACTGTAGTAAGTCCATGCTCCTAGTCGTTATCATCGCATCTTCTGCCACGTATTTACTGTTCAATACACGACGTCGTATGCATTTGTTCCCCCTTGCTGGGTCCGGTCCACCCTGGCCCATCGCCTATTCCTTCTATCTTTCAGCCACGTGTAAATCCTCCATCCAATTGAATTAAATCTTGCTCCATCCTGATTATTTTCATCGTTTGAGATGCTCTAATGTTTGTCCCATTTAATTGTACGAGGAAAAAGAAGCTGACCAAACCCACGACGTCGTGGGATGTGAACAATTAGTTTTATGTAACTTGGACTTTTTATTCTTTCGTGTTGGTGATGTACGCCATATGCCATGTATGTCAAGACCTCTAACTCAGGAGCTCATTTTGGGCGACCATCTTACACTGTTCACTTGTAATTTTTGCAACTTACTTTGCTTCAGTGTTGTGAAAGCGTAGTCAAATAGAAGTTAGAATTTTGATGATCAATGATTACATAAAATAATGTAAAAGATATTTCTATCATAAAAGAATACTCCATAAGTAGTTATTATTATCCAATTAATATGTGACATGTGTCCACGTTCTAGAACGTTACATGCCTATAAATATTCGTATTATTAAGTTAACAAATGGGGATGGTAATATAATTCTTTCAACGTTCACTCTCACACCCATCTCCCTACGATTCTCTAGAAGCCTTAGAATGTTGCATGGGAATTTAGCGAAAGGTGGACAAATCAACTTCAAGGAATCTAGTACGTTCACTTCTCGTTCCAACCTTCTCCATTGGTGTTAGCATGCATGTTTCTTCTACAACTTTAGCTTTCTTGGGGTGTGGAGCAAAAACCCATGTGATAGAGTAGCATACTGAAGCTTAATCTGGCAGTCACTTGTTAAACATTGCAAACGGGTAGGGATACAATTTTGTGAGTTTGAGAGTTCTGTGATTGAAATGTATGTACAAAATTCATGAACTAGGACGTGGTGGGTGACAAAAATGTTTGTTGGGAACCGAATGAAACAATTTTCCTACCTTAAAAGCAGTTTAGCTAGAGCTACGTCCTCAACGACCTCTGCAAATTTAGAAGACCAAGTGCCTCTCATGTAAGACTTTAAAATTTTATTTGATCTAACATTAATTTAGATCAATATGCGAAATAATAAATACCTCCAGCCATTGACGATAAACTGAGACAACCGCTTTATCTTCTTGAAGAATCGCTTCTAAACCTTAATATTTCTCTATTGATGGTGTAATTTTCGTATGAGAAAATAGACTTAGAGGAACTTCAATGCCAACCTCTATATATAGATTCTTTCCATCAAAGGGTATATATGGAGGGTTATGAATGGACAGTCACCACAATCGTCTCTATTGGCGAATAGTTACTTTATTTGCGACTTTTGAAAATCGGACCACAATATTGACAATATACATAAGGTGAACAAACTTTGATCGACCTCAGGCTAAAGGGAACCGTAACCACCACAAAAAGGGTTGGCTTTGAGAGCTTGGCACGAGGTCCCCGTACAGAAACCGTTGGCTAAGTGCAGATGATTGGCGCCTGGCAGGACTTAATTGGTTGTCGCGTCTCTTCTCTTGTCCTAAGCTTGGATGTGGGCAGATCAGAATGTGGAGATGAGAGGACTCAAACCACATGCATGCAAAGAGATGTCACGTGTAGACCGCGCACGTGTAATGTATCACTCGTCCATTTTTCATTTGCGTAAAATAGAAGAATGAATAATGAAATATCAGGCAATACTTTTCTCTTGTCTTTAAATGCGAGTTATTCAAATTATTTGTAATTTATTGCCTTAACTACAAGTTGGACAACGTTAGTTCCAAATACAAACGGTAAAAATTGCATAAATTTCTTTAAAAACTTTGAAATTGTTCCTTCAACAAATTCAAGTAGTTGACAAATGATTTATAGAGTGCAACTTAATTTTCCTTAATTTTTTTCATGAATTATTGAAATCAAGAAAGACATAGTCGTAATATTAACAAGAATAATTAATTAGAAGACTGTCGAATCTCATAGCCAACAATATCATCATAAAGCTGAACCCTTGAACTAATCCTATCGGACGGAATTAAAATTCATGGGTTGCTTTGTTTCGGGGTGGCTGGGAGGGCATGGATAGTCTGAATCAGTATTGGAATGAATCTAAAATAAAATTATATAATACAATGCAGTTCTGATTTTGACAGTCCAATTCTATATTTAAAAAATGCATAAAAAAAAAATTATATATTTAAATTTGGTTTTGAATCATTAATTAAATTTGAAATCGATTTTTGAGTTTATAACAAATTTCATTTAATTTTTGTTCAGATTTTATCTGAATTTAAATCTTTTTTACTTATGAATCAATTTTAGTTTTAGGATTTTTTAAAATTAGGACCAAAACTAAATTAAAAAATTTTGGTCCATTTTTGTTTATACTTCTTCTTATGGCCCTATAGTTGAGGACTATTTTGTTAATAAATGTAGTGCAAGGTGGGATCTGTAAAAGCCATCCTTAAGTTTTGACCTCATTATAAAATTACAAGAAATGAAACATGGACGGCAATGGGCATGGACCCTTTTGCTTGACCTAAAATCACAACGTTTGTATTTGTTTGGGCAAATTACCTATAATACCTTGTATTATAGGGTATGTTGCAACTTTTACGTTGAACTAAAAAACATTTCATTCAATACGTTGAACTATCAGAAAACTATATTTATAACATTCCGTTTAAAATCTGGGTTGATTGTAACGGAAATGGGCCACGTGCAAAGCACGTGGCGTGAGGTTAACAGTTCGTCAAAAGAATACTGTTAACCTATTCGAGGAACGCGAATTTCGTTCCTCAGTCGAAGAAACGAGATTAGGTTAAATTAACTTTGCCGCATCACCAAGCTCGAAGGCAAATTCCCTTTGGCGAATACTGTTAACTTATTCGAGGAACGCGAATTTCGTTCCTCAGTCGAAGAAACGAGATTAGGTTAAATTAACTTTGCCGCATCACGAATCCCCTTTGGCGAATCATCTCCACTGCTGTACCAACGTCAAATTTGTCGTTGTTTTTCGACCTGTCTGACCTTGTTTTTCGACCTGCTGTATCAAGCGTCTCTGTTTGTCGAAGTCGATCGTCGGCTAGAATTTACTCGACAGTAAGTAAAAATGACCGTTGTTTGCCGGTTTAAATAGTTTCTGGAAATTGGACGTTTGATTTTATTTTCTGGTTATGTACATGTTTTTAAATGTTTGATTTTGATTTCGTTGTTTGCCTTGTTCGATTATGAAAATATTCTGAATTGGATACTCCAGTTATGAGAAACTTGTTCATTTCCGTTACAATTAACTTGAATTTTAAATAGAAAGTAATAAATGTAGTTTTTCGATAATTTAACATATTGAATGAAATATTTTTTAATTTAACGTAAAAGTTGTAACATACCGTATAGTAAAGAAAGTAATTTGCCCTATTTGTTTTTCTGAATTTGATTTCCATCTCTCGGCTCGCTGCACTCGCTCAGGCTCTCTTGTCCGCTGACCCATTTGTCAGATTCATTTCATTTTCCTTTTTTTGGGGTTTTCTTCGTTTAAATCTCGGACCAGCGTTGGCCTCCTTCATTTTGCCATTTCTGTACAATCATGAATTGGGTTCAGCGCAAGCTTTACCTATCCCATGTCGTGCTTGGACTCTGCATGTTGGATTTGTGGGACGTTGCCTATTCAGTATTTTCTCTGGCTCACTCTTAGCCCCTTAATATTTGGTCATGATTTCTCTTGTCCTGTTTGATTCTGTTCCTACATACCCGAAGAACCAGATTGTGCGATTTGAGCTATTTTACTGGTTTAGAACTAGGTTTTTCATAGATTGTTGCGCGAGATTTCGAAATTTTTACTGGTTTTATTATCTTTTAGACTGATCTTACTGCATATGTTACTTCACTTATATGATCTAGAATCAAAATTATAGCTTTTGTACTATGTGTAGGTAAAAAAAACCAACAGATCCAGTTGGATTCCCTTGATTCTTTTCTTCTGCTTGTTTCCCTTTGTTTTGATTGTCAGTCTCTGATTCGAATCAGATACTTTGGTGATAGTTCTGATGTGGTATCTTCCACAATGTCTCACGATATATAACGGTGCTTTAACAGATAACACAAATAACTTAGTAGCTGTCTTTCCTTTCTTGTTTGGCATTGTTAGCTTTAAACTTTAATTGTACCTTCAACCCAAAAAATTAAGTAATTATTTCATTCCAGCTAAAGCTTTGGCAATCATTCAACGTACTTAAGCAAAATTGTGTTTTCTTTTTATGACAATTATACTCGGAGAACTGGGGACTCAGAAGTGAGAAGTGCTTTTGTAATTTGCCTTCTTTCTTGCCAATGTTCATGCTTTTAATTGTCAATTCATTTCGGAGACCAGTACTTACTGACGACGGTATTGAATGGCATTGTGGAATAATTAGGAATAAGATTTGAAGATCTTATTGAGAATATATTACTCAATTGGAAATTAATTTGGAGTGATGAATATTTTGAATAGTAACGAGACAGTAAGCTCATGAATGACCTGGATCATTGCACTTGATCCAAAAACATAAATGTTCATTTTGGTTAGTGGATTTGCATCTGTTCTGATCAGTTGATGAAAAATATTCGTTTAGCCATTAGTTTATGAAAAGTGTTTTTGTAATAAACAACAAGCCCTTAGATGCACTTATAATAAATAGAAAACCACATTGCTTTAATGCACTGTTGCAAGTTCATGTTTTTGTTATTTCTTATTTAAGATTGGAAGTGTGATTTAGAAAGTAAACAAAGGGATATCTTCAAATCTAATCTTTGTTCGTCTAGCGATAAACTTTCAATGCTTTAAATGTGCTTCCAGTTAAGCCGCACATTGTATTATGAATGGGTCTAGAGCATTTTTTTAGGTCGACTCGGGCGTCCGATAGTTGACTTGAGTCTTTGGCTAAGCCCAAAGCAAATGAGCTTAACGTGGTCACTCAAGTTATGCAAAACATGTCCCCTGGACGTCCGAAATAGGGTCAGTGCATCCGTATCGAACGTCTGAGGAGCCCAAAATTTATTTTTTTAAAACTTAGACCCAAATCGGGCTAATTTATTCAAAACTCGGGCCCAAATTGGGTTTTGATCCTTTTTGTTTTTGCTTTGTTCTGCTCTAGTGTTACCAGCTATGTCAGTTCAACAACACACTGGGAATGAGAAATCGTGTGTTTGACACGCCAGTGACTTTGCTGATGGGGAATTAAAAGATGAGCTTTTCTGCATTAGATTTGCATCAGTTGAGAGTGAGTATTTTTGGAAAATGACTTGAATTCATGTGTTCTTACTTAATCCTCTGTACTTTGGTCTCAAGCTAACTTCTTACTCGCTGCTCTTTAGTGTAAATTAACTAATTTCGGAGTCAGTCTTTAAAATTCTCTACTTAACGTAATGAAGAAGTCTGAAGAAGATGTGCAAGGATATTCTTATTCCTAAGCTGATCATAATTTAGGTGGTGATTTTCGCCTTGTTCTTCCACATTTTTTGCTTAGTAGTTATTTAAAATATCGCAATCAAAGTAATATCATACAAGTGCTGGCTTTATTTTTCTAGCATCATCAAACTTCTCTGGGTCTGATGATATGTCTTTGATTGTAAATGTTTATGATTTGTTGTGCCTGTTTTGTATAACCTGCATATGGTTTGAATAATAATTTGAAAGGGTATTCTTTTCAAACTTGCTGTGTTGACTAATCTAAGTATGTTTCTTTAAGTCTAGATACCATATCCTGTGATGGAATCGTCCCATCATGGATCTTATCATATTATGTTACATGAAATGCATCTTTTGATTGGCATTATATTAAAAAAATGAAGTTTTCTATATCTACTGTTTTTTAGGTTGGAAAGACTAGTGATTATACTTTCGTATAGTTGTAAGTTTTGTTAATTAAATTGATCATATTTGACCTATCTTTCATTCTTTTCTTATCTCCTTTAATGAACCCTTTTTCTAGCTGTCTCATGGAGGTCTGTCTTCTCACCGGTTGTTTGGTTTTTATTTAGACTGCCACTCTTTCATGGAAATGTTTCAAGATGTTGCTGAATCCCAACGGAAAAAGGAGGAAAACGAAGATGCATCTTCTGCCGCTGAGCTTCTTGACAAGTTGACTGTAGAAGAAGAGAATAATTAGGACAAAGTTGGGATGGAGTGCCGAATGCCACCAAAGAGGACGTGGGCTCCAAGGCCGATGAAGAAGAAATAGAACTAAAGGTGTTTCTTGGAATGATCATTTTCAACGGCAAAAAGCTGGCAGTTGCATGGCCTTCTTCCACCAGTGCTGCGATCCTACATTGGGAATTTCGATCCGACGTTGCCTCAACTCTGTGAAGAACGTCACCTCGCCTTGGTGCCACTGCGAACCCCAACCTGTAATCTGGTCGAGGAATTTCTGGATTTGTAGGTAAAAAAAAATAATGATTACTCTACCTCCATTTCTCATAATTAAAGATTAAATTTTCTCGTTTATGTTTTGTTTTTTATTTGATGTTTACTTCTCGTTAATGTCATGCCTCCATCTCCCAAATCTTTTCATCCTCTTCTTCCTCTTTCTCTCCTCCATTTTGGTTTCTTTTCTTCTCCATTACAGGTGCGGCGAGCTCCCTCTTTCTTCGTGGTTGCCGACTTTCTCTCCACATCTTAAGTCTCTCTCCTTCTTCAAAAGAAATGTGAGCTTTTTATTGATGACTAAAGTCCTCCAATTAGAAGCTCTTGATTTCTTCTCACTTGTACTCTTTAGTCGTTACTCTGCTCCGGTTCAATCTTGGTTTAAATCTTCCTGTTTGATCTGCTTGTGTTCAATGTTCTTTCATCTCTACTCTTGTTACTGTGTAACTAATGTCTCTCTCTTTGCTGCATTTTCCACTTTTCTTCACTGTTTTATTTTGGTTCTTGGTTACTTTTTCTCTCTTCTTTTTTGATCCCCTGGTTTATAATTTTAATTTTAAAACACTACAATTAAGTCTATTTTGTAGGATTTCTAATACCTCATTCGGGAGTAAGTTT